>LDUD01000017.1:0-20050 GCA_012184295.1 Dactylella cylindrospora
TGGGACGGGGGAGTTGGGGGCGGTGGGAGGGGAGGGGACGAAGAGGAGGTGGGTTAAGGTGGTGTTTATGCCGTGGGCGGAGAGTGCGGTGCTGGTGGAGTATGAGATTTGGGAAGGGGGGGTGAGGAGTTTGAAGGAGAGTGAGGGGTCGAGGTTGATATGAGATTGTGGTGATGATATAAAACGACTATTCAGAAAGATCATGATACCCCTTTGGTTCTGTATTTCAGCATGGTGTTTTGGCGTCTTGGTTTCTTTTTACATTCTTACTACATGTATACACTACTGTCTCTCACTGTGGTAAAGCACCCAGAATATATAATGCACGACGAGAACAAAGACTTATTTATGGTGTTCGACCCTCCCATTCTGACGAATAATGCCTGATAAATTATTCTCTAAGTATCCTACTATAGCTATAAAAGTTCCCCCCCTCAATCTTGCCGTTAAGAAAAGAAACCCCTCACAACGCCGGAATACAAGTAAAAAAACCAGATAGATAAGTATCGGCTATGAGTAAAAGAAGAAACGCCATATATTTGCAGTCATTCTTTATCCATAACATGAGAAAAAACAAGTTGGTCCAGAAAGGGGAAAAAAAAGGAATAGAATCACGAGGAGTCCATCTAGTCAATCTCGATTACTTCTTTCCCTCTTAGAGTCCTTCCTGTTGAAGTCTGCCCTGTGGCTTTCCCTTTCCCCTTGGAATCAACCGACTCATCTCTATCTTTCCTCTTGCCCGCTGCCCGTAACGATTGCCCCTGACCAGAAAACGTAGATTTCGAAGAACCGCCCTCCGCTCTCTCGCCTTCCGTCTTCTTAACCGGCTTGATCTCATACCCGAAAAATAGAGTTCCAAATGGTAGTCTCAGAGGAGCTGGCGGTGGTTTGCCATCCCTCATAAGCGTTGCGGTATCAATAATCTTCCCTTGCCCCGATAATTTGATGGAGCTGGTTGGCGGTGCAGCGATACTGGTCGGCGGTGGGGGCGGAGGTGCGGGCGTTCCCGGCTTCGATTTGCTCTTCCTCAGTTTCTGGCCAGCGCCGCTGAATGCGTCTGAAGGCTTCAAGGTCTTGCCTATAGAGGATCCTGGCGCTAGATCCTGATAACCAATCTGTGCAGCCATGGCACCCTGGCCCGCATTCGCTGGGATCCCGCCAGCCATAGCGGACGACGGACGTGTAGAGTTGACGCTGCTGGCGGGTTTACTCCTCTCCGGTTCAACGTACCCGACCGGGGCGGCAAAGTCGACCTCCAAATCCGTTTCCGTAACACTGATGGCATTATTCTTCGCATCTGGCTTTACTTCCAGCACTGCGATCTCAAAGATGGTATCGTTGTAGGAGAAGGAGAAAATATCGTCCTTGGACAGGGCTGAAAAGTTTCGGAGAGCGTTTTCGAGGACGGCTTTGGGGTCCGAGATGTCGAGAAAGTCTACGGATTGCGGTTGCAGTTTGATGAAGGAGCCGGGTGGGAGGTCGGTTGATTTGACTTGGATCAGGTCACCGGGTTCCAGGAGAAGAGTGTTCATCATCTATAGTATATTCATGTTAGTTCTCTCCGAGCTGACATTTAAACGTGAAGCTCGAAATAAGCTTGATGCCGGAACCCACCCAGTGTGGAAGATATATCCTCCCCTCCTCAGCTATAAACTCGAGGACTCCGCAATGCGTCATCTTGCCTTGGCCGTTGTGAAGTTCGAACAGCATTGGATAGGAGATGTGAAGCCTTGTAAGTTTATCGAGGGCACTAGGAGGCATTATGACTTTTCCGCCGTAGTTGAGATTTTCGCGACTCTGGGGCATCATGGCTACCGGGTAGCAGCGATAGTATTCATCGAACCGGCGGGTAGGGCGTGGCATACCGCCACCACCGTAGGAGTCGTAAAAATCCTGGTAAAAGTAACGGAGCATAGTTAGTTCAAGCGTTAAACCAGGAGTTAAGAAGAGAGTGTCGAAAAGCAGGAGGGTAAGAGCTTAGGTCTCAAGGATAGGAATCAGATAGATCTTACCATTTTTTGATATCTAGGCTTCCGTTGTCACTCCGTGGAAGTATCGTGTACCTATGTGGAGCTTGCGAGAGGTGGGCAGCACGAGTTGTTGAACCAAGTACCTCCAGCTAGAGCTTCCTAGGGTTGTTTCGAATGTCAGGTGGACAATAGATGGATATCCGACTGAATGTTCGTCGACGAGGCAGCTAAGATGTTGGTAGGATCGAAAATGTATGTTTGACACGGTGGAAGCAAAGTCGTGGTGGGTGGAGGAGCTGTTGTTGGGGTCGAACGTGGTGGGACATGGGAAAGGTGGGATGACGAAAGCACGCTGAACAATCATTCATAGCAGCCTCTGCAGCCCTGCACGCTCAACAGCTGGTTGTAGGAATAAAGAGTAGCCACACCAACATCAAGCAATAAACGCACAAACGCTGTAGGATTCGAGATGGCTTTACTCTTATTTTCTTCTGCAAGGGAAGAACCTCAAGTAAAAGCGCCAACGTCAAGGTCTACAAAGCTTAGAAACCAGCTCCGGCCAGCAGGCTTGGCGGGTTACATCTTTCCTGCTGCATACTAAAGCAGAAACCCAGCAGCCCTCTGACTTCAGGTTCAGCGGATACTTCAAGTAAGTAAATATCTATGGGCATCATGTAGTGTTTTTAATTGTCAAATATGAACTGCTGTAATGTTGAAGCTGAGTAAATACATACTTACATAGCAGTTGCAATCCGCTCACTCGTGGTATTTTTATGCTCTACGCCGCGAACATAGTTCAGAAATCCGTTTTTATCAGAATGTCATAAAATTATAGCTTGTGGAACTCAGCTGTATCGCATCCTTCAGCCAAGTACAAGGCCTTTCCAGCTGCGATCCCAGACAGATTATCTCGCAATGCACGCCTTTGAATACCTCGACGGTATGCATGGCTTGGATCTCTACGATGAGATACGGCCTGGTTCTCCTCCAAGGCCTCCCTTCCTTAAAGTCTCACCACCTACCCCTCCACCTCCACCAGAGGAGACTTGGAAAGATGTCAACTCGGTGTTCTACTTCATAATGTCCTTGCTGCCCGAATGCGACAAGGAACATCGCGTCCTTGAGCCTATCGACCAATTCCCTTTTCGTGAGGTTTTCAACACCCAAGGAATGTGGCTGACGGGGAGCTATTTTCTCTACAAGCGGGAGAATTTCAACAGCGTTATTGCTCGGACGGTTAGAGGTTGGTACGAAGTGGACGAATTTGATAGGATGGTGTTCATAGCGAAAGATGATAAGGAAGCGGCTCTAAAGATTGTCAAGAGGAACAGCGATGACTATAGCGGCAGATGGAATTATATTGACTGGGAAATTATGCATCTGAAGAAAGGTATTTGCAGGAGGGATAAGCTTTATAAAGTTCCAGCTCCAGATTTTGAAGATCTTGATGCCGAGTTGTGCTTTTTTACAGATGACCTAGCGTTTTCTTGAACCAAGACACAGATTGATATACGCTTTAATCGTAATACACTGCTCCTAATATTCGATTCCTCTTGTAGCGGAATGCATATAAAGGCCTGTAACTTACGTATTCACTTAAATAGATATAGTATATATAAAGAGAGAACGAGAGAGTAGTGTATGCTTGTGGTTGTGGTTTGCAGCTGGGCCGAGGTGTTGGTCAGGCCGGGCATGCTGCTAAAGTTGTTGGAATCACCAAACGCGTCTACCCAAACTAGCATCCAGGCCATCCAAAATTTTACCTTGCCCATCCAACTCACCCTTCCCTCGCGACACACCCCGCCATCACAATCATAACGCTGAATATAGTATCGCTTCACCGTTATAATCGCCTCATCTATAGATATCCAGGATGGTATACTACTCTCAACGAAATTGCTTAAAACCCGATAACGAAAGAGTCAAAGCTGACGGTATTGCCTCTAGCAAGCTATAACGACAGTCTCTGAATCCAGAGACATCCGCGGTCTCAACCTCATCGCATCGCATTCCCACATCAGAGGCCTCGGCATCGAACAAGATACGTTACAGCCTCGAACCAATGCATCCCAAGGACTCATTGGGCAGGAGAAGGCCCGCAAGGCTGCAGCCGTTATTCTTCAGATGGTTCGCGAAGGAAAGATTGCGGGTCGAGCTATACTAATGGCTGGTCCACCTAGGTATACTACACGTATCCGTTGATAACTGTTACTCTTTTGCTCTGAGAATGTGTTCACTAAACTTTCCTAACGGCTAATTCTGTAGTACCGGAAAGACTGCCATTGCCATGGGAATGGCGCAAAGCCTTGGTCCCGATGTTCCTTTCACAATCCTCACATCCACCGAAATATTCTCCTTAGAAATGTCGAAAACGGAAGCTCTTACTCAAGCTTTTAGAAAATCTATTGGCGTTAGGATAAAGGAGGAAACAGAAATAATTGAGGGAGAGGTCGTCGAGATACAAGTCGATCGCTCAGTCACTGGCGTAAGCTCCACAAAGTGCTGATGTTCGGTGGGAAGGTTGGCTGACCGCAAGGTATAGGGTACGAAACAAGGGAAACTCACGATGAAAACCACCGACATGGAGGCTGTATGGGATATGGGCGCGAAAATGATCGATAGCATGTCTAAGGAGAAGGTTATCGCAGGAGATATCATTTCGCTCGACAAATCATCTGGGAAGGTCACCAAGCTGGGGAGATCATATTCGAGAGCCCGCGATTACGATGCCATGGGGCCCGATACCAAGTTCTTACAATGCCCGGAAGGAGAGCTTCAGAAGCGCAAGGAGGTCGTCCATACGGTCTCGCTTCATGAGATCGATGTTATCAATTCTCGTACCCAGGGATTCTTGGCTCTATTCTCTGGAGATACTGGTGAAATTAGGTCAGAGGTCAGAGATCAAATCAATATCAAGGTTGGAGAATGGAGAGAAGAAGGAAAGGCAGAGATTGTTCCTGGCGTTTTGTTCATCGACGAAATCCACATGCTTGACATTGAGTGCTTCTCGTACATCAACAGAGCCCTTGAAAGTGAGCTGTCACCAATCGTCATCATGGCTTCGAATAGAGGACAAACGAGGATACGCGGAACAAATTACAAGTCGCCTCATGGGCTCCCGATCGATCTTTTGGATAGAGTATTGATAATACCTACACCAGGATATTCCGCTCAGGAAATTGAGCAGATTTTGTCGATCAGAGCGCAGGAGCAGGAGGTTGAATTGGATCCGAATGCGCTATCGCTTCTGACCAAGATTGGCCAAGAGACATCTCTGAGATACGCTTCGCAACTCATTACTACTGCCAACATGATTGCGTCGAAACGGCCAAAAAAGACAGTATTGGTAGACGATGTCAGCAGGAGTTTCAAGCTCTTTTTAGATACTGGACGCAGTACAAAGGTATGCCATAAATTCTATTGCAGATGAGTAACGAACATGGTTTAGCTGACTTAAACACCCTTTATAGTATCTTGCTGAATATGAGAATCAATTCATAACGGACTCTAATTATAATCCGAGCGGAGAAGACGCTATGGAGCTCTCCTAATCATGGTTTTGTTTGAAGCTGGATGAGCAGGGCATGTATGATAATAGAAGGGAATGGTATTCCTTATGGCTGTGATACCTTCATGATATAGATAAAATTTTATTCCTGGAAATGTTTTCTCAGTTTGTTAGAACGTAATTCTGGGAGCAAAAATATCCAATCCCCGGCTAGACTAATTAGTCCTTTATAATTTGACAGATGGCAACTGCTGCTGCTGTGCCCGCTGGAGCTGTCCGCAACTATATATACTATCATAAAAGTTTTGTCGCGTCGTGCGTTGCGGTTGCCGCGCATTTGTTTTCATCCAAATATCCATCCTCTTTACCCAACATCAGCAACTGATATTGACAAGATTCATTACAATTTCGAGAATCTTCCTGAAAGATACAATTTCAAAAGATGGAAAACGCCCTGTAACCCTTAACAGATTCTCTCGTATCTATCAATATATCGTCTACATCCGAAAAGATAGCACAAGTTGTAGCCGGGCTACTGAAGCCATCAAGCTCGCGAAAATGATGGGCCTAGGCCTCCCAACCTTGACACCCCGCGATGTAGGTCAATTCCGGCTCGGAGCCACCATCTTAACTTCATATCTATAGCTGAACATCCTTACTAATGCATTTTACAGACTCAATCGCTCTGGTACACCCCCTCACATACTTTCGGTTACACTGTCCCTCCGAGGCCCAATCCCGTCATCCAAAACCCGCAGCCGCCAACGGCCCAGCAGCACCAGCGACACCAATACGACCGCGCCCAACGCGATGCCAGTCGTTCGGCGCTCGCCCAGTATGGTCCCTCGGCCCTTCAACAACTGGCAATTGACGAAGATGCGGTCGAAAAGCGAAAACTACACATTGCAAGATTTGGAGCTACATGGATCAAGCCACCTGGGATGATGAAGACGCTGCAAGGTGTTATAGACGAGGAGTTGGAAAGGGCTGAACAGATGGCATTGGAAGAAACTACAGTCGATGAGATAGGAATGGGGGGATTGGGAGATGTTAATATGGTTGGTGGAGAACCAGTTGAGATTGTGGAGGATGGGGATGAGGAGGAGGGAGATGGTGAGGTCGGCGAGGAAGAAGAAGGAGAGGAAGGGGAGGTTGGCGAGGAAGGTTTGATGGAAGAAGGAGAGGTGGATTTGGATGCTGATATCCCAGAGGCTGATAGTGCTGGCTGGAGCGAGGATGAGGAGGATGAAGAAGAAGAAGAAGACGAGGATGAGGAGGAAGACATAGATGAGGAAGACGATGAGGCCGAAGAGGTGGACTTGGATGATGAAATTGAAGTAGCTCCTGACCATACCTCCCTTTACGAAGAGGAGGATGACGAAGAAGAAGCCGACGAACTCTCCGCCATCGCCGAAACGACACAGGATAGCCTTGAGGGCTCATATGTTTCTGAAGTTGGGGACGGGTCGCCTCATCCAATGACTCCCAATAATGGTTCTCAACGCCATGCCACGCCTTCTTCATCGAGACGCGCTGTTAGGGAACATTTTCAAAACGCACGGAGAGGGCATATAGTCCCTATTACGCCTGCTACACCCGCTGGAAGAAGTTCTCCACTGCGAAGACAGGTTCCTGGAGCTAGCCATAGAGGTGGAAGACGTCGGTATGGCGCTGACAGCTCTGCCTTGTTTATGTCTGGGGACGAAATGGAGGTTGACGATTGAATCGGTTGGAGACGATCGCCTGACAAGTTTCTTTACCTCTCTACTTCTCAGAACTCCTCTACTTTGCGGATAAGCGAAAATAATGAATCTACGAATACTTTTGTCTCTTTTATCGGGTTTGGTTTCACGAGGTCTGTTTTAGAGGGGAATTCCGATATTCCAATTGCATTGCGTTTGGCGTTTCTTTGAGGATTCAGCTTAAAGCAGGAGGGTTTTACTTTTTTTATCTGGCAAATGGGAGGCTGTACACTAGCTAATCTGTTACACTAAAACAAGATATAAAATAATTTCACAGACACTGTCCTCGTTTATATCCTAAGGACTTCCAGTTGCGATCTCGGAGAGAGTTGGGTGCAACTGGTTGATGTTGAGATCGTGTTGGGAGTATCAGTATACCGTAAAGTTACTTGTTGATGTTAGGTGGCATAATAGCTTAACAGCGCTATAGCTAGACTGATGACATGACGTAGCTCTGGGGCGGATAAAACTATAATGCTATACCAATGAGCAAAGGCTAGTCTAATAATATACTCTGCACCGTGACCAGTTCGACCCACATTGAGGGTCATCGAATCTTATCACATGATAGCCAGCGAAGTCAAACAGCGACCGAAGCCACAAAACCCATAACCGTTCAGGTTGCAGCGCAGTACCACAAAAACGCGGTGACGTCCTGGCCTAGCTCCTTGCATAAACCAAACGGATAACGCATACATCCAAGGTTCATGGTCGGGCTCCCCATATGGAATATAATCTCTCAGGTACTGGAACGCTATGTTTCAGCTGAAAGGATACCCAGGCCCCTTCTTCCCACATTACTGGTTGGGCCGTTAAATCGTAGATTCCCACACCTTCCTCGTGGTGAGAAAGGTGCACCCCAACGGCACAGGCTTTTTGGGGGGCGGTTCGTTTCTTTACCCTTTGCTTCTGGCATTTTCCGTTCAGGAATCGAAGTCCGTAAAAGGATAATAGGAGGATCCGAAAGCCTGCGTCTCAGGCCTTTCGGCTTTAATGGAAACACCCGCCGCTGCAAGTTTGACTTGGGTCGGCGTAGGCACTACGCAACCCATAAGCTAGGCATTTTCATGTATTTGGGGTTATTTGGATGCCCAAGTTCTTTAAATCTCATGCTCGCCGCTTAGTTCTCTCTTGATCATTTACATTATTCTTCGCCTAGCAATATAGTTTTTAAAATATATAGAGTAAATATCACTTTCTTCAATAACTACCATTTAAGTCTCCCAAAGGCTATCCACCCATTCGATAGGTGAACACGATCAGCTGTGTGTAAGTACCACGAGAAGCTTACGAACGAGCTAGCCAGTAGGAGCACACCCGCCTGTACTCCTTCGTCACCCGTTCGCTTCCTTTGCTTTTCTCCTTTTTCCACTAGATCTCTTGCTGCAAGCCCAGAGAACATTCATGCATATCTCTGACTCGAAATCTAAAGAACAGCCTTGCAAGTTCCCATAGTTTTAATCGCTTGAGTGCTACTAGTGATTTTTTTTGCTTGTTTGATTGGAGAAGAGTAAGAAAGAGCATACCATCGCCAACATCGCCCTGACCCGTGGGTGCTATCTTTGTTTGTAGCATCCCCATCGTTTATTTCTTATTGCTGCTGCCGCTACTGCTACATTCCCCATTCTATTCCATATCCGCCTTTTGGTTACTTGCTCCTTCTCGCCTCTCAAAACAAACCACCTCTTCCTCTTCTACCTCTTCTCTTTCTGTCCCTTTTAACTTCAACTGGCTTATAACTTTCAAACTCAGTCCGTAACCTCCGACCGTTCCTACATCATCCTAGGCAAATCCGGTTCCAAGATCTGTCGCCCAATAATAGCATCTCACGACCAAACAACAAGTCCAAAGGGAGCCTCTCATTTTCTTGGGAATTTAGTTCCATCAGCTGATAAAACCCACACCTTTCTCCGAATCACTCAACCCATCACCATCACCCACAACCACTTCAATCTTCCGAAATTTCCAAAGTATCCTCATCGGTAGCTCATCCCCTTTCCCTCATCGTCATCTCGTCGCTGCTCTCGACTTCCGACTGTTTTCGAATAACGCTCGTACCTCAAGAGGCAAATAATCGGCTGCTAACGTTTTCCGCAGAACTCTAATTTAGAGCTTCAAGCTACAAATACATCAATATGAATCCAGAGTGTACGGCCAAACTCCTCCCATCTTCACGGAAGACCCTTTCTCGTATACCTCCTGGATACTAATCTAGCCTTTGGTTTCTGAAATATAGATGTAGAGCCTTTTCTTTCTCCTATCAGAGCAGCCAGCTTGCCCCCTTCCTGATCGCCTCATCATTTTATGCTTTGTTCCTCCGACGTCATCATTCTACTAGAGGCCTAGCCACACGCGACCCATCCTCTTCATAGAGATGACCTCTCCAGCCACGGAGCAGCCCCGTTTCCCCATCATCCCTTCTTCCCCAATCTCATCGTCGTCGCTATCATCAAATCATGTTGACGCTGAACTAACTAACTCGACCTTGAACCTTGAAAGATACGACTACCTGTTCAAACTTTTGCTCATCGGTGACTCTGGTGTCGGCAAATCTTGCTTGTTGCTTAGATTTGCAGATGATACTTATACTGAGAGTTACATCTCGACTATTGGTGTCGATTTCGTAAGTGCTACCTATTTGCCTTTCGCTTTTGGCCCCTGCCGGAGTGTCTGGCGAGGTGGCGAGATTCCGCACGGATTTATTAACCTGAGGTATAGAAAATTCGCACAATTGAACTCGATGGCAAAACCGTCAAGCTGCAAATTGTAAGTTCGGAAAAATGAAGAGCCTTGATAAGCCGTCTGGAACTAACACATAGTCATATAGTGGGATACCGCTGGACAGGAAAGATTCCGAACAATCACCTCGTCATACTACAGAGGTAAGCTTCTCGAGAACTGTACGACTCAACACGGCGAGTTCTAACACCAAGCACTAGGCGCTCACGGTATTTGCGTTGTCTTTGACGTGACGGATATGGGTACGCTATCTAAATAGGTATTATAAATTTAGAGGTTTTCGATATGCTGACAAGCGGTGGTAGACTCGTTCAACAACGTCAAGCAGTGGTTACAGGAAATAGACCGCTATGCAACCGAAGGTGTGAATAAGCTCCTAGTCGGAAACAAGAGCGATATGGCAGACAAGAAGGTTGTCGACTATACTGTCGCTAAGGTACGAATCTTTCATCTCGACAAGCTAGCATGGAAAATATTGACATAGGTCCCTTTGAAGGAATTCGCCGACAGCCTAGGAATCCCATTCTTGGAAACCTCCGCAAAGAACGCCACAAACGTTGAGCAGGCATTCCTGACCATGGCTCGACAGATCAAGGAACGAATGGGAAGCGCGACCCAGAACAACAAGCCAACCGTCTCCGTTAATGCCGGCCAGAGCGTCAACCAGCAATCCAACGGAGGATGCTGCTAAAGCTAAGAGACAAGATTTAAAAAAAGGGGAGAATAACGATTGGAGCAAAACACCCTCTATAGAATTGATTCAATTTGGACATTAAAAGAGACCTGCAACCTGCGTGTTTTTTTCCAGCTCAAGAGAACTTACATGTCTATTAATGGAAAGCGTCTTCTTCTCCTCCTTTTTTTTTATTGTCGGTTATGGTTCTCTGTTCTTATCTTTCCTTCGACGCTCGTGATACGATACCCGAACAAATTCGATATTTCTACCTGCAGCCAACGGTTCTCGACTAAGGAGAAACCTAAGAGATTCGAATGTGTCAATAGTAGGGTGTAAGAGAGATTTCTATAGTAACAGCGAGATGCGAGAGGGGAGACAAGAATGAAAGGACGAAGGACGAGATGAACATCATGGCATTGAAAGAACGCTTGCTTATTCGCTTTTCAAACTGGACTCGGAACCTTGTATCACCATATATTTCTTCAACTTTGTCGGTTTTGCCTTTTCTTGTCCTTTGCCATTTTGTCTACTGTCGTTTATGCCTACTGTTCTTACGTTGTTTTGGATGGGAGTTATCTTTTCGTCCCCTTTGTTGGCAAGTGCCGATAATTTTTTTGGTCCTTCCGATTTCTCCTGTTTTGCGTGTTTTTAAGCTATATGAAGGAATTCGAAAGATATACTGGTATGCTTTATATATTATCGTGGGTTCTAGACTTATAACGAGCACTTTGAATCGTCCGAACAGCATTTTGAGAAGTACGAAGTTGAGCGGTACCTCGTTACCTTGTTTAGCTATGGAACTATGGTATTTTTAAATTTAAATGATGACATGAAGAGATTAATCACGGTAGGCTTGGGGAGCTCCCTATAAGGCATGCATTACGGCCCTTCCGTTCTGGGAGTTCTAGAAGCTGCAAGGCAGCGAATATAGATTTGACCTGAGCATCCTAGCTTGGCTTTGAGACACGAATTCAGTTCCTCGATATCAGAGCTTACTACGGAGCCCCCCAAATTCGCAAATACTGATAACGTGATAACCTTCCGGCCACCTGCTCCGGATTACAGAACTTCCCAATCAAGCATTTCCGTTTGTTAACGAAAAACCCGAGTTTACTCGCCTTACCCAAGGAAAAGCTTGTATCTTTGATTACCTGTGATTTATATCTCTCACAAAAGTGGTAGCCTGTCAAGATAACCGGGTCGGATCCGATTGCGCTCCATGGGCTTGCATTCCTGTTGGTGGCTAACAACGGCTACTTCGGCTTAGGCCGCCTTGGGTGCCGCAATAACAACAGATTTCTGGCTTGTGGTGATATCATCGGCTACCGTGCATTACGGAGTTACATGAGAATTGTAAGTTGTAAATTTTTGATGTGCCCCGCAGCTCTCCGTTTAAGCTTCCGTTAATGATACACCAGCTACTCAATTGAGAGGATCAAAGCCGAAAATTTGCAGGTTCTGAATTTTTTTGTTTCCCCGAATATCAAGTCAAAGAATTTTGTAGAGAAATTTGTAGAGGGATGGTTGCGTGATAAATTTCCAAACCAAGGGAGGTAAAGAGATCTCCAATTCGCTATACGTACTAGAAGATACCTACTGTAGCACTGCGTTCGTAAAATGTGGTAGATCGAGCTTGGGTATCGCATTGATAGTGTGCTCTGCATGCGAGTCTATGCCCCGCTAAGGAAGACGTGCGTGATCTTGCTACCCCGCGATTGCAACAGAAGTCTAAAATATCAAACCTTAGAACGTAACGCCTCGCGATTTTCTCTCTCTCCCCTTTCTTACTGAATTTTTTTTGTTCTTTCCTTACCTAAAAAAATATTATAAGTGCAATTGTGTAATCCAAAAAATTCTCTTTTGTTTCTTGCTTCCGAATTTCCTTTTCATGCAAAGAACTCTCCCACGGGCAAGTGGCTTTGTGTTTGCAGCTTCCAAATCTAGCTCTAGTTATCTACGGATATCAATATCGCGCAGCAATCACACTTCAATTGCTCGTACGATCAGTAAACGATATATTACGGCGGTTGGTACGAGGTCACATTCGACTACACCACAACCTCATTCTTACCCAAGCTTACACTCTGGGCAATTTGCTTCCTCCTCTTTTTCTCAAGCTACGGGAAACACGAGACTCGGAGCTCGATTGTCAAAGAAATCTCAAGGTGCTTCTGCTTTTAGGACAGGATATAAATCGTTCACCCCCAATTCGTTTAGAAATAAAGAAAACTTTAGGAATCACAAATCGTATACAACAATCAAAATGGCGGCCGACGATAGAGACGTTCTTCCTAACGAGTCAGTATCATCCCCTCTTAGCTGGTGGAACCTTGTTGGAATTTAGACCGTTGTGACTGATATGCCCTTCATTATCCAGTGTCGAGCCATTGCACTACAACCTCTCCATCTACAACTTGAACAGGACCGAGTTCACTTATTCCGGTACCGTTGCTATCGATGTTCTGATCAATGGAGAAACAAAGTCGATATCTCTCAATGTCAAGGAGCTGGAGCTGGGCGAGGCGGTTATTGTAGCCGACCAGACCAAGAGTATGAATTAATACCTTTGGATATTCTACAATCTGGACGAAAGAAGGCTAATAGCTTCCGTATTGATTAGCCCAATTTGAGTACAAATCCACTTCCATCGATGTTGATAAGAAGCGCGAGAGAGCTACCATCAACTTCCCAGACCAGCTCCCCACTGGGGTCCAGGCGAAGCTTACCATTCACTTTACTGGTATCTTAAACAATAAGGTACGAATGCCTCTTCTATATCATTCGTAGAACAATCTAATTTGGCGCCTCTAGATGGCTGGTTTCTACCGCTCCGAGTACAAAACCCAGGATACCAATGAGGTCACCCATATGTTCTCGACCCAATTCGAGTCGTGCGATGCCCGTCAAGCCTTCCCATGCTTTGATGAGCCGAATCTCAAAGCTACCTTTGATTTCGCTATCACCATCCCGACCACCTGGACCGCCCTCTCCAACATGCCAGTTGTTTCCTCCAAGCCTCCTGCTGACGGCAGCAAGGCATCCAAGACTTCTTCCGACACGGAGCTCAAGGTCGTCACATTTGCCACTTCCCCAAAGATGAGCACCTATCTCCTGGCTTGGGCATGTGGTGATTTCGAATATGTTGAGACCTTCACGGAGCGAACTTACAACGGCGCTGCTATTCCCGTTAGAGTCTATACTACTAAGGGCTTGAAGGAGCAGGGTCAATTCGCCTTGGAAAATGCGGCAAAAGTTGTAGATTACTTCTCTGAGGTGTTTGATATTGACTACCCACTGCCAAAGGTGGACATGTTGGCTGTGCATGAGTTTTCGCATGGTGCTATGGTAAGATAGTTATCTTGATGATGTTCGTGTTGAAGTTTAGTTTTAACGGTTGGAGCGTTTTAGGAAAACTGGGGTTTGATCACCTATAGGTATGGTTTTAAAAATTTTCAAGTTTCAATGGACCTCAACTGATTAGCGAGTCTAGAACAACTGCTGTCTTGTACGATGAGGGCAAGAGTGATCCTCGCTACAAGAACCGAGTTGCCTACGTCGTTGCACACGGTATGCTAGCACTCGAATCAAACGATTACATCGCATAAAGCTGACGGCTGCTAGAACTTGCTCATCAATGGTTCGGAAATTTGGTTACCATGGACTGGTGGAATGAGCTCTGGCTCAACGAAGGTTTCGCCACCTGGGTTGGCTGGCTTGCTGTCGACAAATTCTATCCAGGTAATTACTATATAACTACTAGAGGAATAGGATCGCTTGCTAATACAATATGTTATAGATTGGGACGTTTGGGGCCAGTTTGTTGTGCGTAGCGCTCGAGGTCATTACTTCCCCAACTTATCCGCCTATGCTAACACATTGAAATAGGCTGAATCAATGCAAACAGGCTTCCAACTGGACTCTTTGCGCAGCTCTCACCCGATCGAAGTTCCAGTCCGAGATGCTCTTGAAGTTGACCAGATCTTTGACCATATTAGGTGGGTGTTGTATTTTGGCTGGACTACGAGTTGAGGCTCTAACTAGATTATTGCAGTTATCTTAAAGGAAGCAGTGTCATCAGGATGTTGAGCTCTGCTCTGGGGATCGAAGTCTTTTTGAAGGGTGTCTCCAACTATTTGAAGAAGCATAAATACGGTAAGGATTACCAGTTACCCATGACTTGACAAGATAGCTGATATCCATCTCTAGCAAATGCTCAAACCGATGACCTCTGGTCTGCTCTTTCTGAGGCCTCTGGAAAGGATGTTAACGCTATTATGGACAACTGGATCAAGGCTATTGGCTTCCCAGTCTTAGATGTCACCGAAACCGCAGATTCTTTGACCATCCAGCAGAAGCGCTTCCTTAGCACTGGCGATGTCAAGCCAGAGGACGACACCACCACCTGGTGGGTTCCACTCGGACTTACCAAAGAGTCACTTTCGGAGAGCGCTGAGGGTAGCGTTGATGCCTTGACCGCAAAGGAGACTACGATTTCCAGTGTCAACACTGAGTACTACAAGCTCAACCTCAATCAAAATGGTTTCTTCAGAGTCAACTACCCAGTTGAGAGGTTTGCTAAACTCGGAGCCACTATCGGTAACTTTAGCGTGGCAGATCGTATTGGCCTTGTCGCTGACGCACAAGCTTTGGCTTTGTCGGGCGATGGAACCACTCAAAGTTTGCTCAGCTTGTTGGAAGGCTTGAAGCATGAAGACAACTTCTTGTAAGCAGCAAACCCCTACTATATACGGCCAAGTATGGTCTACTAACGGAAGTAGGGTATGGCAAACCGTCGTGACCGCTCTCTCTGCCGTCCGCAGTGTCTTTGGAGGTGTCAGCCCTGAGATCAAAGAGGGCCTTAAGAAGTTCTCTCTTGACCTGTACACTCCTGCTGCAGAGAAGCTTGGATGGGAATTCAAGGAATCCGACGACTTCCTCACCACACAACTCCGTGGTCTCATCATTGGCGCCGCCGCCAGCGCTGGCCACGAGAGCATCATCGCCGAAGCTAAGCGTCAATTTGCTGCTTACTTTGCCGGTGACTCCTCCGCCATTCACCCAGCCCTCAAGCTCCGAGTCTTTAGAATAGGCATTACGGAAGGTGGGAAGGATGAATACGATCTAGTCTGGAATGAGTACTTGAAGGCTACCAGTCCTGACGGCAAGGAAATTACTCTTCAGTCGCTCGGGAGAGTTAAAGATGATGCATTGATTGTCGATTACCTTGAAAAAATGCTCGGCGATAAGATTCCAACGCAGAATACTCACTATACCTCCTCATCTCTCGCCACGAACGCAGAGGCTAGGCCACTGCTTTGGAAGTTCGTCAAGGAGAGATGGGATGATATTTTCAAGCTGTTGAGCGGCAACATGGTTCTCTTGGATCGATTCGTCAGAGTCACCTTGAACAAGTTCTCGGACGAGACTATCCTTGAAGATTTGAAGGCTTTCTTCGAACCTAAGGATCAGAGGGGTTATGACAGAGCTGTCAGAATTGCTATTGACAGCGTTAGTGGAAATGTCATCTGGAAGAAGAGAGATGAGAAGGCGGTTGAGGAGTGGTTGAGATCCAAGGGATATCTGGCGTGAATGCATGGCAGAGAGAAGAAGGGTGCGAGATTGTAGTTACGGATTTTTGCTTTTGGATTTCATGGTATCGATGTTGATTCATGGATAATATGTTGCATAAAAAAAGTTCATGGGATCTTTTCAACTCTTGTTTAGGAGACATGTACGAACCCAGAGGAACAGATTGAGAACTGTGAATAATAACAAACCAAAAATTGTGCGTTTTAATCATGAAATTCCACACGAAACCATTATTCCAGGTACTTAGGTAATATATAGTATGTAAAAGTGCTAGTATGTACAAGCAGACTCTACCGGTCTCAACCACTCAATAGCATCTACCAGTAAAAGAATAACCTCCCTAGATTTTCCCAGATTGTTGGTTCGGGGACAGCATCGAGTCCTCTTGGGTCTGTCTTTTTCACTTTGACAATCTTGCCGTTAGTTAGGCGGACCATTCTGCAATATTGTGAGTTTTAGTTAGCTATTTGTCATGAGTACATTTATAGTTAACTGGCAGTTGAGGTCTTACTTGTATTGGATCGTGTCGTTGTTTTCATGCCTCACCCATGCATTTACCGCCGGTTGCCAGAGGTGCCTATGATCCCGGAATCGTATGTTAGACGCGACGAGAATGTGGTTAAAGAATATAGAGAGATATCGTATAGACTTACCCTTCAAAGTCCGTCACGGTCAACGCTTTTGAGCGGTATTCCTTCACAAGCACTCTATCATAGAGGTTTGGAATATATGCCTTGTACTCCTCGAATTCAATCTCCCTTAACGGGTATATATCGGTGACCTATCGGATAAAGTTAGACACCATGAACAAGAGACTGTGATCCCTAAACTCCTATAGCTCCAACGACAAGAGCCAAACTTACATGATACCGATGCAAATTCTTGCAAGAAATAATCCCAGGCCGAGCTCTTGGATTGAGTTCACTCAAGCCCGTGATGTCTATAAACAACCCGGTAGATTTATCCACCCATCTAGCATCGATGAGGTTGGAATGGGTGCCGCGGGTACGGCTCACCCAAAAGGGATTCACGTCGAGAAGGTATTCTCTCTTGAAGCCGTCAGATTGGAAGGTGTACGGCCATGTTGTCATGTTGTACTTTTCGGCAAGGGTGCGGAGGGTGGCTTCGGAGATTTGGACGTCGAGGTCGGTGTCCCTGATGAGGAAATGGGGTTATTACACATGCATGATATTTAACTACTGGAGTTACATAGGTATACCAAGGGAGTATCTATGGTAGAAGTCGAGTTAGTGAGCGTCTCTTTGAGAAGAAAAGGATTCCTAGACTAAGATATAGCTTACATGAGCATTCCACCACCATCCTAATAGTGTGCCATGGGCCAACCACGTTTCTATGCCTTCTTTTTGACTCCATTCCAACCATGCTCGTATCAGATGTGTCAGCGACGTATGTCGCTCATCGTCGTCGACAAACTATTGCAATATAATATTAGCTAGAATAATTCTCGGGATCCTAAAATATGATGCATGATGCATCTTACACCATGGAAATATCTCTTATCGTAATGGCCTGCTTTAGCCACGCTATTAAAGATATTAGTCGATTATGCATATATCGCAATTTTCTAGCGAATTAATTCGAATTGCGTACCCAGGTTCCCCTATGCAATACCGGTTAATGTTATTATAAGTTCATCCGTTATACATAGAGAGGTGGGCGGATGTCACAATATTGACACGAAAATACGTACTAAAGTATTTCGGCTCTCTTGGCCTTCTCACATCCTCTGCTGCCTTGCCATCCTTCCTTATCGGCCCTCTTGCTCTCTTCGCACCATTTGATACATCATTGAACATATCAAGCAATTTGGGATTTAGACCAGCGGCGGTAGCCAAGTGGGAGGTTAGCAAGATGCTAAGAATCCACCTCAGGAGCAGCATCTTTGATATGTGTCAATGTACGTTTCTGGCTCGTTTTTAAGACAATGTCAGTGGCCCGGTTCTGCGACGCCGACGCCGTGTATAAATATGTGGACCGGGATGCGCTATCCTCGGAGTTGGATAGACACATCGGGGCCGGTCAAGGCGAGATTAACAATATAGTGAGTTTATAGTAGGTTGGAGTTCCGGTACGAATTTGCAAATGTGGACCTAGTACATACCTTTGGTCGCGCGAGGCTGAATTGCGCCTATACTTGCATCGCTATATAAGGGATGTACCCGCAGTCGCAAGGAAACGGAAAAAAAAAAAAAAAAAAGAAAAAGAGAGATAGAGTCGCGTGCCTCGATATATGCTCTTCACTGGCCACTAGGACCAGCTACGGTGAATTCGAAGAGACAGGTAAGGGATCCGGAGCTCTGAATTGAGGAAAATCCGACGACCCAAGTTTCGAGCACTGTTGTATTTTGGGGAAGGGTGCATGCGCAAGTCACCCCTGCATGACGAGAGCCGAAGAAGCTAGATAGATGTATGGAACACAGAAAAGGAGAGGTAGTACGCGCGTGACTTCAGTTGTGTCCCGCAACCATGGAATTCACTGGAATCGCATGAACAATTCCGTATGTAGGCTTTATTAGGGTTCGTTTTTTTGTGGCTCGATGGTAGGTAGTATAAATGCATTTGGCCAGCCTGGCGGGCGATCAAATATGTTTGGAAACAATTACCTGCTTACCCTCGGTCTGCACTATGTCACTGAAATATACAACACCTACAACGCATATCCCGATCTAATCTAGTCACTCCTCAACCAGCCGGAATCCTTTGTTTTCACGGACCCATTTCCTAGGAGCTGCATCTACCACAATGAGCACCCCAGACTCTCTTCTCCAGGCCGCAGAATCTCTTTGCAACGACTTTGCCTCAAAAGCGGATCTTCCCACCCTCCTCTCCCACTTTACCACATCATATACCGCCACGGCGTTCGAACACGGAGATCCCCGCTTTGCACCTTTCATCGGGCGCGCATTCACAGGCATCGATGGTATAATAGACTACTTTAGCTATCTCTCAGAGCTGCTGAGCTACCGAGATATGGAATTTTCTGAATATTTTGTCGATGCGAAGGAGCAGAAGGTGTCGGTGAAGGGGAAAGCGGCTTTTACATGGTTAGCTACTGAAGTTGAATGGGAAGAGGTTGGTATATCCCCATAGTGTAAATAGCAAACAAGCATGCCCATAGTAGTAAAGGATTTCAGCTAAGCGTTGAATGCGGTATCCAATTCGTTAGGTTTTCACCTATACTCTAGATTTTCTAGAGGAGGATGGAGTTTTCAAAGTCTCTAGATATCAAGTGTGGGCAGACACTGGAGCTCTGTAAGTTCCCAAGTACCATTAAGCCATCAAGGTGGAGGTGGCCGTTTCCTGCCCCATCAATCCTAACACCCAGAACCAATAATTCTAGTTATCTTGCGACCTTGGGCAAGAAAGTTGAAGATATAGAGGATATGAAAAAGAACCTGTGATTCGTTGCGGCTCCACGACACGAATTCAGAGCTCTGCATGCCTTTTACCTAGTATCCTACTCCAAACTGCTCCTTATCCTAAGCATATAGTCCTATTACTACAGATCCAGCGTTAAATAATTGCTTCAATGTTTTAAAGTTCATTTCATTCCATAATAGTATACTACTTCTGCTATACACACCGATTTGATAGATCATAGGAGAAAAGCATATGCAACCCGCTAGACCTAGAACATTTGAACAGGAAATCCAAAAATTGCTATGAACAGTATGATCCCCCAAAGCCTTAACGCCCATTTCTTGCAGATACAAAGGGAAAAGTAAAAATAAAGCAATCGAATAACTGGATCAAAGTAGCCCTTCAAGGCGTAAATGCTAGATAAAATTAAAACAGAAGAGCACAG
>LDUD01000017.1:28381-43870 GCA_012184295.1 Dactylella cylindrospora
ATGTACGTGCAGGGTGCATTGCCTTTCGCAAAAAGAATTAGCCAGCGTGGATTGATAACGAAATTAGAGCGACAGGTATTGGTCCATTTCCGGAGAGCTTGTGAAATTTTTATTTGTAGCTAGAATGGATCGCTGCGATAAGAAAAATAGTAAAAAGCAGAACAGAATGAAGCTAAGTCGACCACCGCTGCTGCACCATACAGGGATCCTTCCGACACTTTCTTTTGCCTCGAGCAATGAGCTTTCTCCCTGTCTGCTGCTGAACGGCCGACCGTTCTGATTCTGCTTGCATCTTTTGCTTATTGCATGCTCCGGTTTCCCGTCCAGTTGAAAACAGTCTTGCAGCTGCTAGATGGAATGACTACTTTGCTTTCTTACCCACGACCGCCTGCAGCAACCCCGTTTATTGATTGTTTCGAACCCCTCTTTTCCGCTCACCGGTTTAGCATGGCTGCGAGCAAGTAAGTACACAGTGGTGCTAAAATTCCACCACACGCAACGTTAGTATCTCCTGTCGGCAGGTTCCTATTCCTCTTTGCAAAATTTCGCTGCTGTGCGAGGGTGGCCTACGTAAACCAACATTTAATTTTTTTTTCCCGTCACTAGAACCCGACGTCGGCGCAAGATCTTTGTGGGAATCTGCGTTGTCAGTCTGGAACGGGTAGCTGCAAGCAAGCCTAACAGCCTCCTCATTGAATTAATTTTTTTGGACCCCCAACTTTTTTTTTTTTTATTGAAAAGCAAGTACCTACAGTTACTATACATGAATTACCCCAGACTATACGCAGGCAGGCGATGGGTAGTTCCGATGTCAGGTGCAGGCTGGGGTTGCTTGTTGCTTGTCGCCAGCCATCCATCCAGCCAGATGCGCACACGAGCTGTATCCATCATCAGACAATAGGCATACGAATATCATGAGCATTTGATCAATTGAATATGCAAATACTTATGCACCCCACTATCCACCTTCAAGGGTTAAGGCGTACTTTCCTTGCAGGAAAAAGGTTGCCATGCATGCAGTGACGGCAGGCCAGAAGCAAATAAAATAAATAAATCTCGCGGACCGCAAAATTTACAGAAAGAAGGTTCCCCGAAAATTGGTAGGTTTGAAACAGTCACAAACCAAAAGGCAGTAAGCTCAAAAGAAAAAAAACCCAAGATTTCCCAATCCGCATTTCGATCAAGTAATGTAAGCCACTTCAGGGTCAGCTTTCCCCAACTGAATCAAAAGTTGGTAATTGCTTAGCTTTGACTGGAGAAGATCGGATTTCAAGGCCTCGAGTCGAGGAATCAAGCTTCCGAAAGGTCGAGCTCTACTGGCTGCCCGATGTCGGTGAGGTCCGGGTGGGTTTATGCTTAAATTTTTTCCATGGGTCTGTTAAGCAATATTACATTTTGCCCCCCGCCTAATACGAGGCCTGTCATCTAGAATTTATTAGCCAGTAGCAGTGTAGCGGTGCCGTTCGCCTGTAAACCGAAGTGGATTTTAGGTCGCATCCAACGAGATTGAGGGAGTGCGGATGCCGTCCCTTCCAGCCAGAAAACTACCACTGGCGTTGTTCCGCAGCTTTGGATTCCGAGGTCCTTCGTACACCAAGAAAGGATCGCTAGTCGCTTCAAGAGGGAAAAAACAAATTGTACGTGCGGTGGTAGTGCAGAGGGCAGAAAAATTTCATCTAGTACGGAACGTCCAGGTCCTTAGGATTTCATCCAGGTCGCCGACTACCGAAAGTAGGTTCAAACTCACCCGATATTTCCCGGTGAAATGCTTGCAACCTCATCTCGTTTTGTACCTTTTTAACCAAGAAGAGAACAATCACATTTTGATTTTCGTCCAACCTTTTTCTTCTGTAAGATCGTTTCAAAAAAAAAAAAAAAAAACTTCCGCTCTGGCCTCTTAGCCTTCGCAATGGAAGAGCACGAACAGGAGAAGCAGCATATGATCACATGTGACTGTTCATCCCTT
Source organism: Dactylella cylindrospora (assembly GCA_012184295.1). NCBI lineage: Eukaryota > Fungi > Ascomycota > Orbiliomycetes > Orbiliales > Orbiliaceae > Dactylella > Dactylella cylindrospora. The sequence goes on from LDUD01000017.1 coordinate 30,348, forward strand.
TTCTGAAGCCTCGAAGGAGCTCACGCATTCAGCAACACTCCTTGATGATGACCATGGCTTAACCAATCCAATTGGCCGACCGGATGACTTTCCGGAGCTACCAGAAGCTCCCCAGTGAATACTCATACAGAGTAAGGGATATATATGCGATCGATGATCTGTTCACGTACGATCAGGGCATGCTTGGTCGCACTCGAACATTAATGCTCAAGTGGGGTTGCTCCCCACACAACATTGCAACAGGCCCGTCCAAACCTGGCGTTAGGACAGCTAGGATACATGTAGCTCGAAAAGCAGCTAACTTAAGCTTAAGCGACCTTGCCGCAGCTGCCCACCTTCTTCGAGATGCCAGCCTGCACGTGTTTCCTTGTTTGAAGGAGGGCGGCCAAACTCGTTCATTGGCTTGTCCTTATCGATTAGCAAGTGGCATGACGTAGGCCCCACCAAACGAAAATTCTCCAACGGGATTCGAAAACTTTTTTTGCGACCGGGCTTTACCCCAGACTTTTGAAAAAGTAATAGAATTTCATATTTATTGTTGGTTGTTCTATGCCTCTACAGACCTAGCAACTTTGTTCGTGGCGCTCCCAGCCCCGTAGACTCCGTTTGTGTTGCCCATAGGCGGCTTGACGTCGTCGACATTGAAGCCGGAGTGGGACAACAGCAATGGCGAAGAACAGGTAGGTATAACAACAAGCATAAGAGCCGCGAAACTACGAAGCCAATTTCAATAGCCTTCTGTACGATATAACAATACTTCAAGACAAAAACTCAATTGGCTTCCACGTGCACCCGCTCGCCTACCACGAAATGCTTTCGCTTTCTACTATTCGTTCGCAATGCCTGCGGCGAACATTTCCTCGTGCTCCGCGACAACTATACCGATTTCATCCGCCTAGGAGACATGCGATAGCAATAACAAATCCCTCCTCACAGACGATACATATTGAGCCTGCCAAACTTCTAACGGAAATTCCTGAAAGTGGATTTATTCATGTTGGGCAGAATGAAGGTTTACTATTCTTCGACAGTACGTTCATTCTTGATTCAGCTTTATAACCTCAGGTGGCTTATTGGACGTGCCTATTATAGATGTCTACCCTGTCGTTTCTGCCTGGATGGATGCCAGGTTCCTCCTCATGCGACTCGACCAAATGTCAATAGCTGAAAAGCTCATCAGATTCTCCCTCCCCAAAGACTTTCCGGTCCAGATAAAAGAGGTCATTCCTCGTATCAAAGACGGAGGAGCCTTTGTCAAATTCGTCAAGCCAGCAGATATAACTCCCCGCGAGGTTGAGCAGAGAATGCAAGACCTTCTAAAACAGAGGAATCTACGGCCTTGGTTCAACCCATTCCGACGGCTTAAGTGTTTCTTGGTAGAGGGACAGCCATGGCTGGAAGACTTGCATAGGTTTCCTGCACAAAGGCTCAAGGTTGAATTCGAGGGAGTTGATGTTTCGGCGGAGCATTTATATAAAACCTTCAGACGCTTTGGGAGACTAGTTGACATAACTACATTACCCAAAGACTCCAAGGAACTGCCTAGATATGCCTATCTAAATTTTTGGAAAATACGGAGTGCGACCGCCGCTAGAAATTGTCTACATGATATGAAGGTCACGAATAGTGATGGGAAGGTTACGCAATTGCGAATTCTATATGCACCGGTTTTGAAGAGCCACGCTATACGCCAGTGGATCCTCGATCATCCGAAGATTGTACTTCCAGTCGTTGCTGCCGTTCTTGCCGCGATTGCAGTCTCGGTGTTTGACCCGTAAGTTGCCAGTAGCCAAATCCGATAACCCTAATTTTACGGTAATACTAACTCGACAAAGAATTCGAACATGGTTCGTCAAGGCCCACATCACCCACTCCTTTGATGTAGGATCAAGAGCATGGCAATGGTTCAGGGATACAACCTCATCCTATCTCGACTTCCGCCACAAGCCGAAAACAGAAGCATCAGGTGACCTATCAACCCTATGGGAAGAAAGAAGAGGTAACGTCGAGACTATGAGATCATGGCTCCTCGAGTCTGCGGAAACATTCATCGTCGTGCAAGGCCCCAGAGGGTCAGGGAAGAAGGACCTAGTCGTAGGCGATGTTCTAAATGGTTGGAAACACGTCTTGGTGTTTGACTGCGAGGTCGTTCAAGAAGCCCATGGAGATGCACAGACGATTAAAGCTGCGGCGGCTCAAGTTGGCTATCGGCCTGTATTCGGTTGGCTAAATTCCATCAACAGCTGGATTGACCTCGCTGCTCAAGGTACTATCGGCACACCTGCAGGCCTGAGTGAAACTCTTGAAAGTACGTAGGAAGTTCTCATTATCTCATCTTTTGTGGACAGGTTTACTAATAGAGTTACAGCCCAATTCTCTAAAATTCTTCAGAACACCGCTACAGCTCTAAAGCAGGTCGCAATAGCGGAGCGGACCAAGTACGACGCAGATGCCGGACTAAACGACGACGAATGGCTGGAAGCTCACCCTGAAAAACGACCAGTCGTGGTTATTGACAACTTCCTACATCGCTCTGATACAGTCGGTGATAAGATATATCAAAGACTCTCGGATTGGGCTGCGCTTCTCGTTTCTGCCAATGTTGCGCATGTAATCTTCATGACAAATGACGTCTCCTTCTCCAAACAGTTGGCAAAAAGTCTTCCAGATCGAGTTTTCAGAACCGTCATGCTTGGTGATGCGTCACCCGAGGCGGCTAAGCGATATGTTCTATCCCACATCCAAAGCGGCATGAGCGAGGAAGAGAAAAACAGGGAAATCGAAGAACTCGACACATCCATCGATCAGCTCGGTGGCAGGCTCACCGACCTTGAATTCCTTGCTAGAAGGATTAGATCTGGTGAAATGCCAGTGCAGGCGGTATCGGAGATTGTCAAGACGTCTGCCAATGAGATCTTGAAGCTCTATTTCTTGGGAGATTCTTCTACCAAGAGCTTTACAAGGGAGCAAGCATGGACATTAATCAAGATGTTTACTCAGCAGGAGCAGCTGCGTTATAACGAAGTGTTGCTACATGGGGTTTTCAGCAAAGGTGGAGAAGAAGCTCTGCAGGCCCTCGAACAAGCGGAACTGATTAGCATCGTCTCTACGGATGGGCGTCCATGGGCAATCAAGCCGGGGAAACCCGTCTACAGAGCCGCTTTCAAGAAACTTCAAGATGACAAGGTGCTCCATGCAAAACTAGATATCGAAGTTGCTACAGCGCTGACAAAGTCGGAAACTACAAATATCGCAAAATACGAAGAAGAGTTGACAACGCTTGGGCAGCTCCCCTCGCGACCTTCCGAGATTGCAGGAAGAGTTTCATGGCTGTTGAAGAAGTTGCAAACTAGTCAGTTGAAGGTGGAGCAATATGAAAAGGAGATTACGGAGCTCAAGAAGGTGCTTCAGAAGGAATTTTAAGCTATTGTGTGAGCTTTAGAGAAGCGCTATTCTAAGATTTCGAGTTTGTCTCTGTTTTTAGCTGTTGTATAAAATTCCTGTCGACATTTCCACACCGTTTTCTTCCCCATTTTAGCTATACAAAGTTCTGCACGTGTGCATAGGGCATGGGATACCCGTAAATTTTCACTCTTAGCAAATTTCAATAGCCATAATAAATTTTGAGTCTCACATCTATCTCTGACATAACCCGTTCCAACTACATCTGCTGTGTCCTGTAGCATTCGCGCGTTGTCGCAAGGATTTGGTATAAAACTCGACGACTCACCCAAACCTTCAAAGCTTCACCCGAACTATCAACCCAGCTTCAATTCTCAAGCACCAAAAGCTCCCCCTCTCCTCTCAAAGGAAAAAACCACAAAAAAAATGTCGTCCCGCCCCCGCCCAAAAGCCACAGCGGCCTCCTCCCGCTACGCCTCCACCTCAAACGCCCAATTCGACCTCCGCAACCCAAACACCCTCGTCGCCGACGACGAAGACTACGACGCCGAAACCGCCGCCATCCTAAACTTGGACGAAATTAGCGGTCAATCCCGCGGGGTCAAACGGAACGCTGTAAACCTGGACGGTTACGATTCCGACAGCAGCAACGATGGCTTTGGCGGGGGCAAAGGCGAGGACGCGGAAGGCGGTGGGGATGGGAAGAAGAAGAAAAAGAAGGGTAAAGACGATGATGACGACGATGATATGTTTGGTGGAGGAGACGATGATGACGCCGAAGAAGGGAAGGATGGAAAGAAAACGGCAAAAGGGAAGAAGGATGTTAGATTCCTCGATATCAAGGAAATAGAAGGTCAAGAAGATGAATCCGACGACGGGTCCGGTTCCGAAGAAGAGGAGATTATAGACGACGAAGAAATCGACGAAGAGCTGGGACCAGGCGGGAAGAAGAAGAACGCGCCAAAACTTGACAAGTTCAACATGAAGGCTGAAATGGAGGAAGGTAAATTCGACGATCAGGGAAATTTCGTTCGAAAAGCTGTGGATCCGGATGCGGTGCACGATACATGGCTGGAAGGGGTTAGCAAGAAGGAGATGAAGAAGGCGAAAGAATCACAGGAGAAGCGGGATAAAGAAGCCAGGAGGAAAAGATTAGAAGAGGACGAGTTGATCACGGGGGATATAATCTCAGATCTGGTATTATGTCTAGAAAGAGGCGAAACGGCGCTGGAAGCTCTGGCCCGGTTGAACACAGGGAAGAAGGCACCGAAGCCAAAGAAACCATGGCAGAAGAAGAAAGGTCAGGATATGGATGTTGACACAAGTCACAAAGAACCAGAAGACCCAAAGGAGAAGACCAGAAAAGAGCAGATAGAAAAGATCACAACCGCAGCGGACAGGTTGCTCTCTAGAGGGTTTAACGAAATATACGACGAACCGAGGGAAGCTTTAACAAGGCTGTACAGAAAAGAAACCGGTGAACCCTGGATTGAACCTCAAAAACCAGCGGAACCGGAAGAAGAGAAGGAACTAGTAGATGAGTGGGAATACAAATGGAGTGACGGACAAGGAGATGGACAGATCCACGGACCGTATGGCGGGGCAGAAATGAAGGCGTGGAAGGATGCAGGATATTTCCAAGAAGGTGTGGTATTTAGACGGAAAGGAGAAGACGAAACGGATTGGACGAGGTTACCAGAGTTTTAAATATTTATCATTTTAGGGCAGGCATTAAAAAGTATTCTATTCTGATTGCGATGTAGCATACAGCTTTCTGATTTCAAGATTGTACGGCATTTTAGTTTTTTTTGTTCTTTTGGGAGTTTTGGCGTACCTGGAATTAGAAATCCAAGTTGATTGCATATCTAGAATTCCACCAAGTGCTGGTCCAAAGAGCATATACTGCGACGATAGACACCGTTCCAACCACGGAGCAGCTCCCATTAACGACTTAATACCATCCTAGTCTTAATGACTACAGCCTATTTCACGATCCTATCTAAATCAAAAAAAAAAAAAAATGCCTGCTCGAATTCAAACTTTCCTCCCATCTAGTATGGAAGAATTGAAACTTTCTTTAGATTTCTCGTTTGTTCACTTTTGTCAGTGTCGTAACTGCTTTTTTGTACAGACACCCGTGATACTTTTTTGTGGCTTATAATAATAATTCCAACAGAAACAGAAAGCGAAAAAGCTCACCAACTCCATTTTGCGTGTGAGATGGTACCTCGACCTTCGGAAAAAAAACATCCCATACGATACGAAAATAATAGACAAAACGTGGCATGAACGATGATATCATGGCTCAGCTATAAAAACAACTAGCTGGCCATCAACAGCAGGAGAGACTGATTGAGGGAGATAGATAAAGAGGGTCTCCCGATTGAAAATTTTTAGATGCTAATAATAGGGAAAAGGGTATTTGAGAACAATAGAGATGTCATAGGAGATGCTAGATCGTAACTTCCAGGCTCTTAAATGGATTACAACCAATTCAGAGGCCTTGAGGAGTTACCCAATCTGATTTGGTAGTTACGCTAGTGGTTGCCGTGGTGTCAAGGGTTCATTTTGGGAAGGACGAGGACGAGCAGGACGACGCGGTCGAGAGCCACCGCGAGACTGACGATGATTTTCTTGCCGGGGATTTTGGGTAGGGTTTGTTCCTTCGGGTGCAGCTCTCTCCTAGCTATTAGCCTTAACCGGTTGAGAATGGCCTCCCCCTCCTCCACGCCCTCTTCCTCTGAATCCGCTGCCTCTTCCACGTCCGCCTCTTCCGCCACGCCAGCCGCCACGTCTGTTGAATGGACTGTCCACAGATCCTTGCCCGAATGTCTCAATATTCTTCTTAACCTCTTCGTTTCTGCGTTGTGCATTTTGGCGTCCATCGATGCCGCTCTCCTTCGCTTCGGCCCGTTCCTTGTTTTCACAGCTTATGTTATCAAAGAACGACTTGCCCTTGTTATAGTATCCATCTTGTGCGATGATGGCTGGCTTAGCATCCTGGTCGATGGATGGCTTCCTAGCCTCAGCAGAACTCTCAGCTGCTTCGGGAGCAGCACCTTCCTCGCCCTCTGCGACCTTTGTGAACCGGGCATTAGCCGACTCAAAGTCGTAGTCCGTAGTCGGAACTTCAACCTTTCTTGGTTGATGAGAGCTCATTCCTCCCCGGCCTCTGCCTCTTCCTCTTAATGGTCCATTGCCAATTCCTCGAGATGCTTGAGGGAAGCCATTCGCGGAATTCACCCTCATAGCCTGAACCTTTCTCTCCAAATCAGCCAGTCCAGGGGACTCTGTGGTAGTCGCAGCAGCTGCCGGCGCAAAAGCAGCAGGGTTAATGGTCGTCGTAGTAGTCGTAATTGTTGCACTAGTTTGAGTGTGTCCTGGCTGAGAACTTCCAAAGTTCCCGCGTCCTCGAGCCCCACCCCTCCCTCTACCGCCAACATTCCTTGGTCCTGTCGGCTGCGTTTGCGTAACTGCGGGCTGCGTTAGAGGAGCAGAGGTCTCTGGCTTCAATTCTGAGGGCCCCCCTGGTGCCTGCGGCGTAGGAACAACGGACTTTGGCTCAGATATGTCTTTAGATTCAGCACCTGGAAGTTCCACCTTGGCAGGTGTTGGCTGTGCACTTGGTCCAGCTTGAGGCCCAGTTTGGGCGCCAGCACGATTGTTTCCTGGAGGTGGCTGTTGTGGACCACCTGGCCCAGGGAATGGAGGAGGCATGCCATATGGGAACGGACCCGGAGGAAACCCTGGAGCTCCTGGTCCGCCCGGGAATCCACCTATATATGGAGGTTGCCCGTAGAATCTACCCCCGGGTCCCATTTGAGGTGGATGTGGGTAGAAATTTTGAGGGAAGTTCGGGTTGAATGGAGGTTGGCCTGGCCTGCCATTTTGCTGATAAGGGAACTGCTGTGGTGGATAGCCCGCTGGCCTCTGAGCCTATTCGTTTGCGGAACTCTAGTTAGCGGCTAACTCAAAGAATTGATTACGATTGTTGAGGTTATCAAGGTCGACAAGTCTCTTCATATTCAATGGATCAGAAGGAAGGCAACGGAAATATCCGCATGATTTTTATGCGCTTTTAGGACATTGACAAATTAAAATAATTTTACATCCGTAAATACTTCATCATGTGGGGAAACGGGGGGACAATGATTTTTTCTTTCTCTTCACTCAACACGGCGGGGTGCCTAAGGCGACTTACATTAATGATAGCGGGGTCGTTGGGGAACGATTGTGGTTGAGGAGGCTTCGGGGTCGGCTCCGGTGCTTCCATGCGTAGGTCTTTCACATCGCTTCCCCGAAAAACAATGTAGTCGTAAATTTCATCGGTCCCCTCGACTTCATTGGTAGGGTCTTCACAACGACCCTCTGTTCCGTGGTTGGTAACATTCTCAAGACCGACGGTTGAGTTTTCAGAATCAATCTGATGCAGAGTTCCGACATAACTAGACGCAAGAAATTCATTGATGAGAAGGGTTGAACATAGAGTATAGATCGGGACGAGTAAGTTTCAGCTTTGGGAGATGCGACTTACCGAATATCGCTACGCGAGATCAACGATATCCGAGAGCTAGGAGCAGAGAGACAGAGTTAGCATTACTTGGCAAATATGACTGATTATAGCAAGCAATTGGCGGCGCTTACCCGATGAATTCAGACATTTCGAAATATTACAGAACAAGATCTTTATAATTAAAGCGAAATATTAATGGTATACTTGGTTGACCGAGTCGTTAGGGTGTTCAGCTTTAATGACGTGACGAAAGGTCATGAGATGTTGGGGGAAAAAAAGACAGCAGAAAAGGACAAACAAGAATCAGAGACACAAGAAACGCGATAGACAGCTAGAGACGAATTAAGGAAAGAGAGAAAGACGTAATGTGAGGGGGAAGAGGTTCGTTTGGGATGAGCGATGATAGGTTTGAGGGTCGCGGACGTGATGGAGAGAGCTTGGGGGGGTGATGGGGAAGGGAGGTGAGGGAAGAGGAAGGAGGTTTTGATGGAAAGGCAGCGTTGGTTTTTTAATTTGATTTTTTTCTTTCGTTAGAGTAAGTAGCTTTTTTTGTGGGAAAAGGAAGAGAGAAAGACGTTTTGAAAGAAACGGTCGGGGCGAAACGAACAAGCAGCAGCAACAGCAGCAACAAGAGCAGCAGCAGAAGGGGACATCAACAGGAGACAGCAGGAACAGCAGCGAGCAGGCAAGCAAGTAGGAAATAGTAGGTTTCAGGTCTGGCCCGTGCATGTCTTTGGCTTTGTGCTTGGGCTGCTGTTCCCCACAGCTAGCTAAGTACATACCTACTTAAGTAAGTAGTATGAAGTATATCTTTCAAGCGGGAGGATAACCAACCCAACCCCAATTTAACCAGCAATTACGTTTCCACCAAAGATGTCATTACACAACAACCTGACATCCGTTGATTGCGGTTGGACATGATATCTCAGGCAGTCGTGACGTGAACGGCACATCTAAACCATTTTTTTACGGTAGCCGTCGTGCCGGAACGTGGACAAGGTACGAATGGAGCAGGGAATCCATTTAAACGTCGTAAACACGTCCTGTCCTTTCAACTTCAGGCACCTTAAGCATTGATATTATGGATATAATACGATATAGTTTGCGGCGGATATACACAAACAAAATATGACTTGCATATCTGCTGTGCCTGAATGCTATCTCCACCGTTATACAGCTGTCCTGTTCGGGACCGACCCGGTCACGACGGGTAGCACACAGGATCCCACTGCATCATCATTATCCACATGCACATGCTGAATTCGAAACTCAAGAAACCTTAATTTCATCCTTCAAAACTCCTATCACACTCGCTAGAGTACCTATAATACATATCCAAAGATAGAAAACTATAGAAAGATACCCAGTTAGATCGATTAGACCCCTCCTCGACCTCCTCATTCGTCATCTTCTTATTCCAGCTTGTGACCGAGGTTTGCACTGTTCGGCTCTCACCAACGTCAACTCCAACACCTCAACACATTTCCACACTAGCTTTACCCCGGATTTCTCGCGAAGAAACAAGAATGGCGGCAGCTCCACCAACCCCATCCAGCCAGGTCCTCGACGAAACAGACCCTCACAAACCCCAAGAGTTCTCGGAAGAAGACGACCGCCTCTTCCTATCCCTAGAAAACTACTGCTGGGAAAACGACCCCGAATTTCAAGTACATTCGCGCCCTCCCTCTCCGCTCGTTCTTCAGCCACATATGCTCCAGAGATCTTAGCTATAACTAATTCAAAACCTCCCAGTCTGGCCTAACCCAAATCCTCACAACCGCCACCACCCCTCAACAAATCCGCCAGCTAACCCGTCAAGCCAAATGCTTCTTCTACTCCCGCAAAATCTCCCGTCAAATCCCCTTCGACCTCTACAGCGCCTGGCTGGACCGTGAAGAATCTTCCCCTCCCCGACGCTCCCCGTCCGAGGACGTCCTTCCCCCCATCGAACCAAGTCCCATCGACTCCCTTCCCAGCGGTGAACCCGCCGGCTGCGAACCTAGCGGTTCAATCGACGGTACCCCTACCGCCAATACCACGGTCGCGGTCCCAGGTGCAGCGGGAAGCGGCAAGGAGGATGATAAAACGCCTTATCCGACTTCTTTCGCGCAGATTGTGGAGTTGATCACATCCGGGAAGCCGATTCCTGGGATCAGGGAGATTCCGAATACATTGAATGAGGCGCCGCCAACTGAGAGCACCGCCCCTCAGAGGCGGAAACCGTGGGAGGTGGCGGCGAGCCAGCAGGGTTGATACGGCTTGACCCGGAGAGGAAGCCTTTATGGTCAAAGACGGTAGTCCAAGACCTCGTCTCGACTACATGTACGATACGCACCTGCGTGGTAATAGAAAGATCATCTTGATCACTGTATTGCGAAGTAGTTTTCGTTCCGACATTTTTATAAACCTGTAGGTACACGAAAGAGGACAGCGAAGATGTATCCGATAAGCAATTCAACAGTATTGCCCATAAGGACATCATAAAGACGTAGAAAACTAAGGGTACAACACCATTTAGAGGCAAAAAGGGAGACTTTTCTATAATACCAACGTCGAAAATAAATGCTTTAGCAAACAAAACATGTCAGAAAAGAAACAAATTTAGGGTCAACGTATTCGTAAATTAAATTGAACGGAAACGAGCAAGGGAAACCTTCAAAGATGATACCATCATCTCTGATTTTCGTTGTTATCCATTATTAGTAATCAAGAGAGAAACGCCCTGAGGTACAGGAGAAATGAAAAACAAATTATTTTTTTTTTCTAGTATAAACAAAACGCGCAACTTTTTTGGTTCTTTTTCGGGGGGCGTTGAAATCGTAAGAATAAAGCAATCAAATCGAAAAGTAAACACCATTAGCCCATAGTACAGGATTCAGAAAAGATAAACCACAGCAACAAGATTTTGACAAACATTATCAAGTTGGCACTTGCGTAAAGATGTCTCAAGACACAGATTGCATCAGCTGCTTAGTGATCTTAGTGAGATAAGATATCCTCTTAAGCACCTTAGCTCCGGGATTCTCTTCTGAATAAGCCATGTAGAACTGCTGCAAGCGTGAAACAAGGACAGCCGTGATTCTCGGAAGCATGGTGAAAGTATTTTCCTCTCGCTAGATATCCAGATCTCATTAGTACGGGTCAAACACTTCACCACAATTCAATATAGAAATACTTACAATATTGTGGAAATCGGACAAACAGGCTTCGAGCCAGTTCAGACGCTCCTCGAGATTTGTCTCCATGTTCCCGGTGACGCTAGCAGCAATCGTAAGAACGACAACCTGGCTGACCTTAGGAACTATCTCTCTTGGGCTGTATTTCATAACGGCGTTTTCGAAGTAGTAGTCTTGCATTTCCTTACTCTGCAGCCAACTAAGCATTGCGGTTTCGTAGTCCCCACGTCGAATAGAGGCCTCAATCTCGTCAGCCATAATTTCGAATTCTGATTTGGCCGACATTGGGGTTGCAGAAACAGGAGGATTGCTTGGTGGTCCTGTGGCGGCAGCGGCAGCGGCAAGGGCCGCTAGTCTCTCCTGATTCTCAAGAAGTTGCTGTTGCATTTCACCCATACGAGCGATGGTTTGCTCCATAGTCGTAAGGGTAGTGGTCAGATCAGCGACGGTGGCGGTCAATTGGGCAATCTTTTGGGTATCCTCTTCGTGCACCCTTCGGGCATCCTTGAGGGCATCCTTAGATTGCTTGTTGAGGTGAGTAACAAGGGTCTTCAAGATGTCGCTGCTGACTTTATCCATCGACTGTTGTACCACAACGTGGACTATACCCTCAAGATCTCTCCTGAGATTGTCGACAACAGTATCGGTTATGGTGCCTAAAACAGCCCTCGAAGTAATTGCCTTGTCAACAGCCAAAGGGACAGCAGCTTCGACCGACCCATAGATAGTTTCAGGAACAACGGCGGCCAGATTCTCCACAACAGACGTTTGGAGGTCTGGGATCACCTTGGCGAGGTTTGTGAGCATTATCTTGTTAAGCGTGCTATCCATGCCACGAGTAAGCGTTTCAGACACAACCCTAAGAACGGTCTCATACTTCGTATCCACGGCTGCTTGTTGGATGCGGCGGTCTTCGTCGAATTTCTCGTCTATAAGGCGTTAGTTTCATTCTCTTAAAATGGCTTTATACTAAAGGCAATCTTACAGAGATTGCCGATTTCCTTGGATAGGGCTTGATTGAAGGTCGTGGTAACTGCATCCTCAATCTTCTTCATCTCGCGCTCAAGCAGCTCGGGTGAAACCGAAACTGTTGAAAGCGCAACCTTTTTCTCCTCTCTGTCTTTGCCCTTGTTCTTCTTGGGCTGTGGGGTTGGTGGCGGTTCGTCAATCTCGGCCGATGCAGCTGGACCTGCAAACGACACATTATTGACTTCCCTCCTTGGCTTCTTGCCGCGGCCCAGTCCGCTGATTGAAGCAGCCTTACGGCCTTGGCCGTTAACTGCAGGTTTGTCTTCCGATTTCTCGGCAACAGGTTCATCTGGGACTTCAGCAGCCTTTGGTTTAGCCGGCTGCTGGACAGGGGCCGGAGCCTTAGCCGCCTCAGGGGGATTAGAGGTTGAAACCTTTGGTTCCTCGGCCTTTGGTGGCTCCGCTGGCGAAGTAACGGTAGGAGGAACCAAAGCGGTCATGGTACAAGCGCCGGCATTAACAGCGTCAAGACCCTTCATAACCCTCATGTTTCCGTCGAATCCAATATCCTCCTTACTGAGTGTGAGACATGTCAGACCCTTCGTATGAGATATATAAACTTCGAAAATTGGCAATTTCCCCTCCTCAACCGGCAGGTTGGAAGCAGGGGGTATATCTAAAACTTCCAGGGAGATGAGCTGGCCCCTATCTCCCAAAGAGTACTCGACGAGAGATGACATTATCGCGGTGGCGTCAAGCTTTGGCAGATTTGGCGATTGCTCGCTAATAGCCTTGATGAAGCCTGCTTGAGTGAACGATTGTAGATTATACTTGGGGGTTGAAAGATGGATGAACGAGATAGTATTGCGACTCGGGTTGCCAACAATGATGACGCCACTCTTGGAATGGTAAGACAAAGAGCAGAGACCATCGCTGCCAGAGGAAACGGGGAATCGGAGTTCCTGAACAGCACGTCCGATTGCAATATCCCAGAGCTGGATGACGTGGTTCTGCTGCAGTCCAATGAGCAGGTATCTCAAGGCTTGACGGCGCTCGTACGGTTGCTGTTTATCAACGAAAATGACAGAAGTAGCCTTATACATCTCGCCAGGGCTAACGGCAGATCGTGTGAGGACCGGCTCCGTCAGGATTCTTGGTGTCTCCGACGGATAGCCAGTTCCGTCCTCGTTCAGCTCAAAATCAATAAGCTTGCTGACGTCCCAAAACTTGATCTTTCCAGCCTTATCAATGGTAACGACAGTGGTATCGTCCTCTGAGAACGAGAACTCCTTAGAAACTTTCTGGGTATCAATGGTCCTTGAATGGTTGGCATGGTAAGAGGAATCATTAATTTTCATGATCCCACCATCAAGTTCACCATACTGACGAGCAGCATCCGCGTGAATCAAGCTAATATACCTTCCGCGGCCAATTGCGAAGACCTTCGGGTGGCTTAGGGAAAG
>LDUD01000017.1:47799-79261 GCA_012184295.1 Dactylella cylindrospora
TCTCGTTATCTTCAGCCTTATATCCATAACCTCCACCAAAAGACTCAACGCCACTCTTCTCCACGCTCACTCCCTCGCCACTTGTTACCAAGCATACTCAAAATACCCGCCGCGGATAGCAGAACAGATATCCATCCTAAGCATACCAGAAAACTCAACATTTGCATGTGGACATCACCACCATCACCGTAACATCCTCCAGACTCGGCCGAATCACCTCCAGCGAATCACTGCAACCTAACAACTACAAACCCAAGATTGCTTCGCTGTCCGTCTCATTACGAATCAGGATCCCTATCCGCCAAATACAAAAGCAAACATCCACCATGTTTTGCCTACGGAGGTACGCCATTCACCTCCTTCAAGTTTCTTCATGAATCCGCCTCAAGCTCCCCTCCAAGTCAACGTTCGCTAACATGGACAACTACTGCCTTTCCAGCTGGTTACCGCTCCTCTTCATCCCGACATCCGCCTCGCCGGCATTCATCGTCATGTTCTTAATCTCTACATATCTCTTCCACAGACCTTGGTACCTACCTCCCCCCACCGTCTCCCGCAATCTCTCCTCACACAATCTACCGCAAGGCCTTTCTAACATGCTCTACATAGTGTATATTGCTCGGTAATAATGCTCATCCTATTCACATCCTCCTGCCAATGGTCCGATCGCTGCTTCCTCGATACGAATAATGGCCACTGGTTCGAACCGAGAATACTATCCCACGCTTCGATATCGAGTACAGGATCGACGATAGCTCCGGGTCCTGGGGTGCAGATTACCGCCGCGGATGCGGCAACTCAGGTCGGCCAGTGGGCTGGGTTAGGGTTGGAATGGCTGAGGAGCTTGGTTGGGAGGAGGGAATGGCGGGTTCCCTGCGTCGATGTTGTCGTCAGGCTGTAGGAGAAGCAAAAAAAAAGAGGGTGTTTTGAATAGAACGGGGGTGGCGTATAGATTGTGCTTGGGGAGAGTGTAATATTTTGGCTGATGAGAGACGATGGGTTTACCGAAACGGTAAACAATTGATGGCCTCTTGGTGGAGGTTTTGGACGCGAATCACCGAAGAGGCTGTTCCTTTTCTCATAATAACTTCTGCATGCTTTAACGATTGGGTGTTTCTTTGGTCATTGGGTAATGAATTTGCTTGGTAGTGTATACATCATTGGGAGGGTTCTCTACGAGAGAAAAGACAAAAAAGGTCAACTGAGCGGCACGGGTTTTTTATTAAATTGAATTTTGGCTCTAGATCTCTCGACTTTTTTCTCTCGAGCTCCAGCACAGCAAGATGGAAAAGGTCTTTGTAATATAACGATACTATTTAATCATTCGCTTATACATAACAAGGTATCCGATGCTAGTAGTTATTAGGTACACCAATTACAATCCCAGGATAAAATTTACATTCCAATGATATCATGCATCATGCAACCGCTAAGAATAAACATTCAACGCCAGACACCTCAAATCATGTCCTCCATGCATCATGCATTAACCATGTCCACCCTTCTACGTCTTCTCACTCCCTTCCTTCATCTTCTTCGCCCTCTCCTCAGCCGCCTTGGCCGCCATGCTCCTCCTCTCTTCCAAACTCGACCCTCCACTCGAACCCCCACTACCACCGGAGCCACCCGCAGCACCTGAACTCCCCCCGAGCACAAAACTTCCCCCGGTCCACCCACCCCCATCCGCCCCATCAATCCACTTCCTCTCCTCCTCCTCCCCTTCCCACAACACCCTCCCCCCATCCCCGTACCCATCCACCGTCCTCCCCCCATGCCTCCAATCCGCCTCCTCCACCCCGTTCAAAATCACCTTGTACAAATCCCAAAAATCCCGATCATGCTCCCCGTGGACGTTATGCGCCAGCTCGTGACACAGCGTCTTCCGGACGGTTCTGTAATCCCTGTATCCGTCGTACGCGTCCGTTCGAAGTCTTAGCAATATCTCCTCCCCACGGTTCTTGTTCAACCCCAGGGTGCGGGATTCGTGGGTGGTGTGCTCGGCCGGGTCCATCTCGGACAGCATCCCTACCGAAAACTTGTGCTTCGACATGACGGCCTTGATACCCGCGTCCTCGGCCAGCCGTCGGAGGTATTTTTCCGATCGTTCGTGGTTGGGGAGGTGCTTTAGGACTTGGATGCCGCCAAAGGTGTAGCGGGAGCGGTCGGTTTCTTTCCTCCAGTCGGTTCGGTGGGTTGGTCTGGCGGGTTTGATAGGACCGGTCCCGCCGAATTTACGGAGGGTGGGGGCGGATGGGGAGTTTGCTAGTTGGGCGTCGGCGATGGCGGCGGCGGAGGAGCCGATTAGGAGGATCTTTTTGGGAGACGGAGGGAGGGAGCTTATGGGGAGGGTGTCGTCTTTGAGGAGGCCCAGCTTTGGAGCGGTGAGCTTTTGGTGGGCTGGAGCGACGGAGAAGACATCTTGGATGAGGAGACGGAGGTCGGAGAGGGTGGAGGTTGTAGGGAGGGTAAAGGTATGCGTGGTTGAAGAGTGGGAGATTAGCACCGAGTGGGTTGGAGTATCATCGGTGTTGGTTGTGTCGAAGAGGTTGCTGGGGGCTTCGGACTGTGTTGGATCGAGAAGCATGGGTGTGGGCTGGGGAGCCTCCTCGAATGGGTCCATGACGCAATACCACGCGTCGCAGTTGGTTCCTCAGGCTTTACAGCTCTATCGGTTTACAAAGAGAGTATTCTGAATGTCTAGTTGTTGGCGACCAAGGAGATGGTTAAATTTAAGGAGAATATTAACATAAGAATGACCAGTCTCTAGGATAAATGGATGCAAGTCCGCATGCTCAAGCTGGATGGACATACAAAGGACTTTATGGGCGTTCCGTACGGCTTGCCTTTTGACACTTTTCTTGCAGCTTCCATCGCACCTTTCTGATCTGACAAATCAGCCTTCCCGAAATATTCCAACGCAAATAATACCACACACGTGCATACTCAACAGTGGATAGTTAGAATCTGACGCTATAGTGCATGTTTGACTGACGATGTCTGGACAAAGAAAAAGGTATCTGAATAGGTGAATCATATACAAGAAGAAGGTATTGCTTCAATCAAATAGACCAAATAGCAATGCTAAATATCAAACTCGAAATATCATAATGGCAACAAAGCTAGTGCTAGATAGAAAAGCAAAATCATCAACCCTCCAACCCGGTATCTCAACCATCAAAAGCTAAAACGCCAATTTGATTGCAAAGGTATATCAGAGTCCAAAAGGAAAATTAAAAAAATATTGCGGTTAGATCTTAATAATCGGTCAATGCTAGCTTCCTACCAATGGCCCTCCTAGCAGCCACTTCCTTGCTGGCAGCGCTGCTCTCGTCCTTCTCGTGGAGTAGCTTGGTCAAGCTTCCAACGTCGAAATAACCATCTAGATTACCCCATGTTAGTCTATTATCAAAGCATACGGCGTTTATAGAAATATAGAACTTACATCCGCCAAGCATGCCACCTTCTCCGTCACTCTCGGAAGGTGAAGAGGTTCCCGAAATTGGTGCCTTGGTGATAATCTCCTTGCCCTTCAAGCCCTTGATGGGGGCAACAGCCTGCCTAGCCTCGGCCTCCCTAGCCCTTGTCGTGGATGGGGAAGAAACCTTCCTGTTCGTTTGCTTGAACAGATATTTCACGTCTTGCAAATAGCTGTGCAAGGTGTCGACAAATCGCTTGGTTTGACGGTGCTTGGAGCTGACGCAGACCGAGATCGAATCCTCCTTGATGATGTACCCAATACCGAAGCCGTCAGCAGAGACAGGACCGAATCCGAACATTCGGAGAGCCGGGTTGCCGCAGTTGGAGGTGGAAATGATGGTCGTGTTGAGCTTATCCCATGCAGAGTCGGTAAACATTGCGGGAACATCACGAGCACCCAACTTGCCGCTTCCGCTAGAGGCGGTGGCGGATGCCTCGGAAATGAGAGACTGGCCACCTGGAGAACCAACTGGTAGCTCTTGGTCATCTCCAGAGACGTAACCGTCGACGGATGGCGAGCCGCTAGGAATATCAATCATACCCCTCTGCCAGAGACAGTACAGAGCATAAAGGTGTCTGTCCTGGCCAAGGCCCATGGAGCATTGCTTGGTCCGTGCGGCGTGGCGGGCGCAGGCAGCCTTCAAAGCATCAATCTTTGCCTTTGCTGGAGCATCCTCGCAGAACTTGCGAACGAAATCGACAACTTCTTGGCTGACTGTGCGGATGGCCTCGGTTCTTCCGTGCAAGAATTGCTTGGTCATTGCGGGTTCGTAGGTGCACTCAACGCGACCGTAGAGAGCGTAGTACGAAGCTTGGAAGGCCATCTGAACGTATGCGTCAGGAGAGAATCCCATAGTCTTGATGTAGTTGGAGCCATAGCCTTCAAACTCAAGAGTTTGGAATTCGTTTTGGTTGATCAAGTCGGCCAATCGAGTCTCCGCGAATCGTAGACCAAGGGAAAGTTCCGGCACCATGGTCCATTCGAGTTTGTGAGGTGTTGTGCTAACATTGCCGAAGGACTCTGGGTCTCGCTTCGCTGGGTCTGGAGAGACGGATGCCCACAAAGATGGAGATCCGCCGTTGATGGTCTTAGCGAAACGAAGAATAGTGTCGGTGTAAACGTCGCTGACAAATCTCAAGACAGTGTGGCCGTCGACACCGGTGTGTTCAAAGTTGATACCAGCGGAACCGTTCTTGCAAACGATGATTTGAAGCTTGTCGTACCAACGGTTAGTGCAGGTTCCGACCTGGACACCCTTCTCAACGACACTGCTACCACAAAGCATGTTCATGGAGATTTCAGCGAGAGTGTTGGGAGAGGAATCGTCCAAGCAGAGGACAAACAAGGCGGAGTCAACGATCTGGAGGCACTCCCTGTTGATAGAGTCTTCATGGTTCATGATGTGGTCTCGAATTCCAGCCCAGACTCTACGGTTCTCAGTGCTGAGAACGCCGACCGCACCTCTTGCTGCCTCTTGGATCGGGGTGTTCTCGGCATCGGTCAAGATGGCTTGAAGGTTCAAAATGAGGTCCTTCTCAGACATGATGAGATCCGAGTTGTCGTCCATAACGTCAAACCAGTAGAATTGCGACCGGCACATCACGACAATATGCTTAGAGGTTTCATCGGCTTGCATGATACATCCATTCTCGGTCGGGATTCTTGCCGCTCCAAAGAGCCTGGTGAATTGGTACTACAACGACAAGAAGTGTTAGCTGCAGGTCTATTTATTATAGAGATTGAACCAAGACTAAGGGACTTACCATGCATAGTGGTTGTCCCCTGAACTTGTCTGCGGGAAGTTCCTCTCGTCTGAGGGCTCGGATGAATGCCAATGAGGAGACAACCAGCGAAGCAGCTCTGGTAATCTGGTTATCTCGTGCAGGAGTTGGGTCGTCCGCGAGCAAGAAGCTAAGAAATATATTAATAAAAGTTCGTAGATAAATTATGCAAATTCAATACTTACAAAGGGTTCAAGTTGAGAACGACCGCTACAGTGTGGGGCCGATTGTTAATTCTTAATCGATGTTGTGTTTTTGGGGTGCGGGGTTAGGAATAGTCAGACTCACGATTGTCATAGTTCAAGTACGAATCATACCCTGAATAATTCTGTCAGTAAAAAACCTCTTTCATGGTCGAGGGAGTATATTCAGTGTGACTTACAGAATTGCTCAATGTAGCTGGTCTGCGAAAGAGAGTACTTTTGAAGCTTGTCCTGCAAAAGCGGACCGACACCTCTTTGAAACTCTGCGACAGCAGCAAGAGTACGCTGGTGCTCACGATGGGTCTGCAAAGGCTTCACCACCTCGAGGTAATTACTGAGGGTTGCATCGAGATCCGGAATGGGCAGTTTTGGAAGCCTGTCCTGGGCCGCAAAGGTGATTCCTTTCTTCATTTCGGGTTCCGGCTTCTTGGTGGTTTGGTCTTTCGTTGTCGCCGGAGTTTTGGCATCCGCCAACTTTTCGTCTATAGACGGCATCTCGTACCTAATAGGCATTGGAGAAGTGTGAGTCCTCTTTTCTGTTTTCTCTTCTATATATTTGACTACTTCGACCTTGCGGGCGACAGTAGGAACGTCTTTCTCTTCGTCGGAGCTGCTGTGCTCGTCTGAGGAACTGGACTGCAGAAGGGAATGTGTTGTCTTTTTCTTTTCTGATTGAGAATGTGTTGCTTCTGAAATGCAACACCGCAACCTTCGAAGAAACGCCATACACAGAGAGCCAACAACGCAGCAGCTGCAAGCAAGGTAGAAGCCCAGCAGGCACAGAGGTTATATAAGAAAGAATAGATTGAAGAAAACTGATTGGGGACTGGATTTGGAAACAGGTCGGTCCATGACGAATGAAATATTAATACAAGAAGATTAAAATAGAAAGGAAGGATAACTCTTTTTGGCAGAGGGGGGAAATAGATACTTTCTATTATAATGGATCATGTCGTCGAAGAAGAAACGACCAAAAACTAGGATTTCGGAATGCGTGAATTATGACTTTCACAGATGATTACCGAGGGAAACGTGAATGGCTCCAGGTCTCCGAGAGATAATGCAATAGTGGGTATTGAAGATAGTAGTATGTAGAAATGGCGAAAGACCCATTCCTTTGGTTTATTTTTTCTTTTATCTCTCTTCCCCTTGGAGCATTCCCCGTATTTGTGGAGAACGTGGGTTTCTTGTATCAAACCATGGCCCCCCGGTGTGTAGCATCTGATCTTGAAAAACTTAGGTCGCAAGAGAACGTCACTTACCCACCTTGTTAAAAAAAAAAAAATTCAATGGGACCTGGTCAAACGCAAGACACCACAGCTGACTGGCACCTAGACCGACAGAACCTTTTTCTTTTTTTCCGTTCCAAATACTAATCCACCAACCAACACTTCCGCCTGGACGGATGCAAGATGATGCAGGCTGCTGCTACCCTAAATCGGTCGAATGCAGGTAAGGGTTCTCGAACTACTAGCGGTTGTCTGTACGCTCGTGGAGTTGCCCGGGGCGAGCTAGCTTGGGGGATTTCAAACTTGTCAAAAAAAGGAACAAGGAAATGTCTCGTATAGTCGGCAAGTAGTGGTAACGTAAAAAGAGCTGGGGGATACGTAAAAAAAAAAAAGAGGTGGGTAAAGCCGGAGTATCGATAGAACAGCCAAAGAGAATCGACGCTTTGTGAATGTGATTTCGCTTTCTCTGTCTATTTCTTGGACATGTGGGGCTAGACTGGGTTTGAGATTTCGCTGGTGTGGGATGATGCTTCCTTCTTGAGAGCAGGATGTCGCCGTAAAAAAAAAGCTGGTGATGGTTTCATCGAATGAAATTATATCACAAGAACGGTTACAAAAAGCTGGTATTTCAGTACCAGAGATACATCAGAATTCATGGTTCGGAAATGCGGTTTTACCATAGGACCTTATGAGTACTACCCTTACAAAAGATACATAAGCGGCGGCATCGAACGGTTCCCGAGAAGAAGGTTCGAGTTCTGATTTCGATTATACCGTATCCTTTGAACTCCGACGGACGAATGGAGGAGCGTGACCCCACATGGTAAGAAGAGTTAGTTTTTCTGGGGTTGTTGGCGAGAGAAGGAGAGTTGGGCAGCTAGGTTGATAAGCGCATGCAAAACGTGGGGAAAAAGTAAAAACAGTACTGCCCCAAAAATTAAAAAGATTAAAATTTTTTATCTTCTGACAGGCGCTCCTCGGCCTCGACGCTGACCGTCCAATGCAATCGACAGGAGAAATATGTCATATACTTGATAAGTCTCGATGCTGAGGCATATAATTCTTAATTTTAACCAGAAAGTCCCGTTTTTCACATGAAAATTTGGCGGCAAATGCACATTTACATGTACGAAGTATTTTGAGTATAAAAAAATAAAAAAGCTAAAAGAAAAATTAAAGAGTATTAAAACTTTAACCAAGACTGCTGTACACCCAAAATCCCACGATCGAGCTTTTTGGGAGTAACCTTGCTGTTCAGCCTGCGGCAAGTGGGTCCTCCACTTTGGCCCTGAGAAATCTCAAAACGTCATGTTTCTGGCATCGGATTATTGTCCCGGTACATATAATCCGTGCGAACATTTCTCGCATGGACATCCGACGTCCAGATCCCGAATTCGTTTTTAGATCGAGCGAAAATATCGAAAAGTGGCCCGATGTTTAGATGATAATGATTTTCTCCATCCGGTGGCAAATATAAAACATTCAGGCTAGATGCTTCTATTGGAAAAATCAGTGAAGCGAATGATATTTAACCACTTCCTCTTGTCCTATGGTCCGGACAACATTTTCAAGATATCGGATGAATGGAGGTGCGCCGGTGATTTTAATCCAAACAAGCTTTAGTTGCCTCCGCGTTAGCCTGGCGAAAGCACGAACCAGGGCTCCCACATAGCGAAATGTGTCCCCACTCCTACAACATCGCCCTCGCAGAGATAATGCACAAGGGTGAGCATAAAAAAAAAAAAAAAAAAAAAAAAAAAAAGTCTTGCTATTTTTGATATGTAGGATGAAGACCGTGCCCCGAAAGGTTCAATATTTTGTCCTATGCGCCGGACCCGACATGCAACAAAATCTAGAACTGTGGCTTCAAAATAACTCACCTTACATCCACAGCTCCTTTGCCTCCGATGCAAAGGTAAGTGACATGTGTCAAGCTGAAATATTTTGAGGGGTGGGGGTGTGCCATATTGTCGCTCTGACGATTCATACTGGTATATGCCTATAAATCATTTTCTTTGAATTTCGTAAATACAAGCTTAAGGCGAATTAAGCATGTACGCCTTAGCTTAGCTTGACCCTTAAAGGCCTGTACTATAACACACTGCAGTACTCAATTGTTCACGTCACCCGCCCTGGCAGGATGCCTCAAACGTCCATGCTTGTCGATATTTTTTGTCCGTGCTCTACGTGCACTCTGCATTGAGACAGAGGCTTTCTAATATTTGCATACATGCAGGCCGCCAGCCAGTGCCACGTGATAACCAACAGTCACTCACTGCATTTTCTGTGCGACCAGTTGCAGTTCCCCCCTTTCCTAGCTTTCCCTCAGGTATAGGCTGCGCCAACGTACTGAAAGACAACAGTGCCATTATCTATAACATAAGATATATTGCCTCTCTCAGTGGCGCTGATAAATACGTACGGCTTGGTTTCGTAAATTAAACCCCGCGAGGTAGAGACCGTGCACAAATGCTTATTCACTTTAAATAACAATTCAACTGCTTCTGGAAAAGCTTGATATACTGCAATCATGCACTTGGGTCACTTTTATACTTATGCGTATGGTATTTATGGAGCCGTAATAAGCTCAATTTGGGCTTCACTGATGCCAACATCAAGGGTACAAATCTACTCGTAAGCCTGTATAACTAGAGATCACGTAACTAACTTTGTCATCGGCCCTATCGACCGGGAATTCTTCCATGCTAGGCTTGACGCTTTGGTGTAGCTGCAGCAGTTTGTTCAATTAACCTTATCAGAATTCCGAGAGGACTACTTTAGATGTCGAAGAACGTATACATCCAGAAGTTCAAAGTTCTCTCTATTTTATCTGTTCTAGCTAAGAAGTGTAAATGTGTTGAAGTGTCCAAACCACAGGCGGTGAAACATCCGAAACGCCCTGTCGAACGATGGAATCTCATAGGCTTACATGACAGGACGCAAGATCAAATTCAACCGCATCCAGCTACCTTTAGCTCAGCCACCTACCAGCTCCGCTCTTGGGGACGTCCTAACATAGACATAGTAATGCGCATATCGAAACTAAACTATGAGTAGGCATGCCTCAGTAGGCGATGATGGAGGGCTTCATAAGAACCGGTTCGATACTACATTCGCACCTGTACGCATTCGAGACCTTGATAACCCCGAACCGTCTTTACGTCCCCTACTTGGACCACCGACTCCAAGTACTCGGGAAAGATCTTATATAAGCCCTGGCGATGATGAGGACCCGGATGAGCACCGAAGGCAACTCGTGACTGAGATAGCCAGAGAGGCTACAGCTCTCGTCGATGTACAGAATGATGCTTCGCAAGCTACCGAAGCAACACACCCTGGTGTTGTAACCCGAAGATGGCCTACGAGAGATGTTACAAATGAGAACATAGATGATTGCTATGTTGATTTCATACTCTGCTGTAACCCGGCTGTCCCAGATAGCTGCGATACAGCAGAGCTTAGGAGGGCATTCAGAACACCTCCGAAGTGTGATGGAGCGACATTCTCTACCTTCAGGCTATTCGAGCTTATCAAACGGTTCGAGGAGGGCGATATCAAAACCTGGATTCAACTTGTAACGGAGCTTGGAGTAGAGCGGAAGAATGATCAGAGTTCACAAAAAGTACAGCAGTATGCTGTACGGCTCAAGGTATGGCAAACAATTAACCTATTCTCTGTTTCCCTACCGTAGGCCTAATCTTTTAACTTCATGGAACAACAGCGTTGGATGCATGCTATGCATGTAGACGCCTTCTTTGAATACTGCTTGAGTCGACTACACGTATATTACACCGACATTCCGTTAGCAATCTCCAACATAGATGAAGATCTTAGAGATGGCGTCCCTATTGAGGAAGACCTCGCCTTACGCGCCCTGATTCCAGAGTATCGGCCCAAGCGAGGAAGACGGAAAATAGAAAGGAATACAATAGATTCAAGTTATCTCAGCCTTGAACCACCCGAAAGGCGCCCTCGGCCGCTGCTGCTTCCGGGTACATTGCCCAATATCATGGCCCACGATGGCACCAGCATCCTCAACTATGATGATAATTCGAATCCCTTCGCAAGAGAGGATCGGAGCCGCGACCAGGAGAGCAATAATCCGGAATCACGAATATGGCCGGATATTCGTATGCCAAATCCTCAACCTTTGTTCCCTTCCTTATCTTCTCAGGTGTTGGATGCGATATTTCCAGGTGGCCAACAATTCCGGTGGCGAGCTTCGCAAACTCTTAATAGTCGGCATAATGGAATCCAAAGGGTTCGGTCAGCTCCGATCCAGCAGTTCCCGAGTTTTAAACGAGCACGGCGGAGCCACGGGCCTGCAGTGTCTTCCGCTTGGCCGTCTTCGGGAACTTCTAGGGGAGGCAAACCTCGCGGGCGCCCGGTCGGGAATCGTGGAGCTGCGGAAACCTCATATTCAACATTTTCTGCTAGTCCGGCTGACTTGGAAGCTGAACTAAGTGACGCAGATATTGCTGCTTCCCTTGCACCTGAACTTACATCAACGCCAGCTGCCATTGAAGAACAATTGCATTTTTCTTCGGACGCTCATCAAACAATCTTGCCACCCATTGTACATGCGTTGGCAGATGCCCTGGCCGACCCCACCTACGACCACAACGTCGAGATTCCTCCGTTGCTTGAACGGGATGGCATGCGAGACGACCTTCACGAGACAACACTTAATCCATACAGCTCACTTGAAAGACCTGAAATGATCAAGGAGCAGTTTGCGACACAGCTAACATTTCTAGCGACTCCTCATGAAAATATTAACGATAATTTAGCCCGAACACTAGCAAACACGCTGGTCGATAGCGTAACGCAATACAGCAATGCAAGAGGAACTGGCGAAGCGGCCCTGCGGTACCTATCCATGCTCCTTGGGCTAGATGCACTGGAGGTGCACGATTTGGTAGTCATGAAGTCTTCGAATAAGAGTGGGCCTGTTTCCGATGTTCAACAGCTTCGGACGGAAATGTCAATGTTTGAGCGGTATAGAGGAACAGATAACGAGGAGCATAATATCAATGACCTTATTAACGACGATGCGGCATCATCTCCGCAGACAATACAAGGGGCAGCTGATCAAGAAGTAGAGGAACTTGATATCTCTGCAACTAGCGAAAAATATGATATTTCATGGAAGATTAAACTCGGTCCAATCGAGGCGTCGTTGACGGCTTCAGTAACACCCACAGAAAACCATAGTCAGCCACCGGCATCTAGAGACGAGCAGCGATTACGGGATGAGGTTGACATGTTATTCAGTGATATGGAAACCGGCAATCCTAGTCCGGGTTCATACCCTGGCAGTGCTTCGGATCCTATGCTCAACGATGATATGGAACCGACCACGTTGGAGTCAGCGGTGTATTGGAGATCCAAATATCTCGAGACTCGAGAGAAACTTCGAAAAACGGAAGAGGATTTGCAGCGATTGAAACACGACCTTGTGGCTCGTGTTATGGCTTAAGCCTTAGTTTTGGAGTTTGGTTTTCTGGGTTACTTTTATCTTTCTGACATTATCTATGCACTCTTGCCATGCATTTCTTTGAATTCTCGTCTTTGCTTTCTGGCGACTTTCTAATCTTACCAATACACATTTAATTTGTTAGAATACAACCGAATCGAAAGAGTGGTATTTGGTGTAATAAGGTTAATTGCTGTTTCTAGACTTTTACCAGGCTATCGGAATGGTTTACATTCTTCGCCAAAAGTCAAAGCACCCTAGTTTGGCGCAAGGACCTACTTTGGAATACTTGTGGTGAAAGATCCGGCCAAATATGCAACATCTTCTGGAAAAGCGGGCTAGGAAGAACCACCCGATCCCGCCAAGCGTATCTTATCGCTTAGGACCATTTGAACGGCTGTTATAGGAGTTCCAAGCCCGAGGCCTGTTCTAAAGGGGCCGAGAAACAGGAACGGTTGTTCAAGGATGTATTTCTGGCAACAACGAAAGTGTGCTCCGAAGGTAAATCGCTCCGCGACCCTGCAAGATTAAATAATCTATTAGCCTGAGGAAGTATATGTTTTCTTCGTTCATGTTGACAGAATGGAAGAAAAATACTTCGCCTGCAGTTTGAATCGTGTTCAGATGTCACCAGACTACTATCAAATATCTGAAAGAATTAATACTTACTAGCGGGAAGGGTTAGCGACTCGTTTCAGGTATCAGTTTCCAATGTACCGTTCTACGGAGGAAGCAACATAAAGGTGGTGCTCCTTTTCTCTTTTTTTCTTATTCGCAAGCGAAGGTGCAGATGAGGGCCTCAATGCCACCAAATTAGCATATCCAAGTTGAGACGTAGGGCAACGTAACGTAGATTAGCTTTGACCACTTGCGTGTGTTAATATTATTACCAGCCCTGGTGTGGATACATTGCATCCCCGATTTTCATCGTCAGGCTGAAAGTGAAGCCTGCGTTTTAACAGGTGCATTGTGGACCGCGGGATCTGTTTGACGATTTGACGGGAAGTGAACAGATTGCCATTCAAGCCCCATCCCCATGCTAATTGCTGCTGCTACCACCACCACCAAATACGTATTATCATAACGATAGTCCTCCACCACCACCATAATCTTGAACCCTTCTCCTTTCACATTCATCACCTTCCCCTCCACAACCCATCATACACGCCTCGGAAACCATCAACTGTCATCCATCTAAGTGTTGAGATTCATTCTCCTTAGGTTTGGTAAGTCGCTCCAATTGAAACGTGTAATTATTCTTTCTTAGCAAAAGTCGGTTCCCTCAACGCTAACGCGAGCTAAATTGAGTGAAAAGGACACAGGCAGCTGGACTTTCGCCTGAGAAGGCAGCACTAGGAACACAGCATGGCGACAACGGGATATGCTGGTCCCACCGACGGGGAACTAAAAAAAAGAGGCCCCGCCGGCGACCCGATAGTACCTACCATTAACGCTCCAGATAACGATGCTAAGAAGAAGCAGCAACCCGGAAAGCCCGCAAAGGTAGCCTCGTATTCGCTCGCTATAATATAATCCAATTGACACCCGCTTACATTCCGTGTTTTCATGCAGAGCTTCCTAGACGAATATGAAGATATCGTCATTCCCTTAATATTTACGGCTGTCGCACTCTTTACAAGAATGTGGAAAATTGGCCTATCAAATATTGTGACATGGGACGAGGCACAGTACTATATACCCCCAAACTAAAAACACTACCTTCCATGGCCGCCAACTAACCAATCTTAGTTTCGGTAAATTCGGCTCTCATTATATTAAGAGGGAATTCTACTTCGATGTGCATCCACCGCTAGGAAAGATGCTTGTCGGTCTCTCTGGTTATCTTGCAGGATACAATGGTTCCTTCGAATTCAAATCTGGCGACACATACCCCGAAGAAGTCAACTACACGTTTATGAGAGTCTTCAACTCAGCCTTCGGCGCCTTCTGCGTCCCTGTCGCGTACTACACTGCTCGTGAGCTCAAGTTATCGAGATATGCTACCTGGCTCGTCACCTTGATGGTTCTATGCGGTACGAGCCCCCCCAGTAACCATGCAGCTTAGAGAGTACCTGCTAACTCTGATATTTCTCAGAAAACTCGTATACTACTATCAGTCGCTTCATTCTACTTGACTCAATGTTGCTTTTCTTCACGTTCACCACGATGCTCTGCTACTCTCGTCTGACAAGCTTGAGACACTCCGAATTCTCCCCGCAATGGTTCTTGTGGCTTGTTTTGACTGGCCTTTCGATTGGTTGCGTGAGCAGCGTTAAACTTGTCGGCCTCTTCGTTACTGCTCTCGTTGGTTTGTTTACTGTGGAGGACCTCTGGAACAAGCTCGCGGATACCAAGATGCCGATTACCACTTATGCCGTTCACTGGGCTACTCGTATCTTTGGTTTGATAATCCTCCCAATGTGCGTCTATATGCTCAGCTTCAAGATCCATTTCATTATCCTCGAGAATTCCGGTCCTGGAGATGCTCAGATGAGCTCGCTCTTCCAAGCCAATCTCAAGGGAACCGACTTTAACGACAGCCCACTCGAGATCGCTCTTGGATCCCGAGCAACTATCAAGAATATGGGTTATGGTGGCGGTCTTCTCCACTCCCACGTCCAGACATACCCAGAAGGGTCTCAGCAGCAACAAATCACCTGTTATCACCACAAGGATGCCAACAATGATTGGTTCTTCTACCCAAATCGCGCCGAGAAGGAATACCAAGTCGATGAGCCATTGCGATTTGTTAAAGACAATGATGTCATCCGTCTCATCCACGCCCAGACCGGCCGCAACCTGCACTCCCATACCATTGCGGCTCCAATCACCAAGGCAGACTACGAGGTCTCTTGCTACGGCAATACCACTGTTGGAGACGAGAAGGATCACTGGAAGCTCGAGGTTGTGAGCGATGCTGCATCTAGGGACAGGAGCCGCATCAGGACATTGACTACCGCTTTCCGTCTCAAGCATGTTGTCCTTGGTTGCTATCTAAGAGCTGGCAATGTCAACCTGCCACAGTGGGGTTTCAAGCAGATCGAAACCACCTGCGTCAAGGAGAACCACCCAAGAGACAAGTACACTCACTGGAATATTGAAAGCCACTGGAACGAGAAACTCCCACCAGCAAAGAAGGACGCCTACAAGTCGCCATTCTGGAATGACTTTATTCACTTGAACGTTGCCATGATGACATCCAATAACGCCCTTGTCCCTGACCCAGACAAGCAAGATGACCTTGCTTCCAAACCATGGCAATGGCCAATCCTTAATGTTGGTTTGAGGATGTGCGGTTGGGATAAGCACAGTAAGTATTATTCATACATCCCATACGTCATGAATATATTTGCTAATAATACTCTTGCAGTCGTTAAATATTTCCTGTTGGGCAACCCTGCCGTCTACTGGGGTGCATTCGCTAGTTTGTTCGTCCTCGGCGTCGTGATCCTCACCTACCTAATCCGATGGCAACGTGGTTTCACTGATCTTACCCAAGATCAGATCGACTTTATCAAGTTTGCCGGATTGTACCCCGCCATCGGATGGGTTCTACATTTTGTCCCATTCGTTGTTATGGCTCGGTAGGCTCACCTGCACTCAAATATGTAACTACCCAAGCTAACTTTAAGATAGTGTTACCTACGTCCACCACTACTACCCAGCTCTCTACTTTGGTATTCTTGTTTTCGGGTTCTGCTTTGACTGGCTCACCAACATGATTCCTGCCACGGCTCGCATCGCCTCCTATGGTGTTGCCTACACGATTATTGCTGGATTGTATATCTATTTCAGCCCGATCTGCTTCGGCATGGTGGGAGACGCTGCCGATTACGCATACATGAGGTGGTTCAACAACTGGAGAATATACGGTTAAGGGATTGAGCGAGGAGCGTTATTATTTGATACAGATATTTTTGGGATAAAGCCATTTGTGGATAAAATAGCGAAGTCCCGTGATGGGAGGGGGGACAATACTCAAGGAAAACATTGGAGATGGAAGCATGTTCGGGAAAAAAAAGTTATATGTTTGTTAATGGGGGACATTGAGTTCTTTTATCCTATCAACCTTACACGGAAAATCGCCTCTTCATTTGCGCTCTCTCTCCTGTGTTTTCTGTTGCTTCTAGGGTAATACTGTCTTTCCTTTACCTAATTGTCTTATATAAATATTCACTGTTGATATTTTACCTCCTTTCCTTGTTGGTTTCTCTACTTATGTTTTTTTTTAGTTTACAAAGTCTTGACTTGTTCATAGATTAAATAGGAAAAGGCTTTGGTCGTTCGGTAATACAATAACATCAATCGCTCCTTACACTCAGAAGATAGTCCGTAAAAGGATTCTGATGATTATTCATGATGAGCTGTGTGGATTCGTATTTTCTCGTGAATATATACATTATTTAGCCTTTGGCTTCTTTTTGTTGCAGATAGGATATCGAGAAAGCAGTGCTACCAAAACTAAGTAGAGAACGCTTGGAAGAAAAAAGGAAACTCAAAACGAAACGCCCAATAGCCAGCCATACCCACAATTGATCCATTTACAAATATATACAGCCCCCTCTCTTCCCAATTCACCACTTCGATAGCCGGACGCAGAAGAACCTACGAAAACCTCTCCCCTCTTCTATCCCCTCCACCCTGCCATAGCCTCTCAAACGCCAACCCCGGCATCGGCGGCTTATCCTCCAAGCTTCCCTTTGCCTTCTTCAGCAGCCACTCCGTAAGCGTGATAACCTTTGAATGCTGCTGTCTGCTCTCCCCTCTATCCTCTTCGACGTCTTCTATGATATGTGTTTTGATTTTGCCGGCGTCGTCGAATTCAAAGATGAAGAGACCGCAAAAGTCGCCGTTGGTGGTGATTTTGGGGATGGAGGAGGTTATAGCCGCGAGAGGGTCTTCTTTGGATTCTTTGGATAACGTGGTTGTGGGTGTGGATTTTGAGGGCGAGGTGGGTTTCGAGGACTGCGCTCCGTTGGGTTTACCATTACCGCTGCCGTTGGGGGAGGAACTTGCCCGCCACTTCACGATCATTTGTTCTCCTCCTATTTCGGAACTGTCCCCGTCATCAAGGTCTTTTAGGGGCATGCCGCCTTTTGTCATTTTTACGCTTAAGATTTCTAGTCGTACTTTGATGCCTGGTATTCGGCCCCAGACGACGGGCGACGTCCATAGTGCGGCAATGTACGCCATTCGACCGCGGACGGTGGGGAGATGCGGATGCGTGGAAGGGAAGAGCTGGAGGGTTATAGACGGTGAGAGTATTTCGCTGGGTAGCGGGGATTGTAGGAGGGTTGGGAGGCGGTCTTTTAGAATATCGATTGCTGTATTGAGATAAAGGTACATTGTTAGAATATGTCTACACCACTGATCGGAAGGAGATTGGAATGGATGTCATACTCTTCCCCAAGTTCAGCTTCCTCTCGCTAACTTGATCCTTATCCTTCCCGCTCTTCCCATCCTCGGACGATAATAAGAAACCATCCATAAGCTCCACTCGCGGCTCCTGCCGCTGCTGCAGTTGCTGCGATACCAATCTCATCCCGTTCGTTCTTGTACTCTCAACCAATGGTATCTCAGCCACACTCCCTTCACTCCTAGGATAAGACAATCCCAATACAGCCCTCTCCACCGCTACTCCCGCACCCGGTGCTACCAGCAACGGCGGCGGTAGCGGTTTATACACCATCCATGTCGACGGTTCCGACGTTCGTCGTCGCTGAGTACTGGGAGGATGAACCACCCGTATTGCAGGATCGGCAAGACAGCAGCCGACGGAGACGCTGCTGGTGCTGTGGGTGTCTACGCGGAGAGTCGCGGCGGCTAATTGTGCGCTAGAAGTGCTCAATGAGCGAGTTCTGCAGAGGTTTGGAGGACGGTGAGGTTTGAAGCAACGCATTTGGTGGGATGTTTTTTTCCCTTGGAGGGTGGCAATTTTAGGAAAAAGAGGGTAGTTATCGTGAAGGCATGGGAGGTTCAAGGTGGGTGTGAGTGAGAGTTATGTATGTTTAATGCGATTAATTTAGAGGAGTATTCTAGCAGGTGCTATGCAAAGGATGATATAGCAATGGAAGCAAATTCGAGATAGCTGAGATGGATAGAATCTTAGAGTTACAGTTCATGACGTGCAGAATTAATTGGAAAAAAAGGCGGCGTGTTGGAATTTCAACCCGACAAGCTGCAAGCGACCCACAAGGCATCCTTGCTAGCGCAGCCGGAGAAGCTTTGCTTCCACTGAGAGGCTTTGTATATGCCAATTTTTTTTGCATAGCGCTCCCAGGGAAATTACTGTGTGTGTGATTGGATGGGCGGGCACTGTGGCTTGCAGTGGATACGATTTGAAAGGGAAGTCATGAAGTGCCTTGTTGACAGGTCTCAGTGTGGTGGATTAGATAAATTGGAACATGCCATGATGTGTAAGGTATATATACTAGCTCTCAATTATCCTCCTCCGCCATCAGCTCTGCAAGTTCCCTCTCTTCCTCCTCCGTTAAGATATTATTCGACAAGACGCTGTTCGATCTACTCCTGCTGCCAACTCCGTCTTCTGCAACTTCACCCAACTCTCCCTTTTGCGCCTCCTCGACAGCCACCTTGAGTTCCGCCGGTTTTAATGACCATTTCCTCACCGTAGCATCCAGGGACACACTGATCAAATCTGTTCCAACCACCGCGATTGCAGTAACAACGTCGTAGTGACCAGAATACGTGTGATATAACTTGCTTGACTATCCGTAGTTCCCACTATTAGTATTTCCACCTGATACCTAGATCATCCCAAGATAGAAAAGAAAGGGAAAAGAAAACTCACAGCAGCATCCCAAACCCTAACCTCCTCATCGCTACACGCTGTAATAACCCACCTCCCCGTCACATCCATAGCCACATCATTCACAAAATCCGCGTGCCAAAGCTCGGTATCCGGATCTATCCCCTTCTTCTCTCTCCCCAACGCCGTCAAGGCCGCTCTTTCAAACCTCTTGGCCGTCATATCCGAACTCGCGGTCCACAGGTCCTCTTCTCCTTCCTCGCCCAGGAAGCGAATGCTGTTCACCCCGGTTTCATGCTCCACTATTTCGCATTCTTCAGTGACCTTGTCCGTTGTTATAATCCACTTCTTAATCTCCTGTTTCGAACCAGCGCTGTACAGCACCACAGATTCTCTAGTGGATTCCACCGGATCGATAGCTAGAGCTTGAACCCCGCGCCCGTGAGACTTGAGCGTGTGTAACTTTGCACCCGTTTCAGGATTCCAGATTATTATGGAAGAATCGGAGCTACCGGAGATAAGCATCGGTTTGGAAGGTATCAGGTCCACGTATAATAACGCTTTTACGAAATCCGCATGGCCGATAAATGTCTTTAGCACTTTTTTCTCCGTTGCGGAAAATGCTAGGATGGATTTATCCCAAGAGCCGGTGTATAGTATCGATGCATCGCGATTGAGCGCCAGCGACGTGACAGGAGCGGAATGGCCTCTGTACACCCTCTGCGGTTCTTTCGGATCCTATTTTTTTTACCAGTTTATGTCAGTCCTTTCTCCTCTTCGTATACTACTCACAGGGTAGAAGGCGGGGGGTCGAAGGGACCACAATAGGAAATTTCTTACAGACTTGAATATTCAATCTTCGAGCTACGTTCCCGGCTTCGGCAATGTAAACATGGTTCGGCGACGACGTATCCGGCAGCAGGGCCAATATCTTGGTCGGAACGCTTATGGGATTTCCTTTATCTTTGAGCTCCTTCTGTTTCCGAGCTCTTCTTTCTGCTTTTTCTATCGACTGGCTATTTAAAAAAAATGTCAAAGTTAGCTTGCGCAAAGTACAACAAATGGGTTTACGGGACATACTCGGATTGGAAGAAATTACGAGGGTCGTTTGAGACCGACATTTTGGTGTATTGGGAGGCTGGGAGAGGATTTTAAAGTCATCAAGGTATCTCGAGGAGGGGCAATTTTGAAGCGCAAGGTGGGATGTTATCCGATTTTATGCGCGAAATTGTTGCATCTTGGCTAAACAACACATCTACTTCATTCATGTCAAGGCCTTTCACGTACAGCGATATGATACTAGGCGGTAAAGGAAGAACGTATATCCGCTCGTTTATTATCCCGCACACTAGAGGTTGAGCTTAGTGAATAAACTATCAATAGTGTTTGTGTTCCATTAAGTAGTAGATATGCCAGACTCCTAATCTCCACGTAAATGCATATGTTTTGGGGGTATGGTCATCGACTACATTTCCAAAAAGCTCTCAAACGGAAAGGATATCCCTAGCAAAAAGAAAGCCATAGCGACAGATTTTATCTTTTCTTCATTCAACCCGTATAAAGGAAATTCGTCAAATTCGTGTGCTTCGGGTTAGTCTCCTAACCCAGATCCGCGAACGCGTGCTCCAAATCTTCCAATTTGCTCGAGTCCACGCATCGCTGGTTTTCGCAAATTTGTATCCTTGGCTTCGTCTCAGTTCCTTTAAGAGACTCTCTGAGAATCTCATTCTTCCCCAGCAGCCATGTGATGTCGTCACTCTTTTCTGTCGGATCCACCAAAACAATCGAGGTATTGGTAAGTAACTTCGTTCTAAGCTTATTCCTATAGGCGATGATTGTCGGATCCGATTTCTTGCCGGCGAGGATAACCGAGCCAGTGCCAAGATTAGAGGCCACGATCGATGGGAGGATGGATGAGAAAAGGAATGGGTGCTGCATCAACTCTGTCGAAAAGGCCAAGCATGTCTTCAGCGCTAGCGCGGAGAGTGAACTATCCCCTAGCAAACTTCCGAGCCTGTAGAGATTGGCAGCCGAAACCCCGTTCGTTGAGGGTTCAGCCGAGTCCATTCCTAGAGCCTCTATTAGTATAGTCACCACCGTTTACGATCTGCAGTTGATGCTTACCATCCTTTAGTCTCAGGATCAAATCTGTAGCGTCCTTCTCTGTGGAGAAGAAGCCACCTTGGTCCTCATCCCAGAAGAGCTTTGTTTGAGCAGCTAAACCATCGGTTATTTAAACGTACACACGACAAGAAAGGAACCTCTAGCTTACCTTGCAAATCATGTGCCCACTTCAACCAACTAACATCAAAGGTTGCCTCGTATCTACTCGGAAATTAGTGACCCCGCCTCATACCCAATTCGGATGAGCACTAAGAACTTACAGGCACAACAGTCCGCTGATCAAATAGGCGTAGTCATCAGCGAATGCTCTCGTGGCGCCTGGACCCTCTCGCCAAACCCTTTTCAATGAGAGTGTCTTCGGATCGAATACATTCTTTTTAAGGAACTGGGCTGCTTCAATCGCTTTATTGAGATAGATCTTTGACTTGGCGGCATCAACCGGCTCCAAAGCTGCAGCCAGCCTCGACAGGGCTGCGATCGCAAGGCCGTTCCATCCCGTCAAAATCTTATCATCCAAGTTTGGTCGTGGTCTCTCTTTCTCCCTATAGGCTCGGAGTTTTAATCTGGCTTTCTGGATCTTCTCGATAATCGTTGCTTCGCTAAGTCCGAGCATGGCTCCAATTTGTGCCGGGGTCTGGGAAATTTGCAAAACATTCTAGAGGGCACACGAGTTAGCCAAGCGGATTATAATTTTCGGAACCAAGCCAAAATTACCTGGTGTAGGAATTCATCATGGATGTCCTTATCAGGATCGACATTTCCATCGGTTCTAACATTCCAGTACTTCGAACATATCTCCGTATCTTGTTCCCCCAAAATCTTCGTGAACTCCTTCTTATCCCAAACGTAGAATGCACCCTCTGCAATTCAAAATTAGATCTACGCAACTTTCCATACAATAAATCATAGTGACGTACCTCTCTTCTCGGTGTCACCCGGGCGGGCTAGAGAATCGGCATCCTCCGCGGAGAAGAATGCACCGTCCTTCTGATTCAGTGGGCCATTGCAGAGGTAGTCAGCGGCGTCTAGGGCAGCATCCAACATTTCCTGTTCCTTCGTGATCAGGTATGCGTCGAGGTACACTGATATCAGTTGGGCGTTGTCGTAAAGCATCTTCTCAAAGTGAGGCAGACTCCAATCGGCGGTAACCGAATATCTTGCGAAACCGTTTCCAATATGGTCATGAAGACCGCCGCGATTCATATTCTAGTTATTATTAGCCACAGGAGGTTGTGGGACGTTCTAGGTGTTAGGTTTCTACCTTTAGAGTAGTCAATGCCATGAATTTTGCATTTTCGCATTCCATATCACCAACGATATCCTCGACAATTGAGGATAGAGAGCCCAGTCTAAGCAAGAGTGCAAGATTGACAGGAGTCGGGAATTTAGGGAAAGTGCCAAAGCCGCCGTATAATCGATCGTATCGGCTTAGGAAATGTTGATAAGCCTCCTCGAGGAGATCGATTTCTAGCACATCCGTTCCCTCTGCGGTGCTAGTTGTCGGTGAGCCTTTGAGTCCCTCGTCCTATTCCGGAATCAGTATTTGCATAAAATTCTTTGGTGAAAGCCCAAAAACCAACCGTGAACTCTTTCAGCTGCTGCAAGATTTCCTTTGCCGACGCTAGGCACTTGTCCTGTTGTTCCTTCCATCTACAAAATCCATAAGCTTCTCGATTTTAACCGCGTTTTGAGGTAAGGGTAATCCTACACTTTGACAATCTTCTCCAGCACTTCA
This sequence comes from Dactylella cylindrospora, assembly GCA_012184295.1. Classification (NCBI taxonomy): domain Eukaryota; kingdom Fungi; phylum Ascomycota; class Orbiliomycetes; order Orbiliales; family Orbiliaceae; genus Dactylella; species Dactylella cylindrospora. The sequence continues at coordinate 70,595 of LDUD01000017.1, forward strand.
ACAAATCCAATCTGTCCCTTCATGGAAGGTCCGTCCGTTGCATTCGGGCCAGGCCAATACGTTCCACCGAATACCGGTTCTAAATCGGGCGTTAGGAAGACATTCAGCGGCCAGCCTCCAGATCCTGTGGTTGCTTGAACCTAGACACCCCAAAATTTGGTTAGTAGAGCGAGCTAGCACGCCGAGTCTCGCACAATGCTGAGATACACATACGTAATTCATATATATTCTGTCAATATCCGGCCTCTCCTCCCTATCAATCTTGATCGGTATAAAATTGCTGTTCAAAATCGAGGCAATCTGCGGGTCTTGGAAGCTCTCCCTTTCCATAACCTTTTCCATCCAAATGTTAGCATTGCCGGTTCACCTCCAAGTACAGCCTCGCCGGTGTACGCAGAATCGAGCTATCTCGGGGTATAGATATTCAAGCTTACATGGCACCCTACGCGCCTCCAGTTAGTAAATATAGCCTCACAAAAACACCACAAGTAAAAGTGAGGAGTTTCATACAATGACAAGCGGAATACCCGCTACTCAGGAATATCAGTCTATTCTCCTTTTTCGCCAAAGCTAAACTTTCGGGACCCCATAGCTGCCACGCCGTCGCATTGTTCGCATGGGCCCTGACCTACACGTTGGAAAGTTGTAAAACGCCGGGTTAGCAGACTACCCCTCCAAAAAAAAGAGGCTGATATGCACCTCGGTTTTTCCGCGAGGTTATATCAGTTGTATGATTTGTTTGCCGTACATAAGGACTTCTGCTCGCTGAGAGCTGGTTTACAAGCTTGAGCTTTGGCTGCTTGTTATCGCCACCTTGAAGGGTCCACGAGGTCGCCATTTTCGGGGAATTTGTGCTAGGTGGGTGTATGGTGGGGGAAGCGTGTATATTGTGGTGGGAGTGTAACGCAACGTGGAAACCGTTTGTGTTTCGGCGATATGCGCCGTTTTTTTTTTTTTAAATGGAGCGATGAGTTGAGAGGTGTTTGTAAGCCTGGTCGCTTGAACGAAAAGAGGTTTGAAGGCCAAGGCTAGGGAGAAGGATCCAAATTATATATACAGGGAGATAGAGGGAGAGGTTTCGGAGATAATGTGCAAACACCAAAGATATAAAGTGATGTAAGTAATATAATGGAGAGTGATATAGCTGGGACCTCCTGGTTAAAGATGGGATGGACGGAGGGTAAGAGAGGAGGCGCTTTAGTTATATAAGAGATGGATACAACCTTGTGCTGCTAGGGAAGGCTAGAGGGCAGAGGCTTGTAGGGAGTGGTGGATATCCGACGGGTTATATGTCTTGGGTATATCTACTCGACGGTGGCTTCTCTATCTCGTTTCCTTTTCTTCTGCAGCAGAAACAGCAGTGTTCCGTGCAGCAAGACGGATTAATAAGGTTTCCCTGGGAGGCTAGCTAGGTGGGTAAACGTAACGAAAACCCAGGTCGGGTCAGGTCATGTCAGGTCATGCATGCCCCGCTGCGCTGCATGAGAATCAAGACAAAGAAGAAAATCTAAAGTTTCTCACAAAGTGAAACACCCACCGCATTGGTTCATGCTGTGGAGGTTCGGGTTAAAACTTTACTCTGCTTGTTTCTCTATATCTCTGTTTTGAGGAGGCGGATAAGTCTTAACAATTAATGTATACACGGTACATATACACCACGGAAGAAGAAAAATATTGTTCTCCACTTATACCTGATATCTTGCGAATGGTGTATGCTTCGTTTCCCTGGCTCTGCTTCTGTTCCCCTCCTTCGGGTTGCTCGATGTGCAGCGTGTGGCGCCGCCCCAATGCACTCGGCCGTGCGTGCAAGAACGGCGAGCAGAACATCAATTTTGGTTGGTAAATGCGGGACAGACGAAGTGTACTCTTTTCGGCCGTCCACCTACATCCCGACGCGATCGACGCTGCATCTTTTTTTTTTGCTAAAAAAGAAGTTCTAGCGCAAGAGTTGGTTCTGATATCATCATTCCCGCGCAGTGGGAAGGGTTACCCGATAGTTAGGGTAGAGTGAGACCAACAGACAGCGGTTCTAAACCATCTCGGGGCTTTTCATTGGAGGGAAGGAGCTCGAGAGCAGCTCGTTCCCCGCCGACACGGACTTAAAGCTTGACCCGACTGTCATGTCCTCGTCCCAAGCTGGCATCCCAAGATGTCGTCAGCATCTGTTTTTAAGTTCTAGTCCCAGGATTTTGCGAGATGCAGCGTCGATTATTTCCACATCTTGCAGTCAGCGAGAGACGCTACTGTCAAAAAATTTTCGCATCTCCGCGTTCGCCAATCTGATCCGCTGTAGTTTTGTCAGAAGTGATTGAAATCGCATCTCGAAGATCAAGACCATTCGAGACGACCTTGGAGATCTTCTCTTTAGGATATCATGACAGTCCCCATCCAATGTGTATCAATTAATTCGGCGATATGTAAGTAAATAATTAGATTCTTCTTTTGTGGATATCATTCCTTTTACATATCGCTTAGTCTCCCAGTATTTTCGCCTGCTTTCCCACGTTTCTCTCAATCTTATATGCAAATCCAGCAAAGTCTCGCTCCCATCCACAAAAAATAAGCCTTTAGTCCCATTCGGTTGGATGATAAGGACGAGAACGGGAAAAGGGTTTCCGCATCCAAAAGGAGAAAAGGGATTAACCTCATTCACTTCCCTGAGGAACTCAATATCACCCAATAGCGCGGTCAGGAACCTACCGATTTTAGCGTGGAAAGGAAAGAGGGGCCCTCTCCGAAAAAGGTTGTGGCGTAGAAGTTCTAGAGCTGGGCTTGAAGAACTCAGGGCAAATGCAACAATTCCCCGGCGACAAGAAGACTACATCGACACGATACGCGAGGTTTGTGCATGAATTGTGCGTATGGCACAGCATGCAATACGAGAACAATAACATCGCCGGAGAGAACTCATCGAGCGAGCTCTTAGTCATGGTCATCCAACATCATGGATCGTATCGAAATCACGATCGGATCGACCTAACAAATATTTACAACTTCACATATTGGAGAAAAATAGAATGTGTCACTTTGTTGCCAGCTAGGCGATAATGCATGAGTTAATTGTTGGTTTTTTCGTATCTTCAACTGGCTACCGCCCTTGCAACGCTAATGTGAGGAAAAGTTTGATGAGAGAAAAAATGAGGTTATAGTAATACACAGCAAGAAAAGTAAATGATGAGGTTCCAAAAATGGGTTTTGAACAGAATATTGAACACAAGAGAAGTAAAATAGGTGGAAAGAAACCGCTTTCATCAATTCATCCAGGCCCGCTAGACACCTTGATTCAGGTCGCCATTGGTAGAATAACCTAATACAACATCCTCAAATGGGGAGTGGACGCGGACGAGGTTAAAACCAAAAGAGAAATCAAGGTGTCACGCTTAGACTGAAACGTTCTCAGTGAAGTACTGGCCGTTATTACCCATAACGTTACCAGGAACGGCATACTCGCACATGAGATATGCGCTTCCACCGCATTGTCGGTTGTAGCAACCAAGCTTGGTGGTAGCCTTCCAGATGAGCTGGGTAAAGTGACCAGTGGACATCTAAAGCACTCTGTTAGTTTCGTCTTTCAATAGCTATGCAAAAAAAGAATGTTATATCTTACCTGGAAGCCAGGGCTGGAAGCATCGTATTGGTCCTTCTCATTGTACCAAGCGGTAACAGCGGAGACGACATCTCCGTAACCGAAGGCAAGGTTCTCACCATATGGACCGCCAGAGTGATGCATGGTACAATCCTGAGTCTTGTCCTTAGCATAGTCGGCCATCTCTTGATCCCAGACGAGAGCTGGAGCACCGTGGGCAGCTCTGAACTTGTTGTGGGCATCGAGGCACTTCTGGTCATCGCTGGTTGGAGCAGATGGGGTTTCCTGAATCGGTTCCGGTTCCGGTTCTGGCTCTGGGGATGGTTCTGGGGTTGGCTCTGGGAGAGCAGGAGCCTGATAAACTTGTGTGTAAACTGGAGTTGGGGATGGCTCCGGGGTGTAGACTGGAGCTGGAGGGACATATTCGGTAGTAACTGGTGGTGGAGGAGCATAGGTGGTTTCTGGTGGTGGTGGAGGAACGGAGGTAGTAGTTGGCTCGGCACCAGCAGTGACGTAGACAGTCGAGGTGACGGTAACGTCGTAGATTTCGTAAACCTTGTCACCCTTGATTTCGGTGACGCAGTTCTTTGGCAATGGAGCGGCCATGACAGAGGCGGCCAGGACGGCCAATGACAAGACGAAGGATCGCATGTTGATTGTTGGTTATAGAAAGTTTATAATTGTGAGGTGTCGGTATATCAACTGATTGAATTTGGCAAAGTGACCTGTCACGTAACCAAAAGGGGCAATGTTGAGTATATCGTCTTTAATCCGTCAAGGAGTCAAGTTCACGTTAAGAGGCGAGGAAACCGTTCTAGGCAACGAAGAAATAGTTGCGTTAGAATCGAAATGTTTTAAAAGGAAACGGGGAATATTTCACGGTAGAGTATGGGAAGGAAGAGATAATTCTAGATATCGCTATATCACTGTCCTCTACGTTGAGGAGGGCAATTCTACAAGGATATCGGAGAGTCTATCAAGGAGGATGGGATTTGTGGGATTTGGCGGGATGATAATATAGCAAGGGAGGAGGGTGCATATGATTTGGATATGTTCCGAGTGGTATAATTATGGATGTCGGCATGCGCATATACGAATTCATCGGACATATATATGATCGCATATATATCACGGATTTGTGTTGCGAGATGTTGCAGAATACACCAGGCAAGGAAGCTGGATGAGTGTACGCAAGATTCGAAAACGCAATGCCCAGACAACTCTTTTCTCTCTCCAGATTCCATAAAAACCACAAGGATATTTGCCTTATCCACCCAATCTTGCATATCCCACGCTCCCCGCCCGAAAATTTACGGATCCAGTTTATCGAAAATACTTACAAGTCCAGAACGTTATATTGAATAACAATGAGATATGGTAGACCCGCTGATATTCTTTATGTGCGTTTGTTGGAATCGAAAATAAGTTTTCCCCGTATCTCTGACACCTGGTCGTCGAATCACAAACTAGTTGGATCGGAATGGAAAAAAAGAGTCGTTATATTGTCGAATATAAGAATGAACTCTTTTAATCGAAAAAGATAAAAACACAACCTCTTTTGATCGAAGTATATGTCTTAAGTCTTTTGATATTTGGTGTGTAGATTTCGAATCGAAAAAGTAACTATGTATATAAAAGTCGACAGAAAAAATAAATATAGCAGCAAGTAACTGTGTAAAGGAGTGTAATTGGTGTTGTTTTAGCACGAAGGAGTGAAGCGCTAAATCAACCCAGGGGACCAGAAGCCTGCCTGAACGTAAAACCGTCGTTGGTAGATACGAAAGGTTTAAAGGTGAGGAAGGTAAAGAAGGTCAAGAGAAAAAAGAGAGAAGGGAAAAGGAAAAAATAAAAAAAAATATGTTAGAGAGGGCGAGGGCCGGGCGATTATATAAAACAGTTGCTTATGGGGATGGGGGATGTGGTACCCATTCAAGTGGCTGCCACTTCATACTGGCTTGTTTCATTAGGGGGGGGGCTTCTTGATTAGCCTCCCAGGGAGAGGACGGGATAGGTTACGCAAAGAGTGCCCCAATTCGATCATTTTACGGTTATTCACACACACACGCAGAAATATATTATTACCATTTTAGCGGCTGCTGCCCTGTGCATTTTGCATGGTTTCCTGCTCGGTCCTGCTGCAAGGCACCTGGCTTTTGGTGGGAGGAGGGGATAAAGGGTGTGCATGCGGGTTCCCTCGTTTGGGCTTTGTTGGGTTGCGAGCAGCACCCCTACCCTTTCCCCCTCCCTCCCTCCATCTAACTAGCCAGCCAGCCAGCCGAACTCGCACTAAACACAATCATTTTGTCCTTTTCTGGGGGAGCAGCCAATCTGGTTTGTTGGTCTGGATCCGGCCAAGGCTGCTCTCTGTTCCTGCTCCTCCCCAATTCCCCTGATCAAAAAGAAATGAAGGGAGACGAACGCCGGTTTCCTGCCTACGGGAACGTTCGAACCTGCTCAATGCAGAATTCCGGTCTTCTCGCTCACCTACTCTAGTCGAGACGCCAGGTTGCTTTCGATGGCCGACACCCACAAGGCCGTAGCCCTACGATGTCTCATTGCATCAACTTTATTTCTCAAAGCTTACCTTATTTCTTCCTATTCCGATTGATTCATCGTAAAACCAAAAGAAAAGGTTCATGGATATACGATAGATCAACTTCTTAGACCTTTTCTAACCAGGCGGATGCTACCCAAATCCGTTCCTTTGTTTTTTCCCGCTCTTGACAGCCCGAGCCTCCTGGCCACTGTCTTACTGGCCGGATCTTTCCTGCTTTCGACATTCCTGTTAGTGTGAAACGAAACGAAATGGCAATTGCAACGCCGTAAGCGTCTGCTTTTCTTTTCTCTCTCTTCCTCTCAGGACTGGCTCACGATACTAAAAAAGCCCCTAGTCAATTGCTCCAAGCGGTCGGAGAAAGTCTCAACGATGGAACCATCTCGAGAAAAAATATGTGCTTTTCTTTGTGACATGACAAGGCTTGGTAGAACCAACAGGAAGAGACTCCGGCTACATGACAGAGGTCTTACCAATGCACATGGAACATGCTCTGGTATGGTTGCTTACGGTACCATCGACGCGAGGAGCAAAAAAGGGATATGCTTTGTGAATATTGTTGGATGTGCCGTTACACAACCCAACAAGCTCTCATGTATGGTGCCACGATGGCTGGCGGGTTGGGCGCATGAAAAATTTGTTCCTGGTACCTGATGATCAAACTCGCTCGTGCATGCCCAGTACCCCTCGCAACAAACATACGTATAGCTGCTCCCACCATATATCTCCGCGCCATGCAACTGTAGACGACGTTCGACAATCGATACTCAATGAGAACCAGTTACAGATCATTATAGGAATCCCATAAGCTCGTCTGAGATTTACGGCTGAGTACGTCAGCGATACACAAAGATCTCCGGCTGTTGGGCGGTAAGTAGAACCGGAAATGGTTAAACCTGCAGAAAAGGGAGGAAGACTCGGAAACCTCCTGTCTTTGAGATTTGAGATTTTAGAGTAACTCTTCAAGGGAGCCCTTCTTCAACCCCCCAGTCAACCCGGTTACCCTGCTGTTCCTGCATCCTTCCATCTGTGGCAAGAGCACAAAGAGGAAGGATATCTCTCGTAAAAGAGTTTAAGAACAAGGACTTGGGAAGGTAACCATTCGCTAGCACCGCCCGGTAAAAGTGACATTGGGCGGGTGTTATTACTTTTTCTCTCATTTCTTCTTCTGGTCGCTCATTTTCCTTCTTTGTTCTCTGACTTGCGGGGTAAAATAGAGTATGATAGCCTGACAGGGGCCATCCCTCTTCCTCACCACCAGCCAGATCCCTCGGGTTGATTGGCGCAGATGCAAGCCGCCCAAGCTTAATTGTTGTTGGCACAACCCATCCGTACACGCCCACACCCCATGCAGGTCCCCTCGTTTCATCTTGTCGTAGGACACAGCTAAAAAAGGGGTCCTCCCGAGTAAATACTCTCGCCCTCACCAGCTAGCAGAGAAAAATTTTGATCACCGAGCATCCGGAGGCATGACAAAATAATATGACCAAATCGAGAAGTGAAAAAAGGGGTGACAACAAAGGTCAGCAGCAAGAAAAGCAAAGAAAGAGATGTATTCTTCCTCGAGCAGGAAATATCGAAAGAATACTACCATGACAGTCGGTCGCTAATTACGCTAAAGCTGTCACCTATTATTCTTTTTTTTTTTTTTTTTTTTTTTTTTTTGATCTTCCCAGGCAGACCAGTTCTATAACGAGATTTGCATGAAATTCATGGCTGCCCTCGTGGACTACCACGTTAAAGCATCGTATGCATTCCTTTCGACCAAGCGATAGAGGCTCTTCCAATTCGAGTGTCACTGATAAAAAGAAGCTTGTACCCCGATAAAGAGAATGTGTCGCATTGGCTGTGATGCCCGACCTTCCTCTTTTCCTCAATTGACATGTCTAAAATGGACCCGTACGTCGGATTGAAACCGTTCGAGCTCGTTAAAAATACCAATCTTTTAGTTTAGGACTGCCGCCTACGGTCGTAACCTCAATTGTCTTCTTTTTCTCTCTCGAGTCCTCTCCTCGGGTGGGTGTGTATGTTATTTTTATTAAAATTTGGACGATGCGTATCCGATCTTATGCTTTATGGGAAATGCGATCCACATGAAGAAAGTGAATATTGTCCAGTCCGAACCAAGCTTTCAATCGATTCTCAAGGCCGCCTTGCGAGAGCATGCAACCAACCTGGAAATGAAACTCCGTCTGTGGTTGGTGGGCATTCATATCCGGCCTTCTCAACCTCTTTTGCTATCTACGAGTATTATTGTTACGTTCAATTGCAATTGACAACTCGGTTTTACGTAAAAACCGTGCTGCGAAAATACTGAATCCATTTCCTGTGGAAAGGAAGAGAATAAGAGTAAGAAAAAAGAAAAGAGAAGGCCTTGTCTGGAGATGTCTCGCTGCAGAAAAATAACGCTTGCTTGCCGGGTTCTACGTGAAATTAAATCTCATCACGATGAAACGCTCAAGTCGCAAATGCACCCAATCAAAAGAGGCGCCTACCAACACATATAAAAATGGAAAAGGAAAAAAAA
>LDUD01000017.1:79318-103271 GCA_012184295.1 Dactylella cylindrospora
GAACCCAAAAGCGTCATTTTGCATTAGCGACTAGCATCAAATCAGAAAACCCCATAAAGATCCACGCCGGGAGGAAGAAGTGGGTGAGGAGGGAGTGCCAATGGATTCTGCAACCCTTTCCAAGAGCTTAATTTCTAAAATTAAGATCGTCGGGTTTGCAATTCTATGGTCATCTCCGTAGACGTCTAAATGGCAAAAAATTTGAGTAATCTTGCGTGTGGGTAGTGTACTTTTCCATCTCATCTTTACATTGGTCGGTTTGACAGCACACGTGCCTAGGCTTAGAACGCCATCAAAATCTTTAGAAATCTTTTGGGAGATTTTTATAATCTAAAATTTCCCCCTATATTCTTGCTGAGTCTTTTTCGCTAGTTTTTCTCGATACTCAACGGTCATTTTAAATTTTTCGCAAAATGGCGACCTGAACTTTTTTTTGTCTCTCTTCCCCAGATATGTGGCTTACCATGGGCATCTTCTGAAGGAAATGAGACAGGCCCCCCAGAATTCTCCTTCGGAGTTCGGAGAGCATAGCGGTAAACTATTGTAATTGAATTATTGTTATTCCACGGAAAGTCTGCTGCCGTCAATTAAATTAGGCCAAGGTGATGGAGCCGTCTCTTTCCCAGCTGGACATTGAGGAAAACTTCACGATAGTGGGTCTTCGCTTCATGTTTTGAAGCAATAGCCTCTTTTTTTAAAATTGAACTGTTGAAGAAAAGGAGGACCAAAAAAGGCAAACGCGGCAAGAGTATCTTCAAACCGTTGAGTCTTGCAGCCAACCCGTTAACCCTCTCTTTCTCCTTTCGCGAGTAAATCCCTTTTAAGCTTCTTCCTAGAAAATATTAAACAATATATCCAAGGAAAATGGATACAGTAGATTGCAAGGAATACGTGTAAACGAGGGGTGATGAGGCGACGGAGTGGCGAGTGAAGAGGGAAAATAAAGAATCCTGGTCCACCATGGCCTTTTCGGGTGTCGATGTCAGAATCCACTTTATCTGAAGGGAATTAAGGATTCCTGGACAAGGGTCAATTTTCTCTCTCTCTCTCTCTCTCTCTCTCTCTCTCTCTCTCTCTCTCTCTCTCTCTCTCTCTCGGGGGCTACGGTTTCCTCCGGAAGTCAAGCCAACGTAATCATAATCGTGAACCCTTGAGGTTTCTGAAGGAAAAAAAAGGCTTTAGTGCAAGGGAGGGGGGCGTTCAACTTGTTGGAAACTTCCCTGCCTTCCTTGAATGTCAAGACGATAGCCGAGAGAGAGCCAGCTGCTTGAAATGATCTCACGTTCTTTTGTTTCCTGGGAAAAATCACATTTTCACATGGCTGGGTTTCAATTGATCGAATAAAAAAAAGTTTCTGGTAGAACCTTCTTTTTAATTACAAAAAATGTAATTCGGCATAACAGACGAAATAAATGTCTGCCTTGTTTCTTCTTCAATCGATAACTATCCGTATGCGCTCCATCAATCCATTTTGGCCATCTTTTTATGCCTTCTATAGTACAACCTTCTAGAATTCTAGAATTCAAAAAGTAAAAAAAAGAAAAGGGAAGGAGAGTCAAGAGAATAAACCCCATCAGGCGCTATCAATTACAAAAAAGTCCTCCCCTTGTCGTATTAATCGTAAAAGCGAAGAGTTATCTCGATCATGCTGATCCACATTGACCTGACCATGGTTGCACGGGAAAAGATCTAGATTTCCCCAGGTATCGAGATTCGTTGGTATCCTTCATCTCAAGGAATTCGGCGATCTTCACCACTTATTTGCTGGCAATCTTACTCCTGGCTCTAGCCTGGAGAGTGAGGTTGTAGAAAGCATCCTTGAACGCAAATAGGAAAGCAGCGGTGATGACAGATTGGACTAGCTTAGGTCCGATGCCTATATATCAAGCAAGTTAGCACACTATCCTTTAAATATAAGAGCAAACGTTACTTACCCTTGTACAAACCGCTCCATCCCTCCTCATTGACAATCTTCTTCAAACTTCCCACGACGCTAGGGGATCTATCCGACTTCTCTGCAACATGCATCCTCGACTTGACGGTGATGTATGGGTAGGTAATACCCGTGGCAAACAGCTTGCCAATAGCTCCCAAGTAGAAAGCATCAGTTGGAGCGAGCCTGCTCCCCCTCCTCTTCTCCAACAGGTTCTTCAATTGCTCGAATATAGTATATTGCAAGATTGGGTTGATCACAAGGACCAATGCCGGAATAACACCAGCAAAGAGAGCCTTGAAACCCTCGTTCTTGAGAAGCTGTCTCAGAACCGATAGAGTCGACGGAGACTTTTTCGGAGTTGGATTCTCGAGCGTTGGAAGCTCGGAAGACTCTTCGGTCTTGTCATTCTTGCGAGCGGTCATGCGGGTATTGATAACCCTGAAAAACAGCGTTACGCGAAAAGGTTAGCTCGTTCATAGTTCTCCCCTCTAGTCTCTACTATTCCAAAGTGTTTTCACACAGGTTACGGATCATACCAGATAGGGTTGGTAATCAAGACCGTCGCTGAGCCAGCAAGAGCTCCAGCGGCCATGCTTTCCAACGTTCCCAACTTCTTCCCAACACCTCTCCTCACATTTGCAGTCTCAAAGAATCCTCTGGACCATTCGTACCCTGTTTTACATTTTAAAAAAAACACAAACCATCAGCACTGCCCCGGAAAAAAATATCAAGTACTCCGATTCGGAACGTCCCATCCCAGGGGAACAACCTACAGTAGTAATACACAAAGTTGGTAACACTAATACCAAACAAGGCTGATTCCAAGCCAGCGTATAAGCCCGAAACGCCTTCTCTGGCGATGATTCGTCGAACGGCATCTTTGACAGAGGTTTCAGCTCTCTTGGCTTCGACCTGCGAGCGAGTCGACAGGGTTATGAGAGGGTACGTTAGAACCATGGAAGCAATGCCACCTCCTGCGGGTTTTTTGCGATGTGTTTGTTAGCATTCTGTGGACGTTTATACGTATATACATCAACATGTGACGTCGCAGGTGGGATGTGTTTACCAGCTCCTGCAAGGTTGGGAAAAAAAGTTAGCATTGAAATCGCAGCAAATAGCTAGTAGTAGAGTAAGGGGGTACGCATACCAGCGATCGCATGTGCGACATTGTCAGACATCTTGAAAGTCTATGTTGGTGTAATTGTTTATTTTCTATCTAGGTCAAGCCTTTTTAAAGGTGGCAGCCGTTGATGATGTGAGTTCCGATGAAGCGGCGCGTTGTTGGGTATTCCTCGAGTTAAATGATCAAAAAAACCCGGGCCGAAGAAACAACAATGTAACCTTTCTAGAGGTAAGGAAAGAAGACCCAAAGGAGTGTAAACTATGTCTCTTATGTAATGCGTCTAAAGCATCGAATGACAGCAGATCGGGGGGTAAATGGAAGTTTTTGAAGGATAGATCAAGAAGAGTAAAAAAGTAAAAAAGAGGAAAAGCCGAGTGGAAAGGAAAAAGAAGGGCAAGTGTTATTATAATTCGCGTCCCGTCGGCAAATCAGATGGAATGGAGCGTCATTGTTCATGCACGAATTCGCTGTCCGCCATGTCCTTCTCTCTCTTCATCTGCACCTCTTCTGACCACCGTCCATCCACCCCTCTGCCCCGGAATTTGCATGTGGTTGCCCGTCAAGCTCGCCCCTTGTCCTGCCTGGCCTGGAGGGCTGTTTGTTGCTTGGGGTCGGCAAGTCGCCTAAGTGCGGTCATCCTCGCTGCTGCTTCTGCCCACCTTTTTTCAACCTCGGCTCGAGCACCTATATGCACAACACACGACTAATCACGGTTCCAAACTTGAGGGAAGACGGTAGACGAGGTACTATATTACGAATGCATAATGAAATTGATGGTGCCGGGGATCTACGGATATTATATAGGTATACTTGAGTATCTATAAATATGTATGCTTATTCGTTATATAGAAATTTATACCCAGTTCCTATTACTACTACCAGCAGGTTAAAGTTTAAGAAAGTGAATACGGGCCTGAATGCCGAGCCATAGCATATATATCTTGTACTTAAAATTAGAAGGAAAAAGTTGGTATGGGAACCACAGTATCCATCTTTGCAAACGACAAAGTAGACCTTTCGATTCTACCGCGTGTTATTTGGAGGGGCAGCCGGCAGTGGTGGGCGCTTCTTTGAAGCAATCCTCGGAACAGGAAACCACGGATGATAAGAGCTTTGATCGATTTCTACCTCATAATCCGAGAGGGTGTTGCTCTTGATGGCTTTGGAAAGCATAACGATGGCTACCCCGGCTCCGATGCAGGATCGCAGCGACTCCCTCAAATTCTTTTAATTTTCTCAAAAGTTAGAAAACTGAGATTAATCTGAAACCCGACTAGGTCCAAGTCACTTACCAGGCGATAACCCTCCTCGCAAAGTATAGCATGTGATGACGCTGCTGTCATCTTGCTCAGGAGATCGAAATTCTTCCGACCTTCCTTGGTATTTTCGGCAGCTAGGTCAAGTAACTCCAGTGTCTAGCTACTCTGTTAGTTTGAGGTTGCAAATAAGGGAACATGGTCATCCACCTCTATTTCCGGATTATCGATGAGTGTTTTAAAATCATTGAAAGGGATGACATCCGGGCACCCAATAGTTAAGAATGGCTTCATCCGAAGCTCATATCTCAGCGCATCGGTGCTATAAGGCTGCGGTGGGGTTTTCACTAGGTCCAATCTTGAAAGTGCGGTGTACAGCTATGCATTATGCATTAGCGATATTCAATCTTCCGACAACCAACGGCAAAACTTACGTAAATCATTGCACTACAAAGCTCCTGCAGTGCCGCCGCTTCCAGAAGTGTGAAGTTAACAGTGGCTTGCGCATTTATGATTTGATGTGGCGATGCCGCGGTCTCCTTGGTCCTGGTAGCTCCCAACGGCGAGTCCGAAGCAACACCAGGATGAATAAAATGACGTATCCGCTCTAGATGCTGCAGCCTGGTCCGCAGAAAGTATTGTAGATACCTGGTAGATATTTAGCACAGGCTCCGACCCAAATTGAGAAGAAAGCTGTCCGTCCTTACCAGTACATCCCAGCAAATTCATGGGGCAAGTACACTTCCAACTCAAATCCAAGAAAGATAATCCATTCCATCTGTTTTAGTTTATAGTGATATACCCACGACGAAAGAGAGAAAGCGTAAGATATATTGTCATTATGCAGAACCGGCTCTTCCTTTATGAGTTGCTGCAACTCCCCATCGATTTCCTCACACTACTCAGGTTAGCTCGTTTCAGAGGGTGAGCATTCGTAAATGATAGAACGCACCTCGATTTGCATAGCATCCCAATCCACAATTAAGTGACAGAGGTTCCTTCGAAGCCTTGAGCGGTTTTGGCAGACAGTCCTATATAGAGTGATATATGCCTATATAATCATTAGACCCAACATTACGCTATTAAGCATGTCTGCGGCACATACGTTACCAGCTCTTTCGACAAACCATTCCATTCGCTGATGGATTTGGAATCGAGTGTCCGAAGGCATTTCGGAAAGCTCGTTAAGAGGATCAAAGAGATCGTCCGCCGGCAGACAGAGCTCTTTGACATCGTCAAGAAGAAGCTGCTTTATCGACATTGTGCCTAATACCCGATGTTCGCCATAAAACAGTGTTTGTAGGAGCGATCTCACATACGATGACGGCTGTGGTTTTCGAGCAGTGAACCTGAGGAAGAAAGTCTATAAAAATGCCATAAGCCGGTAGGCCAGTTGCGATTATAGGAAATTGAGTACACACCATCAGGTTCGTCGCCCCGGAGTACTTTAGTATTCTGAGAATTTCCTTCGCATCTTTGCAGAGCCTCGAGACTATTGTAAAGGCTTCTTCGAATGGTATCTGCACTATGGGGCGTGGAGGCACAGTGCTGGCCAGCTTCCTCTGAACGGCTATACTAAACACCGAAGGTACTGACTTTCCGAGATTTCTGGTTATACCAATAGTGGATAGGAGAGTGATGCAGCCGTCCCAATTAGAGCGCTTGTCAACCATCTCTCTAACCTCCCGGGATAACTCGGTAAGGAAGAGCTTTCGGAATGCTAAACGGGCTTTGAGCGCCATTTTGATATTATTCGGCCAGGTCGCCGCAGGGCTATCAATATACTCGATCGCATGAACAAGCAGCTTGTTGACATCGGGAACCGATATGAATTCTAATAACGAAACGTTATACGTTTGGGTTACAAAGTCTTCTTCCTAGCAAAACTAATTCTTCAGTATCGTGCCTTCCTATCTATCTTACTATTATATAAGCCCGATGAAGAGGAAGACTAACCTCATAGGTATGTTCGGCAAGGATTTGACGGTTGACATGGTCGCAACATTTGATAAGACCAATGCAGTACGCCCGAAGTATAAGGTGAATTAGTTGATAGGTGGGAGAACCAGGTTGGTGAGCCTCGGACGCGGGTAGCGAAAACTTGGCTTCCTCGATAGTGGACGGATTCAGGCTCAACAGGTTATCGATATAAAGGCATGTGAAGACGGTTTGGGAGAGGGCAGCGCCATCGTGCCATGACATCTAGTAGAAGGTCATTATTATCGGGTTTATCACCAGCCAGACAGGTCTGATAACACACCTCGCTCGATAGCAGTTGGTCCATGATTCCGATTATTTCTTCGGGGAGGGCTGGTTGGTATATCACGGGGGGAGCATCTTCTTCCCCGGGTTTCAGAAGGCCGCTGTCCATCTTGGGATCCATAATCTATTTTTGAGCAAGTCAGTATATACACAACATTTATACAATCAAAGAACACGAACCTCCAAAGCTCCAACCGCCTCGAACAATGTAAAGTTCGGGTCCTTCACTAATTGACCCACATCCAGGCCTGCAATGCATTATTAAAAATCCGGATTACGTTGTTCAGGTTGTTAGGAACCTACCCTGACAGGCCTGTCTGAACAACTGCGTCACATCCCTAAAATTCGCGGACGCCGGCGAGGTTATCGTGCTCGTAACCGTCTGACCCTCTATGACTTTGTCGGACACGTGTAAACGTGCGAATGCTGTCCGAAGTGCCACGAGCAAAAACATTTGTCAGTTTTTGTTGTTGTAATTCACGGTTAAGAGGGGCGAGGAAGTTAAAATTACCGTCGCTGAAGCCCCCGCTATTAGTCGCCATGGTTGGAATGCTGGTGGATAAAGAACCGATCCTTCCGTCGACGACAACTGGTTTTGTGGTGTAGTCTTTTTTGGGGCTTATCAGTACGTTGACAGTTTTTGGGAGGTACGAATGTCACAAACGAGCAGTTTGCTTTAGCTACAATAAAGTTGTACGTAAAAACTTGTCTACGAGCTTTAACCAAGCTGGCCCCGACTGGCCAGTCCAGTGCGGGTTGGTGGGGGTTGCCTCTTAATTTTTGTTTGCAGCGGGAATTTGTTGCAATTGTGCTGTGCCTGTTAAGCGAAGAGCTGCCCCTCATTCGACGGAGGAAAGATGGGAGAACAGAGACATACAGCTGCCTGCGCATCGGAACATGACCCGGGAAGAAATGATGTGGCATAGGGCACATATCTAGTGTTCTATCCTCTCCATTGGATGGCACTTGGACTGACAACCTCGAAAGACTTGGCTGCGTACACCCGAAAATGCGGGCCGTTCATACATATAATTTGCATCGGTTTAGGAAAATAATTAAAACTTATATAGCCCAAGGGGTGCTGCAGCAAACTATCACAAAGCTTGTGGAGACATGACTAGATTATAATGGCCCAGAGACATCTATGCGTTTGCATACGGGATAGATTCAAGGGATAAATTTGGCTTTTATTGTATTTATCAACCTGCTGCCCCGTCGCTATATAGTATGTACACTTCCACCACTCAACCTCAACTTCAAGATAAAACCCTCGTGCTTGATTCTGTAAACCCTCTCCTCACCAAGCCGTTTGGCTTATGTTTAAGCTTCATACGGACATTTAAGCCTGCGGGCCGGCACCCAAGTACTTGACTTCTCCCTGCTTTCCGTTCTATCGAGATTTGAATAAACATGTTAGCGGATGCGCTTTCACTGATTTAAATCACGAGTCTTGCATTCAATCGCAGGTTATCTCAGCATGCCGGGAGTCATGTAGGGTTTCGCGTACCTCCCATCGGGCGAACTTCAACTCGTTCTGACTTCTTCGCTCGGCCGCAGCGCGGGCTTGCTCTTTCAGACCTTTTCGAACGGCCTGGGCGGCGATGGTGAGGTACCTATTGTAGCTGTAGTCCAAAGAATCATAGAAAGTTAGATAATTGGCCTTCAATTGGTTCCAGGAGCGTATAAGGGTATGGTGCTTCGGGAGTCCGAGGTTGAACGGGAGCCTTCAAAAGCGTACCTCAAGCCGGCCTGTTTCCACGCGAATGCCATGCTGATAGATTGAGGCGATTGAGATGTAGGAGAATGTTTGGGTTGGGGGTTTGTTCAGATTAGGCGGTGGTGACGAGGGATGGTATGGTTGTGGCAGAGTATGGTGATGCTGTTCGGGTTGAAGGCATTTGGTGGGAAGCCGACATTTTTCCGATTTAGCCACGTGACTTTAATGTCACACAACGCAAAAGTTAAGAGCTAGGGTCTCGTACGCTCGTGTGCCTAGGCTTGACCAACCAGGAATCAGCTACCTAATTGCTGTTCAGTATTCCGGACTATCTGGTATATACGGCTGCTTGTTTATCTTGCTTCTTGTTCGATCTTCCATACGTAATCTTCCTTAATTTACCAATATATGCTTGCTGGTCATACCGAGCCAAGAGGCTAGTAGAAGGGTTTTCGAGAAAAAGGAAAATAGTTATATACTGCGGCCTCCCCAAACTTGAAAAGGTCGCGTTTCAAGGTTTTAGTAAAAATTAACTGTACAGGATTTCTCAAACGAGGAAATGTTTTTTCGAGGATAGCAGTAGAAAAGGTTTAGGTTAAGTAGAAAGCGGGAGGATCGCTAGGCGAGAATAAATGAGGACTTCGACAGAACAACGTTTCTATATGATGGTTCTTTATACATTCAGACCCAGGTCGGAGGCATATGGTAGAACATGGAGATCTCCAACAGTTCCTACGGATGCCTTGCCGCTTAGGATGGTAGATGCAGCCTATGAATTCAATTTAGCAAATCATGTAACAACTCCCACAATGAGGTACAGCGCACGAACCTTCTTAACAGAGTCGACGGTGACGCCTTCGAGTGCCTTGACGGTCTCCTCAACCTGTGGAATCTTGCCATTGGCAATGACGCTTTGTCCGATAGCCTCCATTGACAAGGCATTTTCTTCGGCAGCGGCGTAGTAGTCAAACTTAGCATTCTGAATAGCCTTCTTGACATCGTCTGCGGTGACACTGCTGAGTCCCTTGATCGCACTGACAACTTCGGGCAGAGCGGACTTGACGCTAGGGGCGGGGCCGGCTAGGGAAACATAAAAGAGACCCGTATCGGAATAGGCGATATTCTTGGAAGTGGCAGTGACGCCTGGGAATTTACCCACAACCTTTCCAAGAAGCGAGTTTCCAGCTGACCATTTGATGCTTGGCTCTCCTCCAAGGATGTACGAAAGGATGCTTAATTCTGGCTTGAAGGTGGCGCCGCCTGCGGATCCCGGGAAGGCAATGACGACAGCACTACCAGCGGAAGACCACACTCGACTTTCGCCACCGTAATAAGCTGTCGAGCTGCCTTTCAGGGGCGAACCGGAGGCGACATCGGCAAAGAACTCGCTAGTGTACTTGGTAGCATCCGCATGCGGGACACCGGATGCAACAACGGCTAGGTTGGATTTGTTGAAGGCTTGAACAGCGAACTTGGCGACCTCACCAGAGTTGAGGTATTTCTTGTAAACGGCAAATTTCTCGGTTCCGAGTCCATGGTGGTAGGCACTCGCATGGGCGGCCTCAAGGGCAACAAAGCCGGGGTTGGAGTATGCTAGCTTGATTTCGCTTTCAATGGTGGGCAACACTTCCTCCACGAATTCGTAGTCTGCGTGCGATCGATATTTTATGGTTAGTTTTAACGGGGGGGATGACCGTTAGGGAGAAGGTGGTGCACCTTTGAACATAGTCTTTGTCACAACATCACCTAGAAGCTCGGTAAAGTAGGGCAGGTCGCCTCTCAAGAATCTAGCCTTGTAAACAACGTTTTCTCTCGATAGAGAGGTTTCCAAAACGCCGCCCATGAGTTCAACCTCCCTTGTGAGGAATAACGCCGATCTCCTAGCTGTACTCTATTCGTGCCGATAGAGGTATCACTCAAAATTTAGCCATTTCAACATTCCACGATAATGGCTCGATTCGGGTTCCAATGGAGTTGTACCTTGAATGCGAAATGTTCTAGAGCGTGAGATACACCAGGGATTGGCTGATACCTGCTTCCGGCCTTTATAACGACGGCCAGAGAGGCGGTTGGGGAACCGGTGTCCTTGGAGACGACCTTGGTACCAGCGGCATCGGTGACCTCGTAGGTAAACGGGACGGAGGCTGGAGAGGCGAAAGATCTAGATTGCCGTAAGGGAGAGAGGGAGGATGCCTTGATCCATTGCCTCGAACCCCCACGAGCGATAACGGTTCTTGCTGGAAACATCTGGACCACCGGGTATGGGAGAGAATGAAAGGGCCGGCGACGAGGGGTGGAGGGGGAAGGGAAGGAAACTAGAGGAGCCCGGAAACAAAGTCAGCATCAATTGGATGGGCGAATCGACCCTAAAGTGATCTGGAGAAGAATACTGACCGGGCCGGATGAAGTATATCTCGAGATTAAGAGATCAGATCGGTGGTGGGGAGACCTTTCTTCTGAGAATCTCTGGTCGTTGGTTAGGCGGGATATAATTTTCGGAGTGGTCGCTGGTAGAACCAACGTCACGAATAATTTGCTCCGTTCAATTTTCGGGTAATGCAACACTTTCCATTGGCTGGCAGTTCTTCCCTTTTTTTTCCTGTCTCTCTCAATCCGGTCATGCTCGATATCAGGAGCAGACCATGCCCCAGCCCAACACCACGGAGGGAGGAGGAGGAGAGGAGGCAGAGGGAACGTGACAGCCCCGTGCCACCACCACGGCTGCTCTGGGGAGGGGAGGGGCCCTTCTCGGGAGCAAGCAGGCTTAAAGTGAATCGCACAACAAAAAATTTGGTGGATGCCATGTTAACGGTTAGGTTACAAAAAAAAATTAATTAGAGCGCACGAAGAAGACTCATATTATTTTGCCTTGCTGCTACTGCACAAAAGTACTTTGCACTCATCGCCCACGAAGACTATCGCCATCTTTTTGCCTTTTGCACCACAGCCATCGACGAACCATATAAGTCTATACAGTCGATATATGAATAGTACTAGCAGAAGTAGTACGGGAAATATCTCATCCTAATATCTAACATCGTGCCTTCCAATTGCTCACGACCGATTCCATCTTCCTGCAATAACTCTAAAGCCTAGCCCAATCGAATCATTGCTATCAGACATCTAATCCAATCGCTCTCCCTCCAACCTCCGACTCCAAAGGTCACCAGCGACTAAAGACCATCACAGGTCACGCACTTGCCTTCAAATATGGGTTTTCCATTGCCTTTCTTATAGCGATCCTAAATTTTAATTTTTAATCTTTCGCTCTCGAGTTCATTCGAAAATACACCCACACATTTCATTTACAATGCAGCAGGTGCGATTTTATAGCCATGACTTATAAATTTTACATCTGTCCACAAAAGACTAACAATCACTAATTACCGTGTAGAACGCGGTCGAACTGTGCACAATCCTTGTCAAGGATATCTATGGCGACCTCTCTTCCGTTAGTTCCTTTACTACCCCGATCACTCTAAAATCTCGAATGCCCAATTTAATGTTTTCTCGCTATCTAGAGGGTTGTTGCCGCACTTCTCGAATATGGCCGTTCGGCGTTACACACGATAGTACGGCGGGTCAAAATACCAGAAAAAGTTGTCAAACAAACCTTGGTTGTCCTTATTCAACAGCATCTGGTATTACACTATACCCATGATGACGGTGGTCGCGATATAACCTATTACGAATGCAATTGGTTGCAAATTTACGAGCTCTTGCATTCTGGGCGAATAGTACGTACGGTGGAGGAGCGGTTCGGAGCAGATGTGAGAATATCTCTAGGAAGAAGCATCTGTCTCGGTGCGAAGCTAATTGAGGGATGGGACGATAATAGGCTGCTTCTATAGTCAGCAACTTTCTCCTTCTCGGTCACGCCAGAGTGTCGGACTTTATCACAGCATATGGCATCTCGACCAAGTCAAAACCGAATGGAAACCTGCCCAATGGAGGAAATATAAATGCTAATGAAGCAACCGGGACTGCACCAATCACGACCACCACGCAAATATCGAAACATATCGTCAACTTGATGCAGGAGAAATATTTGGTTCCTGTCCAGCAACACCACATGCACCCGACTATCGACACCGAGAATGCCATAAGGCAACAAGTAACATCAGAGCAGGCTGGTGTTACCGCCGCCATGCAAGCAAAAGTGAAGAAAGCTATCGAGGAAAAGGTGGCTGAGAAAATGGAGGCTCTGGATAGTGGAATAGATAATAAGAATTTCGGCTTAAAGCGGAAGTCAGATCAGCAAGATGGAAGAGCGCGGAAACGAATAAAATACACATCCATGCACACAGGCGATGATGATGAATGGGAGATAGATGTTAGTCAACTAATCGATATATCTCTTGAAGTACTGCATAACTGACTATCTGTTGTAGGGGAACATCGTTCTCCGAGTAAATCACGCCAAATTCCTAGCAATCTTCAGAAATGATGAGCTGGTTCGCTGGGTGGAGACCCGCGTCGGAAAGGTTACATCGCTTGTGTACGCCGAACTTTTAAAACACCTTGAGAAGTATACGGTCGGACATCGGACCGCGAGGGGATTGACCGACGGGGGAGTTGGTGCAAAGAGTATGACCAAGTATCAAACCGCAATGAAATTTGCTAACTTTGCTACATAGAAATCACGATTTCTACGCTTGAAATCAGCAATACGCTCAGCAAGGATATTGATCTGGTAAATTCAATAGCAACTGGGCCACCGATGATAAATGGGAACAAGAGGCATATGACCAACGGACACAATGATCCATTCGGTCATGCTGATGACGATGAATCCGAAGGCGACAGCGACGACTACGACCTGGATGCCGACGTGGACGAACCTATCCCTAACGGCGATGACGGCCTTGATTCGGTCGCCCAAGAGAAGAAGGAACAGCTTCAGAATATCAGACGACATTTGGCATTATTAGCGGAGGACCCCAACCAGTTTGTGACAAAACAGGACGGAAACATGCAGTACGGCGGGTGGACCGTGGATACGGAACGATTATGCAAATTACTGCGGACCCGCGAGTTGGAACAAATTGTGGAGGAGAGGTTCGGGAGCATTGCCACCCGACTCATCCGCATCATCAACGATAAGGGTAAAATGGACGAGAAGGGCCTTGCTGATATATCGCTGTTAAGGCAGAAGGACATCAGGGCGCATCTGGGGGCGTTACACGAACGGGGTTTCATCCACATACAAGAAGTCCCGAAAACAACAGAAAGAACGCCTTCGAGGACATTTTATTACTTTTTCTTCGACGAGAAGATGTCGAAAATTGGGATGCTTAATGATTTCTACAAGGCGATGAGCAGGATTATGCAAAGGATTGACTACGAGAGGGGGTTGAATTCGATGCTGCTGAGTAAAGCGGAGAGGACGGATGTTAAGGGACATGAGGAGGAGCTCTTGACGAAGAAGGAGTTGGCAGATTTGGATAAGTGGAAGAAAACGGAAGAGAAGCTTTTGGGTCAGTTGATGAGAATTGATAGGCAGGTTATGATGTTTAGGGATTGGTAGGGCTGGAGATTGGTTTTCGATCTTAAGAGTCCCGAATATTCCTACAACCGAGCCAATACGGGGAGATTGAAGGAATCCAAGTGTAAAAGTATGCATTTGTTAACCTTTTAAAAAAAACTAAAATACTCTAGTCATCTTGTATATTATATCAAAAAGTGGGAATATGGGGTAAATTTTTCATATACCAAGGATCAGATGAGGGGATTCAAGGAATTCAAGAAAATCGCTTGAGAGAACAAAGTACCTCTATTCATACTAAAACATCTTAACAACTGCTGGTAAGAAGTATTACCGATGTAGAATCGTCCATTGGTATAAAGATAAATATGCATGTTGAATTACAAGACAATTTTCAAACCCATAAAAGTTTATGAGCACGCTACCTGCTCCTCTCCAGGTTTCACACATGTTTTATACTATTGACATTCAGCTTGATCACTATTATATTATACAGTCGCTGAGCAATGATAAAGCCGGCAAACTACTCATTCAGCCAGCTCAAGGCCCCTCCATAGCAGAAAGCGAAAGGCAAGGGAAAAAAAAACATCGGTCACAAGACCATGGGTAATTTTCACTGCTAAGTAAGGAAAAAATGGCTACAGCTATCTACCGCAATTAGAAGAGTCCAACAAATCTAGTACCATGCAAAGAAAGCAATATCCTCCTTCCAAGTTTCCTTTCTACTAAATGTTTACTTTTCAACAAGGAAATAAAAATAAAGTCCGCCCTTAATTGCAAGATGAATAGTATACTAGAACTTTAACTAATAGAGGATGATAAAGTGAGGGGGGACTTTATGAAGGGGTATCGTTCAAAGCAAAGGAGAACTAGCGTTCGCGTGGTGGGCAAGCGCCTCGGCGTACAGAGCGTCAAGCTCGGATCTGTACTTCTTTACAGCTTGTGGTCTTTTCAGTTTAAGCCTATATTGTGTCGTCAGGTTAGCCAGCTGGTCCGGGACAACCGAATGCTGAAACAAATCCGCATACGAGGAATGGGGACCACAAAAGGTGGGTGGGAAGATAAAAACTTACGTCGGAGTCAATAGTTCATTGTCAACGCTGAACGGTTCAACATCCAAATACACATTTCTTATTCTTTCAAAGCCAGTCAACTTGCGCTTCTTCGCAACATTGTCCATCCATTTCTGGACAGCATGGATGACCTTCTTTTCCTTACAAGCCGCCTTGACAGCTGGGAGATCGGTAGGCGAGATGGTCTTGCCCAAGATCTTTGATGCGTAAGGAGCAAATGTGTCAGGGTTGACGCCAAAGATACCGACGAGGAAAGCCTGCTGTGAGTCGCCGTGGCAGTAACCCATAGCAAAGATATTAACGTTTGCTAAATAGACGTTCTCAATCTTCTCTGGGGCGACGTATTCTCCCTGGGCAAGCTTGAGGATATTCTTGACACGGTCGATGATGGAAAGACGGCCCATTTCATCGAACGAACCGACATCTCCGGTGTGGAACCATCCGTCGGCATCAATTGCACCTGCAGTTTGCTCGGGGTTCTTGTAGTACTCTCTGAAGCGACAAGTTCCACGGAGAAGGATCTCACCACGAGGGTATGGCTTGTCGGTGCTAAAGTACTCCATATCTGGGACGTCCATGAGGCAACATTCCAAGGTTGGGGTGATCGCACCGGTGCTTCCAGCGGTGTAGTCTCCAAAGAGCTGGACAGATGCAACAGCATAGGATTCGGTTAGACCATAACCCTGGAAGAAGTCATTGGCAAAGCAAGCTCGGAGGAACTGAAGGACCTCTGGAGAGATTGGGGCAGAGCCAGTGATAATTGTGCCGACACGGTCGAATCCAAGACCAGCCTTAACCTTGTTAGCCCAGATGCGGTCGTATATGGCGTGCTTGTTGGTACCGCCAGCCTTCATGTTGGCAAGCTTGGTAGAAACGGCACGGCGAGAAAGATTGCCCTTTAAGCCTGGGGCGTCAACAGTGGCGGCTTTAATTCCCGCGTAGAAGCGGTTGAAAAGACGTGGGACGGAGCAGAAAGCGGCTATTTATCCGGTTAGTTTTGTTCGCACCATATGGAGCTTACAGCTGCGCTTCGAGTTCTAGAATATATTACTTACTTGGCCTCAACAGCTTGATATCGTCTCCCAGCTCCAAGATATTCCCGTGGAAGAATCCAATAGCGGCATTGGATGCAAGAGCGGCTTGTTCAGCGACTCTCTCATAAATATGTGCCAAAGGCATATAGCTGATCATGACGCTATCTTGAGTCTGGGGAGCACAGATCATCGAAGTTGCAACGGCACCCATGGCATTTCTGTGTGTCAGAACAACACCCTTGGGATTACCAGAAGTTCCTGAGGTGTAATTGATTGTGATGATGTCGTCTGGGGTCGGTGGGTTAAGTGGTTTTGGGAACTTTTGTCCGAGGGCCTCAACATCGTCTAGGGAGAGGAGTTCAACTCCCTTCTCCTGAGCCCAGACTTGCAACAAGTCCTTCTTTCGGTTGCCAGGGAGTTCTCCATCGTCAATGGAATCCATAGCAATGATGTATTTCAGGGACGGAAGCCTATCTTTCAATTGGAGCAAGGTTGGGATATGGCTGACAGTGGATGCAACGGTTGGGATTTCGCCATGATTTATGATGTATTCAGTCGTCGTTGGGCCTAAGGTGTCATATATGGAGACCGTGAAATTGCTGAAAGCCATGGCCGAAAGATCAATGAGCTGCCATTCTGGCATATTTGGACTCCAGAGACCGATTCCAACTCCTCGGGAAGGGAGACCGGCTTGCTCGTGAAGCTTGACGATACCGGCACCGATATCCGTTCTCTTCTGTCTGGCAGTTCCATAGCTCATCCAGATGTATGGACTCCAGGTTTTAGTTGCACGATCATATTCTCTCCAGCCCAAGCAGTTCGCAGCTGGGTTCATAGAGCAACCATGCTCAAAGGCGTGATGTTGGGTTCTTATGCGAGGGTCCAGAGTTTCAAGGAGTGGACTATCACCAATGGCGTAGTGGCGGTAGACCGGAGTGTAGCCGGGTCTGGCGGAGCCAGTCACAGTAACACTGTGTGGCTTTCCATTTGGGGGAACGCTACAATATTTTAATCTTTCGATTGCTGCGACGTTTGCCATATTGGGCGACAGAAAGTTTGTGGTCCCGGTTTTGTCACAATAGTTGAGATTGATGGAAGCAAGGAGTATTCCGGAGTCGCAATGTCGGACAAAAGTGTGTGCGACGAGATAGTTTCAAAGTTCACGTTCTTCGACCAGAGTGATCTGAAAAACAAAGGGAAAAGAAGACTGAGTGGAAAAAATAAGCACCGTCTAAGACTCCGAAATGACCAGCGATTCTGTCTAAGAGAGGAACAGTGAGAAAAATGTTAGAGGTTCACATGTTCAAGGTTCAGATTGGGGAATGTCCTTCCCGAGTTGGGATCAGAGGAAGTTGCTGCAGCCGCGGCTTTTGGTAAGAGGCGACTGCGTTGCGGTTTCCAGTTCAAATCATCTCCTGAACAGGTAAGATGTGGATCGGCAGTTAAGAAGGGAGCTGACACTTACTAAGGACTTAGTTGATACGCAATAGCATATGTAATCGTGATGCTTACCGGTTGAAGAGAAAAATCCGGGGAAGGGAGGAAGAAAGAAATTGGAGAAAAGGGAGAAGAGCAAGTGAAGGGGAAAAATAAAGGATGGATTATGGATTCAATATAAGAGAACACCACCAAAAAATGAAAAGCGCCCGACTCTCTTTAACCTTGGATAACGCCAAACACGATTTACAAGCAAGCAGGAAGCGATCAGAAGTCAAATTTTTACCCCGGCAGAAATTGTTGCGTTCCTCAAGCATGGGCTATCCAGTAGTATTTACAAGCAGGTCGGTGGAGTGTGGGGAACCTCTTTGGGTTGAAAAATGGATTCCGGATATGGAGGCTGGGTTTGGATTAGTTGGGCGGCCACACGAGGTTGACCGAAAAAAAGGCCCTCTTGGAGCAGTCTCACATGCCAAAAACGATCGAGACAGGCGGTCATGAGTTCATTGGACACACCCCGCGACCAGTAAGTTTACCTGCTTATTTCTCCGCAATTTGTTGAGGGACAACCTTAATACATGCAAGCTTTGGGCATTGGCACCTCGGAGTAGCCGGAGGCCCTCTTTTAACATATGTCTTCCTCCCGTCAGCATGTTTGTACTTTATCTGTATAACCAACCTAAAGTGCTCTCATCGTGACAATCATACTGTTTGGGTGGTGGGAGTAATATGCTTGAAACTCATAATTTAAGTTGAAACAAATCCACCCGATGAGAATAAAAATAATAAGGTAGGATACAAGTATGATGACATGTCTACCTGCATATGCTGGTTCCCAAAACCGGACAAATCTCCGATCCGGTTCTTTTTTCGTTATATTTCCTCTTTGACATGCGAGATTCGGACAAACCACAATTCAGTTGGATGATCAAAGCTCGACAGGCGGGCAGCATGGCATTGCACGGGCAGCCAAGGGATAAAGAGACTAAAGGATGAGTGTGTGTGGCTGCTGAGGAAAAGCCGAGTGCGCTATGCCCTGCCATGCCCTCCGTTCTGCATGGTCGGCCATGGAGGATTGGGGGGCGGAAGCTGTGCTTGCCATGAACCGAGGCAGAAATACACCGAGCAAGCGAAAAACTAGCAAAAACGCTCGGTGAAACTGACATGACCATTCCCAACTCATCTGCAAATGTTGACCTGGGTCGGCAGGACCCACCTCGGCGTCGGGTACCTTGAATTTTGTCCTTTTAGATATTATTAATCGCATATCCCTAGGATTCCGAGACTTCCCATCATGAAATACGACGAGGATACGAAGCAGAAGATGTGACCCTACATCATAAATTTTGCCGGCTTGATCTTAGTAGCTTCGGCTATGCAGGTCGTAACCATGAACATGCACACGAAAGTTTAGTCTATTAAACTCATAGCATCGTCTACCATATCCAAGATGTAGAGTCGCACAAGGACCACATGGTTTTCCAGGGGACCTTTTCGAGATTCCGTCTGGAAAATGATGATCGGGAAAACTTTGTGCGACCCGGTTTGCGCTTTGATCTGATCCGATCTGATCTGATAATGGTGAATGCATGATCCGATTTTGGCCCCCGACCAACATTGCACTGCTCAATAGAGCCGTTGGCACTGTCTGTGTCCACCCCACCAACTGCTCCCCGGGTAGCTCGGGCAAGTAAGTGGCCTGCAGTACAAACATGTACCTCGAAAACGCGTAGCTTGGTTCGTGACAACCTAATTGACCGCCCGCAACGCGCCTGGCCGAAACGTCCACAGCACAACAACGCCTTTTGTGAAGACTGAGCTTCACGCATAGGCTATAGCCCTGCTCAAATTATTTACATCAAGCTCACTTCCATATCGATAACATCCCATTGTCTAACCTGAACATTTCAATTGCAAAAATGCCCGACGCCCAGATCAAATATGCCCGTATGTTTCTAAGTTCTACCGAAAACCCACCTTGAAATATGTAGCTAAATTGAAAACTCCTTAGACTCGGAGGGGCCAACTTTCGTCACATATACACCGGACGGAAAATACCTATTAACAGCTGGACTGAACAATCTTCTCCGAAAATTTACACACGGGTCATCAGACGAACCGGACAATATTGACCAGACGCATGGTTCTAATACTGGAATCGCTACCACAGTAAGATCCGACGCTGGGAGCTTTGTAGTCAGCTCGAGCTTTTGCTTATTGGGCTCAATTGCTTCTAGAATGAGAGTTTTTACGTATCTTGCGAAGATGGAATCGTCGAGTCGTACTCGATACGAACGAATGAGATGGACAAGCTGGTCACGCGATTCTCATTAGCGGCTAGAGATGTGGCCGTAACCCCAGATGGCCATTGGATAGCTGCATGTGGGGAGTATGTACAAGTTCTGTGCGCTATTACTCTAGGATGACATTAGCTAACCTTTCCAAAGTGATATAAACGTCAAAGTTGTTAATACTCGAGATACTACAAAGCATATGATCCTACGACACCATTCGAAACCTATAAAACATCTGACCTTCGATCCTTCTGGAGCTTACCTCGCATGCTCGAGCGTGGACGGAATTATATACATATACTCCCTAACCACCGAGACGCCCGACCTATTACACAAGCTGACCGGGGTCATATTTGAGGTGGATGTGGACAGTGAGGTATCCACTAGAGGAGTATGGCATCCAGACGGGAGGGCATTGGCTGCCGGCCAGAATAACATGGGTGGGTTCTTCCCATGGTGTCCTCGTACTCCAGGTTTATATTAACGGCGCCATATTAGATATTGCCGTTGTATCAAGGCAGGATTGGGGGATCAAAAAGATATTCGCGGGAGGGCATTCTAGTGATATTACTGCTCTCGCGTGGTCAAAGAACGGAGGTTTCCTAGCGAGCGGTGATGCAAAGGGCAATGTGACGATCTGGGAGTCGAAGAACCAGAATATTATTGCAAGGTTGTCCCTCTTAAACCTCTGTTGTATTAAGGGTATGGTTCAACTGACTTTATCGGCAGATATCGCTTTGACGGAGCTGTTACCTCGATATCATGGCATCCCGTGGAGAACACGATATCCTTTGGCACGAACCAGGGAACTGTCCATATCCAACCCGAAGCAATTCCTTCTGATCATGAAAAGACGCTAAAACTGGGACTTCAACCAGCACCGGGTTTCCTGCCTGCAGGTGCAGACTTCGTACGCCTCGAGAAGAGAGCGGAAGCAAAAGAGGTGGCGCCCCAGAAGCAGAGAAGACAATCAGTCGATGATATCCTGGATGGATTAGGGGACGACGAGGAGGATGACTGGTTGGTTGACGACGATGGTGCGGGATACGGCGAGAAGAATGAAAACGGGAAGCGAAAGGCTGGAGGTGTAGGACTAGGGATGCCATCGTTGAAGCGACAGGCCTATGGCACATGGCAACCTGATATCCATGAGCCGATGCAACCAGGCAGTACTCCTTGGAGAGGGGACCGCAAGTATCTCTTTTTGAGCTTGATTGGGTTTATCTGGACTGTCGACCAGAAAACCCATAACACGGTGACGGTGGAGTTTTACGATCAGGAGCAGTATCGCAACTTTCACTTTACGGATCCTTTATTATACGACAAGGCGGTTTTGAGTAAGTACTCACTACATTGGTAGCCACACGGCCTTGTCGCTAACATGGTCTAGACGAAAATGGCGCCTTATTTTCTTCACCGCCTGGTCGAGGCAATCCTGCTCTCTTGTTTTATAGAGAGCACGAGAATTGGGGTGTTCGTCACGAATGGAAAACTCGGCTCCCCGACGGAGAAGAAGTTGTTTGTAGGTTTCTATATTGGTTAGATGGTCAGAAAACGCTTTTACTAACCTTATTTCATGGGTAGCTATCGCTTTAAGCAGTACCTACGTCGTTGCATGCACCTCAACCGGATATATCAGGGTTTACACGTTATACGGCGTCCCTGTGAGGGTTTATCGGCAAAAACATGCACCGGTTGTTTCTTGTACTTCATGGAGAGATTATGTGATGATTCTGGGGAATGGACCGGTGGCCGCAGACGGAAAAGCCCAGTTGACCTATACTATTGAGAATATTCGACGAAACGAGGTTATCCAAAACAATGATGTTGTTGCTTTACCTGAAGACTCTACACCAAGGAATATATTCTTCTCTGACGATGGGGTAAGCATTGCTAGTCACTTTCGAAATTGATGAAGATTTACTAACGGGGTTAGAACCCGATGGTATACACATCCACGGGTGTTCTTCTGGTGCTGCAGCACTGGAGAAGCCCAGGACAGGCGAAGTGGGTACCAATATTAGACACCAACCACCTTGACCGACGGGTGGGAGGAAGGAAGGAAGAATCATATTGGCCAGTCGCCGTCTCACAGAACAAATTTTGCTGCATTATTCTCAAAGGTGGTGAGAAGTATCCTTACTTCCCTCGTCCGCTCCTCAGC
Organism: Dactylella cylindrospora; assembly: GCA_012184295.1. Lineage (NCBI taxonomy): Eukaryota > Fungi > Ascomycota > Orbiliomycetes > Orbiliales > Orbiliaceae > Dactylella > Dactylella cylindrospora. Next base: position 101,100 of record LDUD01000017.1, read on the forward strand.
GAATTCGACTTTAGAATACCTGTCTCGAATCCACCCGACGAAGATGAATCCAAAAACGACCCAATGAATAAACTTGAGGAGGCCTACGTAAGAGATTCGGTACTTGTATCGCTAGCGGAAGACTTAGTGGAGCATACCCGCGCGACCGAAGACGAGAAGATGGAAGTGACAAGGAGGAATGTCATGATTGATAAGACCCTGTTACAAATGCTAGCGCTAGAGTGCAAGGAGGAGGATAAGAACAGCAAGTGCCTCGAGATTGTGGGTTTGATGAAGCAGCCGAGGACGTTGGAGATGGCGGCTAAGGTTGCGGAGAAGTATGAGAAGAGGCCACTGGCAGAAAAGATTCAGGAAATGATGTACCAGCTGAGGAATCAAATGGAAGAGGATGACTAGCTGGAGACGCTCGAGATGGCGCTGGCATGGCGTTCAAGGAGTTTAGCACACTACTGTGCGCCTTTACGATTTTACTAGATTTCGGCATTGAATGGAATCATTCTCAGTATTTATATTTATATTTACAATGATTTCCGCGATTCTGTCAGGGTATAGGATATACTGTGAACCTACGCGGAACAGTGGATGGCTACCTACATCCATCCCTACCAAATAACAAGCCATTGCCAAAGTGCCGAACGGTAAATATACACAAATATCATCTACCAGGCCCCTTCTCCACAGGAAGTATCCGAAACATAGGCACAACATGCCTTCTCTACTTGAATTTAACTTTTGTTCGTAGATGTACCTGCTCCTCGCCTTCCGGTGTTCCGGGTATAGTTTTCTCGAGTTTCTATTGTCATAACGTTTGTTAGTCATTGTCCAGACTCTCTTGAGGGAAGTGATCTGTAAGTCATACTAGCTTCTCGAAAACGCAGGCATTCAGCGGCCACTCCTGCTTTCTGCACTTCCATAGAAAGTGATTGTTCTTTTCCAGACAGTCCCAGTGAGCTCTGAACTGCTCTAGACACTGGGCGTTTATATCCTCCAATCTGTCCAGAATTTGCCTAGCATTAGCCTTCCTGCTTCTCCAATCACCCCTAACAGGTCATAAGAGACCAGTAGCAAAAGGTGAATATGAAATAACCTACACAGAAACGGCACATCTGGTAACCTTCCTCCCTTCCCTCATGCAATCAAGCTCTCCTCTTCCCTGGGCCTCATCCTTGCATTTCATGTAGTCATCATTGTAAGGGCGGCAGCGGGCGCCGATGAAGAATGCGGCGGAGAGTAACGGAGCGGAGGTTGCGCCGACTTCTTCGACTTTGGGAATGTGGTCGGGGAGGGGTACGGCGTCGATTAGGACGTGCTGGTGGAAGCTGGTTTGGTGAGAGATTTGGTTAGTATCGTTGTTCGGGTGGAGTTGGAAGGAAGGGTGGAGGTGGAATACCGTGGCTCTCGGTCACCCATGATTGCGGGAAGGGTCAATTGGGTCCCGGTAAGAGTTTGGAAGGGCGATGGGGAGAGAGATATCCGTAGAGGTCGAAGGTGAATGAGGATATGACGTCCTGGAGGAATCGAAGTCTTGGACAGGTAGCGTAAGGGAATCCCGACCAGTTTGATTGGGCGGCCCGGAAATGTGTTGCGAAGGTTGTCCGACTTCTTTTACCTTTTCTTGGAGGAACTAAAATCGGCTGGGCAGGGAGACTACCAGAGGCTGGCTGAGAACGAAGAAGGACAAACGCGTCTGTCGCACAAACCTGCATCACCTTCTTTTCCTTCTTTTCACGAGAAGAAAAAAAAACAACAGGACCACTCGACGGAGACGACCACCCGCCCTTCCATCCCGACGCTGGATCCTTCCTCGACTCATTGATCCTTTTCGCACCACACGACACGGCCCTTAAAGGCCTTTCATACCTTTGACGAAAGTCCTAGCATCGGCGTCCTGTCACGAATACCAAAGCTGTGTTTTTTTCGCACCGAGTGTCGTCCTTGAGAAACTTCGAATATCTAGCATATCTTGAAATCAACAGAGCAAGAATTCTTTCAACCGCATCAATCAATCATGTCGCTTTTTGGTCAACCGGCACAGCCGACTATGCAGCCTAGTCAAGGTGGTTTCTTCGGTGGCGTCAAAGGACCATCGCCTTTCATGCCGCAGGGAGGTACCAATACCGCTACCGCTGGCAGTCTATTCGGACAACCACAACAGCAGCAGCAGCAGCAGCA
>LDUD01000017.1:114727-143266 GCA_012184295.1 Dactylella cylindrospora
GTCTCTTCTACGGGAAGTCCTGGGGCGGGAGACGTGCCGGAGGTGGATTCACAGCTAGCAAACACGGCATTCGCCCACACATCAGGTTTGTTCTCCCTTTCTCCTCCAACTCCAGCCCCTGCGCGGCTTCGTAATGATGATCAAGTTGGCGGTTTAAATCGAATTGAAAGAACCTTGCCCGGCTGACCCGTGATATTTTGCGACCGCGATTAGATTCAGGATTTGCGGTTTCAACTGCTTCCGATGAGCATCCCACCTTCCTCAACCTCTGGTGATTCTGGTAACCCATTATCTTTTCCAAACTCGTGAGTGCTCAAGTGCCTAGATAACCCCAAGCCGAACCATCGGAAAGATTTGAGCCTTTTGTAACTGACCATCTACCATCTCATCCTTGCTGGTGGTTTAATATCGACAGGAGCGATTTTTCTTCTTTATCCACAGTGCGAGAGTTGAACTAGAGGTCTAAGAGCAGTTTACTTTTTCCTTTTTCTTTATTTTCTTCTTCGTTCGTCGACTTGTTTTTGGTTTGGACGGGTTTCTGGAATCTTATTCCTTTCACGAAAGCGTTGTTTTTCTTTTCCTCTGGACGTTGGAAACTACGGAATGAATTATCTTTAATGCCTGCCTTGCCCTCTTTTTTCCCTTTCTCTCTTTCCCATGTATTACGACCGGATAATGCACAAGCGTTATTTTCATTCCATCGTGTGCTTTTATCCTAGCCCGATTGACTTCGGCAAGATCATAGCTGTCAATTTTTTTTTTGTGGCGAACATGGATTTTTCTTCCTTTCCCCTCATATTCCCCCGCGAGAACCGCTGCTAGCCTGCCCTGTCCACTAAACATTAAGCCGATGCATATGCCTTTTTTCCCTTTGGTTTATTTTAATACACTGAACCCGGGTTTTTTTGTTCTATAAACCAAGATTAGAATCTATTTGGCCTGCCTCTTTAAGCACTAAGGCTTCAAAGATCCTTTGGTATTGGCAATGTTAGCAGCCTATTAAGAGAGTAGAGCCAAAATTGAGAAAGAGGAAAAACAAAAAAAAATGCAGGAGAGATCCCCATTCCGTCTTTGCATGGTTGTGTAACACATTCTTAATATTGTCATCTGAAATTGCGCAAGCCTTCGAGTATTATAATCGAGCTGAAACAGACCGTTGTTTAAGGGTTTTTTGGGGCTTCTACAATCGACACAGGCGGTCCGTAAGCATGTGGATTTTGAGAAAAAAAAACAGGTGAACCATGTTTTGTTACGGAGTAACTATGGAACTCTTTTTTGCCAGTCTGACAGCGGTATTTTCGTGTTCGGGGAGCCAATTAGGCAATGTTGGACGTATTATATCTATAAAATTATAGAATTAAGACGCCTTGAGTGCTAAAGCTGCTTGAAATATATGATAGTAGTTTGAAAGCGAACACGGAACTAGACCGTCTGTGGCTTTTTTTTTATTTTTTTTAAACTTCCCCCTCCCGCCACAAATGTCCCTGTGGGTGGGCCAACTTTTTTTTTTTCTAAAGCCGAAGAGAGGGAAAAAAGGCTTTGGATCTCGCTGTGGGGCCTGGTTTCTTGCCAAACCCAGACCAATCGGATTGGCCTTGCTTTGTGTGCTTTGACGGAAATTGAAAATGGGATGAACCACCACCACAAGCCCCCCCAAATCTACAATTGCTATTCCGAATTCCACTTTGGAGTTCCTGAGCTCTGGTCCGACGGTAAGAAATAGCGGGATTGTAAAAAAAAAAATCTGGAAACTATTTTGAAACTCGAGGAGAATGCCGAATTCTTGACAAAAAAGAAAAGAGGAATGAGGGGTTTAAAAGGAAAAAAGTGGGAATGGGGAGCCTACTCTTGCAATCCTAAAGTCCCGAGAAACCCAACCGCTGCATCTCAAAACCTCAAATATAGATGCGAGATAGCTTTCCCGAGAAACAGAACACCATGGTACAGGATGCATTGAAGTGCATATATTGCTACTAAAGTTGAGCATGCATGCAGCAGTAGTGGCTGACTAGCGTATGACAATTTCGCTGTAAGGCGTGAGACCAGAGGGCCAATTGGTCCTTTTTTGGTGCTTAAACTTGAAGCCCTTTTTTAATTTCTCTGGTTAGAAGTGCCGTAACAGAACTGAACTAGTGAAGTGTTCCCCAGCCGTGACTCGCGGCCCCCAAAATGAACCACCTCTGCTAAGTTAGTGCTGCTGGTACTATTGGTAGTTCTGCTGACTGTCATTACATTGGGGGGTTGCCGAAGAGAGTTTGGGGCAGGTGGTTCCCATCGAGTAATTATTCGGTAGCAGGAGAATGCCGCCTGGAACAGGTACAGAACAGGCACAGAACACGACAGAACCAGGCGACACGGCTTCTATACGCTACCCGCTCGCAAACTTACTGCACTGTATTCCTTTAGAAAAAACGTTTCTCCGAACCCGCCGCCGCTGCAGCTTATGCTTGAACTTTCTTTTTCCCCCTCTCTTTCCCTATTAACCCCCCCAAGTTGCTCTCTTTTTTGGGTATTCTCCCTTCTCTTTTTCTTTCTTGCCGTTTCCAATTGCCTCGTTTCACCTTTTCCTACCTCTTTGCTCGCTCTGATGGAGTATAGCCCTGGCTTAGCATGAAGCCATGTCCCCGCTACCCTCGTCCATCCACGATCCCAGAAAAATTATGTTGTGCCTTAGTGCCTGTGAACCCGTCACCCTGTTCGACGGAGCAAGCCATATATTGACAGCCTTAATGTACCTCGGGCCTATCACCGCCCAGGTCCGCTGTCTACGGCACAAGTCGACATTTATTTTCTTTTCCTTCAAGGGTGGTGCCGATACCTAGTTTGCGTGTGCTTATATCATAGGTAATAATCCGGTTCATTATAACCTACATTATAGCACTACCACCACTGTATTCAGCAAGATTTAATATGCTAATCCTGCTGAAGTACTATACCAGTAAGCTATTATTAGTGGAGAGCGCGGAAAGATGGGAGGTTTGGAGGTAAAAGCGGCCAATGCAAGGCAGTATTAATAGAGGCGTTGTTGGCACCAAAATAATCATGAATACTACCTCTTCAATCAAATCAAATCGCAAGCTTTATATAGGTGAATGTGGGTCGCTCTTCAATAAGAGATCCGCTCAAAGCTCTTCGCAGAATTTTTTTTCCCCCTTCCTTTCTTTTTTTTCTTTTCCTTTTCTCTTTCTCTTTAGTTTCTTCCCTTTCGTCGAGAAACAAGGCGGGATCGGTTTTCGAATTCGACTGGATTTGGATGGTCCAATCTCGCACAGACCCTACCCACTGAGCATCCGCTTTGAATAAACAAATATAAAGAGCAACGGTAGGAGGCTGCTCAGCTAGCCTATCCGCCAGTTGATTGCGTCGCCTCAGGTGATTCTAGCTGCAACGGATTAATTGGGTGTGATCGGGAAGTGTAAGAGCTGCACGGCTCAAGAAAGAAGAATAGGGAGAGGGGAAGCTCGAGGCGGCGGCAAGTAAAGAGCTTTAGAAAAGAGAGAGAGAGAGAGAGAAAGGTGTGTGAATAACTCGAATCCTGCCCATGAAATCGTTGCAGTTAGCTAGCTTTGAATTTTCTCTTTGCTATCATCATCGCCATAATCTCCTCATCTTACACGACCCCTCTATAAATTCGTTTCTCTTCCCTGCCTTCTTTGAGTTCGCGTGAGCACCTCATACTGCCATTTCCTTGCCTGCTTCCCTTCGCAAAACAAGTAACGAGCATCCCGCAGGCAGAAAGCCACTTCTTCGGCTGAGGAATTCCTGCAGCTGTGCGACGCAAGCAGCCCTGATTGGCGGTGCCAGGCAAGCTTAAGCAATCCGTACCTGCCAGCTGCCTTCCTACATCCCGCTACTGTTGCAGTAGTCGTTATTCAGCAGGTACGTAAAAAGTATGGTTCGGACACCTGCTGCGTGTACTCTGCTGGCTGGCCGGGCCAGGCCCCCAAATGCCCAGTTGCCTTTTCGCCCGACAAAAGGAAGAAAAACAGGAAACTATTGTTCAGCAGTACATCGCTATATTCATGTCACCATCCCGTTCTCGTACCATATCGTTTTTGAACCTTTTTTGAACGTAGTTGCGATAATCCGCATTTCGCCCGAACAACCCGCGCTAAAATCACGAGTAATAACCCGTCATGATAGTCCAGTTCCTCTTGCACAACGGGCAGTCAGATATGGCGCCAAGATCAATCCTCGTTATAAACCCAAATTCGACGGTGTCGATAACAGAGTCTCTGAAGAATATGCTCGCGCCTTTAGTTCCAGCCAATGTACGTATAGAAAACGTTCTGCGAAACCCCGCGTATCTCCAAAAAAAGAACCACCAAAAAAATAAAAGAAAAAAAAAATTTCCCATGTTTTTCCCCCTTGTCGCATAATTTCCGTTCCTTTTTTCCAGAAAGATATAAAACCGGGAAGCCGGGGTGCTGATGCGTGTTTCTCTCCCGCGAAATTTCATTATATCAATAGACGATTCTATCCTTTTTTACCGGCCCGCCTTCCGCTCCGCGTTCCATCAATGACAGCGAAACCTCTGCGCGCTCGGCTGATGCCTGTCTCCCAGCGCTGATACCACTGCTGCCGCACCACGCCGGCTTCGTAGTCGCCTGCTATTCTGAGCATTCCCTAGTTACCCTGTTACGACAATACACAAAAAAGCCCGTCGTTGGTATTTTCGAGGCCAGCATAACGCATGCGTTGCTGCTCAGAGGCCCGGGAGGCTGGGGTATTGTCACAACAGGGAAGATCTGGGAAGACCTTCTCAGTATAGGTGTAGGCAACTTTTTGGGCGAGGAAGGCGGTGGGTTTGAGGGTGTCGAGAGCACCGGTTTGAACGCTGACGAACTACATGCGGTCGGAGCGGATGAAGTCAGAAGAAGGATTGGAGAGGCCGTGATTAGGCTAGTGGGCCGAGGTGACGTTAGGGTAATCTGCTTAGGCGTAAGTCATTTAAATTCAGGAACCCTGAGGGGGGGAAGTTAATATATATGAGAAAAACCCGACAATTCTTCAAGTTTGGAAGAATCCACGAGGATATGCTTATATAAGCTTGGAAGAGGGAGGAGATTTTTATTAAAATTAATTTGAAAGAGCGAACTAACTGAAGGCTTGCCGAATATTATAGTGTGCTGGAATGGCCGGGTTGGATGACGCAGTCAGGAAAGCCCTCGAGCCCATAGGAAAGTCGGTTTATATAGTCGACGGGGTTAAAGCGGGGGTGATGCAAGTCGACAGCTTGATCAGATCAGGGTATGGAGAGGAGCCTTAAATCTAGCGAACTCAGTAGCGGCGGCGGCGGCAGCAGCAGCAGCAACAGCAAGAGGGACCTTTTGCTTCTTTATGCAATCGATACGTTGAATTGTTCACAGTGCACTACCCTAGCCTCGGCCAGAGGGTGCCGGTTAAAGCCTTTTGAATGCAGTTTATATAATGATTTATTATTATCATTAGCATTGGAGCAGGTGGAGTTGGGGGTGCTGGTAGTGGTGGTGGCCTTGAAACTCGATCTGGGGTTGTCGGATATCAAGCCAGCAGACGAATTCGAATTTGCATTGGCTATCGGGTTAAACAGGAAGAAGGTGTCAACCTCATTGGGGACTAGTCTATGGGACAATACTATAGCGGCCAGTATTATAGCTCTCTCTATTTCTCGTTCTGTTCAGTTGTGTGCGTTTCTGCGACGGTTTCAACGTTGCTTTCTGCGGGTGTTCTTTTTTGTCGGTTATACCTCTGGGACGTTTCTCGCAGCTTCGTTTCGAAATTCAGGTATGGGAAATGGAAAAGCAAAGTTCAATTTTTTTACTTCTTCTTTCTTCTTCTTTCTTCTATATAGCATACTGGAATTTACTCTTCAGCTTCAAGGCTCTCTTTTCGTTTCCTTTGCTTTTTCCCCCTCTCTCCTAGAGTCTTTTATATCTGCTTTACGAAAAAGAAGAGTTCCCGCCACGAGTCGCATTGAGCAGGGAAAGCCCTCTGCGGGACTGTAGAGGAATCCTGGAGCTATGGTTCGTGCGATACTTGTACATGGCACAGGGATCCAAATTCTTACTAGATACGCACATAATAATGGGTGGATGATATTATTATTATAGTCCGCTATAACCAGGCCAGGCAGGGGGACTACGTGATGAACTTGGCCTTGGTCACTTGCCGTCCTTCTCTCACCCTCACCCTCACCCTTCTTCCCTCGTCCTCGCTCACCCTCATGACATATCTCGCACCCACCCATGTTCAGGTGTGGGAACCATCTCAGATACAAACCGGGCTTTAATTTGTTCAATTTTCCGTACTACCCTAAGATCAATCATGTTTTGTAACGAACAATCCATCCTTTTTACCGCCAACCTTTTTGTTTTTTTTAAACACCTCTTCCCCTCTTTCTACGTCGACTGCTGCTCGCGACTCCCCTTGCTGACAGAAGTGGAGCCTTCTTTTTTCTCGTTTACCCGTTTTTTTCTTTTGGAGGCGGAGGCGGTGAGGTTCGTGTTTCAGGCCGTTGCATCGTGGAAACCTTTCCAGCCTCTGAATTGCCTGGCATCGCACTATGAAGCACTCAGGATGGTCTTTTGTGCGGCGGCCTTAACCGAACGTTTAACCGTCACGCCGTCACAACGCCATTGCTTCTTTCGATTTTCCTTGGCCGGCCAGCATCATCCGTTGCCTCCTCTTTTCTCCTCGCTGCACACGCCCACACAAACACATCCACCCTGCAGAGGAGTGCGGGTCCGACACTTCAACTTGAAAGCTTGGAACCCGGATCTGATCCATTAAAATCGTGGTCATCTTGACGCATTCAGGGAGTGCCTGTGGAACCCGGAAACCGCATCAGGCCCAATCAATAGTCGCCTCTGCCAATGGTATCTCTAATTTTAGCAAATTCTATCGCGTTATCGAAGACGAGGGTACGATGGATCCAGTTTTCGGAAACACCATGAAGTTTCGACTCTGGGCCTTGATGTTGCTCCTGAATACAAGCCTGGCAACACTCCCTCTGTCGCAAAATGTTAACCTGCAAGATTCGCCATCTGTCGAATTTTCTACCTTGTGGCACCAATTGGGACCTTTCCAAATCGGCACCAGAGGTCAGAAGTCCCCGTGGCTAATTGTTCCTGCAGGCCTCGTCTAACGGCCTTGTAGAAACCGAATGGGGATCAGACCCCTTGGAACGCTATGGCGGTTTCCGCACCCTTGAACCTTCTGGAAGCTCCGTCTTCAGAAGCTCGCTTGCAGCCAATGGTACAGTAAAATGGACAACGATGACTTCCAATGTTAACACCAAAAACTCAGTTTCATTGTCTGTTTCGTTTCCGGATATTGACTGGGATATGATGCAAATGGCTTACGGCTGGGCTGGCTTGCAGTTCCAGGCTTGGGTCAGAGGGTATCTCAGCGTCACTCCTCCTTTGGATAAAAGTAGATGCAGTTTAATTATTCATACGAAGCAGGCACAAGAGATTTGGATAGACAACGTCCACTATTTTGGCGGTGATGTGTATGGGTATCAAAAGGCACCAATTGTCCTGCCTCTCTCTGACAAAACGCAACAGCGCATCATTAATTTGAGAGCCTTTAATGACATCCGCATGTTTGGTGGCCGGAAGCCTCCAAGAATCGATATCGATCTTGTGTTTGATGTCACTTGCGAAACTCTAGCTTTTGAAGCTAGTGCTTCGGTATTCCCTGATATTATTGACGAGAAACTTGCGGGTGAATATGCTAGCATCGTCGTGAGAAATGATGGAGAGTTCCCGCTCGATATTCTCGGCATCAAACCAGAAGAGGTATGTATCAGGCATTCTAGAAACAAAAAGTGATATCCGCCCAGAAGCTGAGCGCCCCAGGATTCCGTAGACTTAGGGCTGGTGGAGCAAATCACTATTTCGGCATTTCAAAGCCGACCAGTCAAATTGAAACTCCGGGTCAAGGGAGCCATCGATACCCTAACAGCATCAATAATTTACAAAACAAATTCTGGTAGCCAGCAAATAAGGAGCCTTCGAGTCCCGCTCAAGTCCCTAAATGATCCATATTCGCCTCATAAATACACCTACATTCACCCATCGGGCATCGTTTCTTATGGGGTCATCCGCCCACCATCAACGGCAGCGAGACATGGATGTGAGAAATCTAAAGCTCTACCCGTCTTACTTTCACTCCATGGAGCCGGAGTGGACACCGATTCTCCAATGTCCAGGAACAGTTTTGAAGCATTACCGGACTTGTGTGCCTGGTTGGTGATTCCAAGTGGTGTGACACCGTGGAGTGGGGATGACTGGCGTACGTCCAAGCCTTAATTAACGAGCATCAGGGGCAACAGCTGCTAATATTGCAGAAACTCGCAGATACATGGGGCCTTGCGGATGCTGAAGCAGCGATAGCGGCAATCAATGATTGGATCAAGTACATTGACTGGGAAGGCCCTGGGGCTGATGCTACTAGGTGGTTCGTCTCTGGACACTCAAATGGTGGGCAAGGAGCTTGGTATACCTTAATAAACCGCAATGACAAAGTTATCGGGGGGACGCCGATATCCGGATACCTCTCTATCCCCGGTATTTAACAGGCATTCCAAAAGAACTAGGTAGAGTTAGCAATGCTAACGACCTAATTGTAGGGTATGTACCATACGACTTATGGGCGGAATTAGAACCACAAGCAAACTCAATCTTACAGAGTTCGATGAACACCTACAAGCTGAACTTGCTTGTCGAAAATCTAGCTGGAACTCCCATTTTTCAAGAGCATGGCGAAGCAGATGATAATGTTCCTGTTTTCCATTCACGACGAATGTTCGAGCTCCTAGGGGATACAGTGCAGCTTGGGGATTTTGAAAATGCCGGTTATAATGAACTCCCCAAAACCGGCCATTGGTTCGACGGCATCATGACCTATGGGCATATGGGTGACTTTCTAACCCGGTTTTTCGGGAAGAGCCGCCGGTTGCCTGGACTCCAGGACGAGTTTTCGGTCATCGTTGGAAACCCGGGTGCCATGGGCTCGAGAGGAGGCATTCGAGTTCTGCAGCTTATCGATCCTACTATCTATGGACGGCTCAAAGTTGCAATTGATAGATTAGATTGCACATGGAAAATTGAAACCGTGAACATACGGAGATTTGAACTCAACCCAACCACCGCTGCATCGAGAGCACTCTGCACTCCATCTAAGGCTGTGGTCGACGAGCAGGGGTTTGATTCGGTCGAGAAGACGTTGTTTTTCTTGTCTGACGTGCAATGGAATCTCCCCCAAGACACTACGTGGACGACTTGCGAGCGGTATGGTGACCAATTGGGCGGACTGCAGGCAATTCTTAACTCTAAGGGATTATTTACGATAGTATACCAAAACAGCGCCTCTCTGCGTTCGGAATACCAACACAAAGCGCTAGAAATATCGCGCAATCTCTTCCAATATTACTCAGCAGACACTAGAATATTGCCAACTGGGGAGTATCAAACAGGTACCAAAGGAAATTTGGTCTTAATCGGCCATTTAGACAAGTCCTATTTTCCCGAGGAACTGAGGACCAGGTTTCCGATATCTCAATCTGAGAATGGAGATATTATGTTTAGGCTTCGCGGCGGGGAATCTATCACATATCCGCCGCAGCCTGGGCTAGGGCTAATATTCTTGTTCCCTCTCCCTAAGAATAACGCCGTTGGTGTGTTGGTTTGGGGCAGTGACGCGGATGGACTTAGGAAGGCTGCTAGGCTGTTTCCTATCCGTACTGGTGTATCGCAGCCTGATTTTATATTGCTCGGCCCGGAAAGCGGATGGAAAGGAGCGGCAGGTGCTCTAGCCCTCGGAACATTCGACTCGGACTGGCAGATTACCGAGGGATCATATTTTCGCAAAAGTTGAGGATTTCAAATATATTCATGTTTGCTCCACACTGCTATGAGTTCGCATAACATGACGATCAAAGATAATGGAAGATCTTGGTTTGAGGGTTAAACCAGGCATTACCACCAATTATATACGACATTGTATTTTATACATAATAATATGCATCTTTATTCACCTTATACTTCAGCCAGATGGCAGGATGCCATAAAATTTGTTCGATACCGAAGGATAGCCAAAGTCCCCCGTTTGGATTTGCCAAACGGCCCCTGATTATATATTCGCTTCCCTCGATCGCTTTATCGCCTATCGCTACTAGAGTCCCAACTTTTGGCCGATTGCACGTAAAGGATGAGGGTTGGCTTGTTCCAACAATTTCACCCGAATTCTGGGTTGCGGCAATGGGCTCGCACGAGGACTTTCGCGGGTACCTCGAAACCTCATAGCCTATATATCTGCGGTTTCCGTAGGAAGAACTTTTATAGATTGATGTTCTTTCTGTTCTTAATTGTCCTAGCTATTGCATTGGCAGTTGGGATAAGTGTTTCCAACCGAGTTAGGCGTATCCGCGCGCAGAGAAATGGTGTCGTTGGTGCTGATGGCTCGCGAGGAGGTATGACTCTGCCCGGATCGAGAATCTTTGTTCCAACGGCTACTCGCACGATTACAACTGTCACGGAAGAAGATGGCCGCATGTACACCATTCAATACGAGGAGCCCTATGGTATTACATACCAACTGTCAAGAGGCTCTATTATTCCGGCTACATCTTATATTCTGCTGAATACCTTTACACCTGCCACCTTTAGCTTTGGCCGTGTCATAACGACTGTTCAGGGAGGGGTTACAAATATAGTTAGCGGAACAACGTCGGTAATCAGTCCGACAGAGACAAGGACCACCGGCGGCACTGTTGTTACATTGGGTGTTTCAACTACGGTAGTTAGAGGAGAGACCTCCATTATCAGTCCGACAGCGACTATGACTTCTGGGGCTAGTGTTGTCACCTTAGGGCCGTCGACAATGGTGGTTGGAGGTACGACAAGCATATCTGGTGGAACCACTTTAACAACCTATACCACGATCCCATTTACCGTTACCAGTCCTCGATCGTCAGCAGGTCCGGCCTCGTCTTCTAGAGTTTTTGTCTACAACGATCCTGGTGGTGGTGTCATTATCGTGCCGGCTGACCAAAGGTTAGTGAGAACTCTGTATGGCTTCAAATGGCGTCCATTATTTCTAATACAAAGATATTAGTGGAGCTGCAACACCGAGCATTGTCACACTTTCAAGCGTCCCAAGCGACTCTAGCACATCCAGTGGTACCGGGGGAGCTGCCGGCCCAAGCTCGGCAGGCTCTGTTCCTGGCCCCGCTCCAACACCAACCTCCGGGGGGGGAGGGGGAGGCCCGAGTCCAGGTACTGGCCAGACATTTTCTGGAGATGCAACCTATTATGACCCGGGTCTAGGTGCCTGCGGTATTGTGAATAGTGCATCTGACCTAATCGCTGCAATTGGGCATGCTTTGTTTGAGTCGGCTGGCGTTGCCAATAGTAATCATAACCCCTACTGTGGACGACAAATCATTGTGCGAAATCAGGGAGGATTTAGTCGTCGCTCGGAAAATTTCAATACGACCACTATGTATAATCAACCAACGACTCTATTGACAAAGACAAAGCAGCGTCACTCCGGAGCTACTCATTCTATTAGCCCAAATGGGATTACGAACTCTCAGTATGGCCATGACTCCAAATCTTCTTTTTAGAGCCAAGAAGATGCGAGTGTCGAGCACGGCTATGACCATAAATTTGGGAAGCGGGCCGAAGTAAGAATCACAGTTACAGATCAGTGTCCAGGTTGTGCGGAGTATGACCTAGATTTGTCGCCAGCAGCCTTCAACATGCTGGCGGATCCCGCAAGAGGGAGGATACGTATTGAGTGGCGTTGGGCATCCTAATATTCCTTCGCTCTTATCGCACTAATGTGCTGCCCGTTACACTCGTAGGGCTGGATTGTTTCGAAAATATCAGCCGCTCTTGATATTATATGTAACTTACGCGTGTTTGAAGTGATTCAAGAGCGGCTGACTGAGTTTACCTTTCGTTTTGTTTTCTCTTTCTTTGTGTCGAAGCTTGGTCTTCTTTCGTTTGTATATTTCCGAAGCCTTCCATTTGTCTCCGGGGTTCTTGCTAGTGAATGTCGATTATTAGAAAGGGCACTCTGAGGAACCTGTTCTGTTCTGTTGTCCGCTCAGTCCTGATCCCGGGTTGAAGTTTGAGTGATTACTCTTGGCCTCCGCTAACGGAGATATATCGGCATCCCCATCTCATGTTGCTTGTGGGTTTCCTAGAGGCTGCTCCCGGGTTAGAAAGGAAGCAAGTGGTTGTCTCGGATGCGCAACCCTCCGCTTTGGCGACCAACCAAGACAGGCGGACCCACCAGATTCCCCAGTGCCCAGCTTTCGAGATTTTGCGGGGAAGAAACTAAGAAACTAGCAAAATAGCCAACAGCTATCGACAATTTGACGCTCCAAAAAGGTTCCCCCTCGGCTTAAAATATACGGTCTTGATTGAGGAATTTCGCCCAACTTGTCAAGTAATCCTTCGGCTGCTTTGCAATATGTACTTGGTGCCGGCATGGAAAAGCCGCCGCTATAGCTTATAAGTATGGATGCTCATCCCCTTTATTTCGAGGAACTAGATTCCTTTTCTAGGGTACTCTTTTTGGTTCCTGGGATTTTCATATATCCAGAATCTACTGAGAGTTTCTTCTTATTTTATTTTTATTTTTTTCCCTGCCACGCGACATCTAGCCCTGTCCGAATCGCTCGTGCTCCTGTAACAGCTCCCAACTATCTGAGGCGCATCCACTTTGGGCAACATTGTTACACCAAAACCCCCAACACAAAGGCCAATCCCTGCTACCACCATAATCATGCCTTTCAAGTCTCCTTTCCCAAATATTGATATTCCAGATGTAGACCTCTTGACTTGGCTTTTCGGATCTTACGATGCACCTCTTTCTAATGATCCTATATATCTGGACACCGAAAAGCCAGACGAGAAGTATGTGACCATGCATCAGTACAGGTCTTTGGTGAAGCGTCTCTCTGCTGGAATTAAAAACAAGCTACGGCTCAAGCCGCAGGATAAATTGCTCGTATTTTCTGGAAATAATATATACTTTCCCATTCTTCTCATGGGAATCGTTGGAGCAGAATGCGTCTTTACGGGCGCTAATCCAACCTACACGGCGAGGGAATTAGCTTATCAAATAAAAGACTCCCAGGCCAAGATTTGTCTGGTAACCCCGGCTTCCGTCCCAACCGCTCTCGAGGCGGCCAAATCAATCTCTTTCGACCCGAAGCGCATTTACGTCTTTGACGACGACATCAAGAACAGCAGACGAGAAGAATGGGCAAAATTACCAATCGGCGGCCATTGGACCGACATTCTGACGGAGAGGGATGATTTCCGTTGGAGGGTTTTCACAACGAGAGAGGAAACGAACACCACCGCCGCTATTAATTATTCCAGCGGTACCACGGGCATGCCTAAAGGCGTGGAGATTTCGCATCGAAATTTCATCTCGAATTGCATGCAGGTGTTGAAGATGGATGAACAGTTCGAGTTGGATTATAAACCTGTTAATCTGGCGGCGATTCCAATGTACCACGCGTATGGAATGAACTACTTTGTGCTGCAGGCGCCAAAGCAGGGGAATAGGGTTTACATTATGCCAAAGTTTGACTTTGTGGATTATTTAAGGTAGCACGGCGTTCCCTTGTTTCTAGAACCCTTGGAAAAGTGCTACAGCATAAGCGAGGGAGGAAAGCCGGGGTACAGGTGGCTGACAACTGTGTTACGCAGATGCATAGAGAAGTTCAAGGTTACCACGTTGAGCGCTGTACCACCCATAATTGTGGGCTTCGCGAAGCACCCAGCCGTGAAAAAGACGGATTTGTCGTCCGTCCGGGCTATCGGTTCTGGTGCTGCTCCTTTAAGCGCTGATACCGCCGTCGCAGCTGAGACAAACTTTAATGGTGTTTACATTCTCCAAGGTGAGTTTGCTGTTTCCCTGAAACCCTTGTAGTCGTGGCATACGATCCTGATACCATTTTACTACAGGTTACGGTCTTAGCGAGGTTACTTGCGCCATCATCGTCCAAAGGGAGGACCCAAAGATCACCAATCCTAAACGAGGTACTGTTGGATTCCTGGCGCCGAACTGCGAAGCCAAGTTGGTAGACGAGAGCGGAAACGAACTCGGCAGGAACAAGTCTGGTGAACTTTGGGTTCGCGGACCAAATGTCATGAAGGGATACTTCAACAAGCCGGAGGCAACCGCAGATACTATTACTCCAGACGGATGGTTGAAGACCGGTGACGTGGCGTATGTTGACGATGATGGGTATTTTTACATTGTTGATCGGAAGAAGGTACCTTTATTTCCCAGCATATTAATACATACCAACCACATTCTACAATGGAGATGCTAATACACCGACCAAACCTCAGGAGCTCATCAAAACCTCAGGTCTGCAAGTCGCACCCGCCGAACTCGAAGCCGTTCTCCTCGAACACCCGGAAATCGCCGACGCAGGTGTCATTGGTATCAAATGGGCCCATAATGAGCGCCCGAGGGCGTATCTAGTGCGAAAGCCAGGATCAAAAGTCACCACCGAGGACGTGTTGAAGTACATGTCAAAGGCGGTGGCGAAGTATAAGCAAATAACCGGTGGTGTTGTTTGGGTGGATATGGTGCCGAAGAACCCTTCCGGTAAGATATTAAGGAAGATACTGAGGGAAAGGGCGGCGAAGGAGGTGGTGGATACTGGAGATCATAGAGCGAAGCTTTGAGTACATCACGATACCTTATAGAAATATCCAACCTGTTTACGATTCTGGTTTCGGAATTTCACTTGGCGCGAGCAAGAGGGTATTTGATTCTTGGTTTGCCATGCGGAGCTTACAGGGTATCATTCATTATATACATTATCTAAACTCAATTGAAAGAATTAATCCTTCCATTTGCCAAATTTGTTCCAGTCCTCATATAGAGATTTGAAAAGCACCCTTCCAGGATTATCAAGACTCATATTCAAGGATCGCAAAGTAGATTCTTGCATGACGTCAAACATAGCATATAGCCCTGGGGTCAGGGCAGCCCTTACGTCCGATGCAAGATGGTGTGTTAAATTTAATGAAATATATTTCCTCAGCAATGAAGGGACGTGGACTTCAACTGCCTTCCTTGCAGCTACAGTAGCTGAAGAAAGATCACTGGCTTTCCTACTCATCCTAACACTCGAACTCGAGGGATCACATAACATGGTCAGCAGGCGGCAATAGGCCAAGCCAGCTTCCTTCGTAACAACCCAAGTTTTGAGACTTGTTAGCCAAATTGGATGGATATCTGTATCGGTTTTCCGTCTTCCAGCGATCTTGGGGATGAAAAGCAAACCCATCAATGCCTGGATGGTAGCCACCACGAGGCTATGTCTTCCTTTTATTCTGAACCTCTGAGTGCTGAGAATTGTGCTCACAATAGAGCAGAGGGGAATAAAGAGAAGGTCTGTATTATCCCCAGAGTATTCGAACTTAGGGCTGGAGGTTGAGGCTACCGCCGCTAAACTGGCAAGAGTTTCCTCCACATTAATCTGTGAGATCGGGGCCGCCTATGCAGATAATATATTAGATGGCTGCACAAGTGACGACTAATAGCATGCTTGATTTTAGTGTACCTTCTGTTTTAGTAATATATTTATCGAATTAATTATAATGCAAAGGCTATCGAAATTCTGGCAGGTTGGAATTGAAAGAGCCAGCTGCGAGAAGGTGAATGTGATTCGTTTCTCTAGTGCACTACCTATTGGTTTGATACCTTCATGCGAACAATTAGCCATTGTTATTACCATACGAATAAACAAACTTACCCGCTGCAATGGTCAAGATATCGAAGAGAATCGTGTAGTAAGCTGACGATATCTCCTGGCAATAAGGAAGGCAAGCTCCGGATACGAGGTCTAGCAGATTACACAAGTCCTCGGAACTCAAACCAGATACCATAGATTTATATTCGGGGCGAACACTCTCGTATAGGCCTTTCTCGCAGAGAACCACCACAATAGCCGTCGCTTGTTTCCCACTCTCCTCGACAATAGTACAAGATAGCCGAGCATAATTTTGCAACCACTGCGACTGAGCTGCTGAGAGTTGGCTATTGTTAATCTTTAGGAAAATAGCACTGGGTGTGTCGTTAAGGACCTTGAGGCACCTTTTCACTTCTTCGCTTGGTGGCAGGGAGTTGAGGAAGAGGAGATCCCAAGCTGCGGTTTCAATATCCCTTTCTACGGCAGTGGACGAAATCGACTTGATCAAGGCGTTCTGGAGTTGTGTTTTCAATAAGTCTAGCTTTGCCACGATGGGGTCCTCATTGTCACTTTGCTGCAACGGAGAAATCGTTTCAATAACGGAGTACGCCCAAGCCCGGGTCTGAAGATCCGCTATCTTGATCTCGGAGAGCTTCTCGGAGGCAAGAGTAATTGCAGCTACTAGCAGTGATTCCGCCCTGTCATGGTGTCGAGATTCTACTAGGTGTCTGCCTTAAATATTAGACAAGGCTTCTACAAAGGTTGAAAGATGACTTACTTTAGCAGAGCTTTCGCAAGGTCAATTTTAGTCGGCAAAATAAATCTAGAAGACTTATTTGAGGCCCGGAATAGTTGATATAGTCCTTGCTCGCTTCCAATAGAGAGAGCCAGAGAAGATGAATTTGTGGGTAGCTGCGAAAGTCTTATCAAGACGTTCAAAATATCGTGCTGCTCGTCGAGAGATTCCACATTTATACTGATGGGGAATAACCTGTCTATGAAGGATTCCCTCTGCGATCTTCTTAAGATGCTTAACGGACACTGGGTAAGCGCTTCTAGAATAAGACGGATATCGATCTTTTGGATAGCGTCGCCTTCTAGCGCATCGAGTAGTGCGCCAAAGAGTGAGTCTAGCAAAGGAATCCTTAGTATTCAATCAGTCATACTAAGCGAGGAGTTTCCATACCTCTTAGCCTAGAATACTCATACACCGGCGACTCTGATGCTACAAAACTAGCCCATGCGCTCCGTAGATTTGTACAATCATTGTTCTGGTGAACACGAGATGCCGTTTTCAAGAAGTGAAAGATAAAGTCTTGTTGGAGCAGAGGGCCAATCTGACTACGAAGAGTTAGCAACTTCGAATACACTAAGTGTGGCCGATATTATTACCTTAAACCGGTCATGAAACGTGCAGTTAGCGTATAAATAAACGATACTAGCAAATGTGAGCTAGTAGCGAGCGTATCAAAGCTCCCGTCCCATATTTCATTATAATTTGTATCGGACTCCACCTGCATCAGGGAGACCAAACCCTTCACGAGATCCCCTAGCTCACCGACAGACAAAGTAGAATGTTCATGGAGTATAAATGCGATAGGTAAAGTTAGAGACAATTCCTTATATCTGTCCCTCGTTCTGCCTTGAGAGACGGAAGGTAAATCATTCAGTCTCCTAAAGACTACCGACTGAACCGAGTTCATTTCTGGGCTTGCCCCTAATGCTGGCCATGTATCAACAAGTCTGAGAAGGACTCGCAAGAGTTGCCAAGGTATCTCAGCACTATAACTTTGGAGATCCTTAGTGAGGGTTTGAAAAAGCGAGATGGTAAACCCATCTTCGCTTAGTTTATCAATCGTCTCGATCCGACTGATGCCTCGTAATATGCTATCCATGACTACTAGAGAAGCTTGGCCATCATTGCCGGATGAAAGTCGGGTGGCCCAACTGCAGATTTGGTTTTGAGTCAACCCTGCTTCAATTTTAGAAGATATGAGAGCTTGGAACCGATCAGATCGCCAAACACTGAATGGATGTCTCTCATTCTCATTGAGGAGCCTGAGCCATCGTTCCAACAACCCTTCCATGTCGCGAGTCTCCACAGAGCCTTCGACAACCTGCTCGACGAACAGCCACAACGCCTCCTCAGAGTTCCTGGTGTCGAACTCAGATATCCTTGAAAATACAGCATCCCCCGCCGATGAAACGATAATGTCCAAATCGACTCTTGCAATCGCCTTCAGCAAGGTCCAATCCACAATACCAGCTCTCCGCAACGCGAGACTCAAAGAAGAACTTAAGGGCTCTTCTTCTAGGGCGACCTTGTGCTGTATCGCTATATCTAATAGCCGGCTATGTATTGAGGTCTCATGCCCAGCTACAGATAACATCCAGGATATAAGAGTGCTTACAAAGCCGTCAATCTGTCTTCGCTGTTTGACCGAAAAGTCCCTATTCGCCTTTTTGATTGCTAGCTCGAGGATAACTGGTAGTGACGACTTGATAGATACCGAGTTTGACCCCGCATCTTTAGTAGAGCATGCATCGGCCAGCGGCTTCAAAGTTTTTAGAAATTCTCCTTTTGGCCCAGATATCGGCTTGAAGATATACATTCCAAGGAACCAAGATGCGATGTTTCTGAGATCAGGCGGAATCGATTGGAGGCTGAGGAGCATTGATATGGGAGGGAGCAGTTTTTCAGACGTCAGAGAAGCCAGCTAGGACTAGGGTTCGTAAATACGCCTATTGACTATTATCCAAGAGAATTATTCTCACCTTGACAAAGTCAGAGACTCCGTACGAAGCAGACTTCCAAATCAATTGGCATGAATTTGTCCAATTAGGAATCATTTCAATATCACCGAGAGATTGAATCATGACATAAATTAACTTGAAGTATGCCTCAACAACAGAAGCCGCAATTTCGGGTGATCCCTTCAACACCGCTGCCGATAAAACCAGCCGCCTTCGTTTCGGACTCTCTATATTTTCCCCAGGTGCCTTCTCAAGCCACGACTCTAGCAATTCTACCACCTTGAATACTACCAAAAGCAATCCCTGGGCCTCCCGACTTCGCCTAATACGACTTCTTTGGACCTGCGGGTGAACCTTGCACCCAAACGCTCCTCGTAGGAGGGGACTGCCGGGCTCCGTCGCAGAGGAACTAGCTGAGGATATCGCATCATGCATATCCACGTCCTCGGAAGTACTGGTAGCAAGTGATGTATCGTTTTCATC
Organism: Dactylella cylindrospora; assembly: GCA_012184295.1. Classification (NCBI taxonomy): domain Eukaryota; kingdom Fungi; phylum Ascomycota; class Orbiliomycetes; order Orbiliales; family Orbiliaceae; genus Dactylella; species Dactylella cylindrospora. Next base: position 133,683 of record LDUD01000017.1, read on the forward strand.
GCTCTCATATCTTGCGACGGCATCCGAGAGAGTTTTAGCCAATATTTCGACAAATTTGTGCTTCCGTAGGCTTGTGGTTGCTGAGGTAACGTTGAGATTCGACGTATTTAACAAGTCGAGGAGGAGCTTCCACGTCTCGGAGGATAATCGACCGCTGAAATAGATTATAGAAATTAGTAGCTTTCTTCATGTATATTTTTTTGCTAATTGGCTAAACCGCTATTGAATTTTGATATTTGCAACTCACTCTGGAGAGGTTTCATCACCAAGCCTTTCAACGAGCCATTCCACAAACCATTCCTCTTTCCCCGGGAAGAATATTGAAATTTCATTTTGAAATATCGATTGGGCGGTAGGTAGTAGATCTAATAATGGCTTAGATTTATCTCGGAGTGACTTTGTAAGGGTGGCCGTTGATTCGACCATTATGTCGAAAACGGTCGGTGTTTGTTGTTGAAGCTCATTTACAGTCGCTCAAGTTTTTGTCGCTTGAACGCAGAGCCCAAGAAAAAATCCGGACGAAGGAAAAAAGCAAAACACCAGAAAAAGCCGGAACGCAAGAAAGTCGAATTGGATTCGGGTTAATAAAAATCACGCTTTCACATTCTACACTCTTAAAAACTATCCCGACAAGAGTCGACGATATCATCATATCTACCCACCAATACCTCCACCCTTTGTCAACCCCCGTCGGGAATACACGCACGACCAGAACTTCCTTCGCCAGTGTAAAAATCTTTGCAGCTGCCTTCAATTGGCCAACGAAATCCCTTCCATTCCCATTTCCGATCCTCCTATTACGTACACAATGGCCACCACAACCGCCCCTCCGGCTCCCCCATCCTCCTCGCAGACCGTCAGCCGGGTTTCTGCTCCGGTGTCAGAAACTTTACTAAATGACAAGGTTGGCTTCACTCAATTGACCTTTTAAACGTCCTAGAGTGCACCACTAACAAATGTTACCCCTCGGTCCAGTGGGATCTTTGCCTCTCAAACGCCATCATAAAATCCGGTCTCGGTCTCGGCTTCGGTATCGTCTTCTCCGTTCTTCTCTTCAAGCGAAGAGCCTTCCCGGCGTGGATAGGCCTCGGATTCGGTGCCGGCAGGGGATACGCTGAGTGCGATGCTAGCTTCAAGAATGCGGCCGGAACCAGGAGCGTGAGGGCGTAAAGCAGTTCTCCTAGACTTCATCCAACCCTCCCTACATCGATGTCGATAAATAAAACTACAACGGCCTCGACCCTACTTTTCCGATTGTATTTTATATAAGGGGATTCAGGTGCATGGAAATAGAGGCGGGTGTTGGGATGTCACCCACACTTGTGCTCTACCTTGGGGAAACACGAGGAGAAGAATTACATCATATTAGAAAGTACTGTTTTTCTCTGCAAGCGTACTATTTTTCTGTACATATCATTGGTTCAAAATTTTAAGCAAAAGAATCATTTCTCAAACTATATACGCATTTTGATGCCGCCACTCGTCTCAAACAGCAGATTTAATAACTACAAAGCTGTCCTCCCGGAGACCCCATTACACCAAAGGTAATACGCTATAATGGATACGGTACCTAGCAGCTATTCAAATTAGTAAAATGAAAGGCCATACAGCATGAAGCGCGTTTAGAGCAAATTCGGTAACCGCAGGGCATTACAAATCAGATAGGAGCGAAAGATGGTAATAGGTTTCGTTCATGAGGCCTAGTAAGCCTTCAGTTGAACTATGCATTATGGTAATTTGGATCATCATAATAAACCCGGCAGTCCCCGGCATAAACAAGAATAGGCGATTGAATCCGAAGGGGCTGCTCACCTTGAAATTAATAATACTTGATCGTCTGGGGATGTGTTAGAGGACCCTCATGCACTTCATTCATCGCCTGGAGCCTGCAATGGTATTCGACTTAAACGGTGCGTTCGCTGTTCATGTCGATTTCTATCCAGAACGAAGCGTTCAGGACAATCTTCAATAAAGTGACTAGCCGTCTGCTTGCGCAAGCAAATAGCACAAGTCGAATTCCCCTGTGTATCGCGCAGCTGCTGGTATCTGTAGCTGAGAGGAAGAGCAGGTACACAACTTTCCCCCAGAAGAAGTTGAAAAACTCGGGCGACGGACTCCCATGGTTGGAACATTACCAGGTCAATGCCGTCCGCGGATGTGAACCCGTGCATTATGGAGCCTATCACGGGGGTCTTTCGCATTCGAAAATCCTCCGGACTATCGTCCACGCTCGGCTTCGCTAGAACCCAAGCGCCGCTGTCTCCAGGCTCTGCGAAAATGCTGCTGTTGCCACAGCTAAAGTCGGATGTAATGCACCAATTGGTTATTACCTTTGGTACGACTCGAGTTTGGTTCCCATTTCCTGATGATACGACCACTTCTTCCTCAAATACTCCAACCCAGGCGAGGACAGATAGCACTCTGCCATGTGTGAGGCCGCTTGAACCTGAAATGTGGTGAGAATGTAAATTTTATAATTGTTGCAGTCTTGGCAGGCCCAAAAATTTTTTCTTTAGTACGTTTGTACTTACGGCTATTTTTTATAACAGGCTCCCCATAAATAGGCGAGCGAGCTCCGCTAACTTCAACTAGAGTACTTCGCCCATCCGCTTCTACACAAGGTATTATATTAAAACCTTCCCGCGAGGCATCACAACTTATAACCGCTAAGTCAACATATGTCTTGGCTTCGTAGCCCTCATACATCCCGTGTAAGGAGGTAGCTTCAACAGCTCTCACAACGGTGCCAAAATGTGAGGACAACCCAGACGTTGTTCTAAGGTTTTCGTAGGTCAGCAGTTCCTCCTGTGCTAATTCCCATCTTCGACGCGAGTCAACAGTTTCAGTCGATTCTCCGATGGTTCGAATATTAATATCCAGATCGTGAAGACAAAGTTCTTCCTTGACCCGAGCATGCCGGTAGCAATTGCCCAGGTCGACAGTAGACGGTGAAACAACTGACTGTCCTACCTTTCCAACGGCATGACTTGCCGTGAGGGCAAAAACGCCACTCTTTGACACCACGTAGCCACCCAATGTGCCACACACGCCGTTTTCAGCGGGCCCGATCGAGGACCCCATAGGAGGGCGGACATGGTAGTCAAAGTTTCTCGGCAAATGCCGTCCCTGGTTCGACTCCAGAAGCCGTGGACTGTCGTTCAACGGACCCCAATGTGAAATTTCATGAATTATAAGATCTAGAATGCCTTTGCCGCCGTATGTATTGATGGCTACGGTCAGCGACCGGCGAAGCTTCCTCATGGCGTCCTCGGACTCTGAAGACTTTAGGGAAAGCATCAGATATAGACAGTGCCCATGTTGAAAATCTCGGCGCATACTAGTGAATTCATAGCAGCTGTAAACCATCACAAAGGGCCAAACGACGTAATTTTCAGGTTGATTAAGCATTTTGATAGCAATCTCGCGGACTTTTTCGTAGATGCTCCACGATAACCTTTCTTGCTCTGTATGTCTTAGAGTATACTCTTCCCGCTCCTTCAGCAAGGCCCTGTTGCGAACGACATCTTCCTTGGATAGCCGAAGCGATTTAGTCACAGACTGATCGACACCGACGCAAAGTTTAATTCGGTTTCCATCAACGAGCTCCTTTTCGTCGAGAAATTGCCTAGCAATGGTCTGATCACCACCGTATACTTGAAAGCTAGGGCCTACTCCTGGCTTCGGGAGGTTTAAGCAATTCGCTAGAGGTACGGAGGGCTGGATTTTGGAAGCGGGATGAAGGCCACGTTGATTATGGCGATTCGACGGCCGGAGAACATGGGTCTCCGGGAGTGGGACGAAAGGGACCTGATGCTCGAATGGTATATTCATTGGCAGCAGTGACTCGTATCCAGATGGATTAGTGTTCCAAGTATCGTGAATCAACGGCGACTTTTCCACGGAAATAGGTTGCCCATATTCGAGACTCGAAGGAGTCAGGACACGAACTGGGACCTAAGGTTCCCACGCGACTCGCCACCAGCAAATGGAAAGAGACATATGGAACTGAGTGATTACCAAGGTGGATAGCTGTGCCACACCAGCGTCATCGAGTAAGTTGAGAGCTCGAGTTGTGAAACGATTTTAATGTTCCAGAGTTAAGATCGTAGCTTTGTCTATGCTACATCAGTAATGGGTTGGGCTCTCAGTCTCGTCAAATAATGTATTTCTCTTCTCAACAGTGGCAGCTTAAACATTTCCACAAGCCACATTCATGCTTGCAAAATTGAGACATCTCCCTGTGATGAAAGGTTTTGGAAAGTCACAAAGTTTTGAAAGAAGGTTCAGAGAATAGAGTTTATTGAGGCGGTTTCTGTCTAATGATTGTGGCGGTGAAGAATTTCTTTTATACTTTCGCTTTGACACGGAGATGTTGGATTATCTGTTAGAAAAAGAAAGAAAGAAAAAAAAAAAAAAAGGGGTCCTACCTTGAGGTCCAAAGAGACTCGCTGGTTGTAGGAACGAGTCGCTAAAGAAATCCATTGCCATCTAGTATCTAGGTAAGTAGTCTATAGAAAATAGAATGTCTCTGATAGACGAAACAAAACTGACCACTATAAATGGATGATGTTGTTGTTAGGTTAATATCAATTATGTTCATGACGCCAACGCAGTGATATGTGTGACCGAAAAGCTTAAGCCACCCACCCTCGCCACGAGCTGCAGTATCAGGAACTGGTCCGCCAAAAGATGCATGGTGTCAACATGCAACATTGGATCTTCAAAGGGGGGGGGATAGAACATCTTTCCGCGTGCAGACGAACAATGCTGGACGACCTAAGGAAAGATGATCGGGTATCTATTCTGATCCTTGGGAAAGCCAAACTCAAATCCAATTTTGTCCGCTGGTCGTCGGGAGGATCCACTCTCCCAAGAGCGTTCTGCTGTCGGCTCAGGTAGAGCAGAGCTCAGCATCTTTTCTCCGGCTTTTCGCAAACATGAATACAATAAATAACAAACGAAATGTTCAAAGAATAATGTGTGCATAGAATTCAATTCCTAGGTGACGAAAAAAACACCTGTACCCCGATATATCTCTCTTCTCGCAGAACTTACCCTCGACACAGCTTTTGCGCCGCCGTGCTTCATGTCGGCAGTCCCATCCCACTTTTTCTCTAATTTCTATTTGTACTCATATTGTCAAATATTTAATAATACAACGCCGAGTATACCTCCTCACACCAATTTACATTGTCAATGTACATGTACTTGGTTGAAAGCTGTTTGGTAAGCTAAACACCCCACATGGCCACAATCAAAACAACATGCACCCCTCATTCAACCGTTGTTTGAAAAAGTCCGGTTAAAAAGTCAAAACGGTGGGAAATGTCTGCATCGTGGACCACATGACGGAAGCAACTGAGGCAGATGTTCCTATTCGTTCATGTTCCTGTTCGTTCCATGCATCGCCCATCATGAAATGTTTCTCCTTGCCATGAGGAACAAGAAAGGAAAAACCTATCCAGAGTAGGGATCCGAAAAGGTTATTTTACCTGCCCCGCTGCCACGCCGCCCGCCGCCATGCTGGTTGGAATGGTCGCCAAGCATGTTTCAGGGCAGCTAAACCAGGCCGGCTGACCAAGTGACTGACGATTGACCGACTGGATTGGACTGTGTGGTTCATTGACTTGCTTTAGCTACCGCCCGACTTCTCCGCAAAAAAAAAAAAAAAAATTTTTTACCCTTTTTGACTTTTGATATCTTAAATTATTTTATTTTTTATACTTTCTTGGTCATAAGCTGACAAGGGTTACTCCAAGCTATAAACGCAAGAAAGCATCGTGAATATATAAATCTCGAGCGGGTTTCCAGGGTTGTCGCCGTCACTGCATTGCCGATGCACAATCCCCTACCCTGTTACCAAATTCCCTGGATTTGATAGCCCGCCACGGTCACTCCCTTGTTAAACCTAGCGCCCCGTAGTTACTCAATTGACAGGTCACTACAGTGATCGAGCCTACAACTTTCTCCAGTCCGAATTGATTGGCTACAAGGTAAGGATTTCCTGTTCCCTGTGATTAGAAGCTAGAAGGGGAGTTTTTTTTTTTTTTTCCTTTCGCTTGTTCACCTCCATCTTTTGGAAAACATTATTGTTGAGCACGCCACTCCAAACTTGAACAAGATATCGAACATACCATATCAAAGTAATCGACATCTTGTCAAGCATCACACAAAATACTATGCGCATCTTTATTTGATAAAAACCAGACTACTTCCATACATATACCCGACCTCGGAATTCTTTGCGGCACCGCGCCACTCGCAATTTTGTGTTCTTCCGGAGCCAAACAAATGCATTCAAACCTAAATCTCACTCAGGCACCACACAATAATAGATGCTAACAAAAAAAAAGGCTTAATATTTATATAATAGCATCAATATATCTCACTCGTCCCACCTCCTTCGGCCTCCTCTCCATATATCAGAGTACCGAATCAAGGCCATCTAGACATCTCTATCCTGCGGGTAGCGACGGCGCCAACCTGCGACGATTTCCTTTAGCATATCTTCTACTTAGCTTCGTTGGAATAAGCTCTCCCGGACCCGGAACTCGAGCTGAATTGAGCGTTACTGTCTCCCCTAGCCGATCAAATCACCGGTCCTCTCTTGGTACCTAATCCTACGAAAATCGCTGGGTTCGTGAGATTTCCGTGTCCCAGTAAACAACCAAGCGATTCCCATAACCGAAAGTTTCGTGGGTCGAGCATCTTCGAATTCACCGATTTTCCTCTGAGAAATCACACAGCAGCCACGCTGCTCCCACATACAGCACAACGACCACTCTTATACCGATTTTCAGCCTTCTTACCAGTTGAGCGTACAGCCACGTTCGCATAAGCTTGATAAAGGAACGACCCGCCCTCCGGCGCAACGAACGAGCGGCAGTGATTGCCAAGAAATAGTCTCAGATTTGCGTTTGCCGTGACTGAGCTCAATAAAGGGCCTGGTGATCAACCGATCGTCACGAAGGTCACACACGTCCATAAATTCACTTTGAATATAAACCATTACGCCTACCTACAGCTTCCAATATAAGATATATCCGTTCGCATCCTGGAAATTTTGCACAAGATCAAGTAGTGCGCGGACTGGTATCATCTCAACCGCTGCCTGCTGGATGACATTAACTCTTTTCAAAAGATTTCGACTCTAGAAAAGGGTAAAGGTTCTCTAGCTTCTTGGTCATAAAATTCAAGACATGCCGATAATTGACGGTGTCAAATATGCTTGGTATGTTGGCTCCTCCGAAACTCTTTCCTGTTTGCCTCGTTCTGACATGTTCGATAAAACCATAGCGAACCTTGTATGAGGGGGCATCGCTCCTCGAAATGCAATCACTCTGACCGAATACTTATCAAGGTTCGGAAACCGGGTCGGCCGCTATCATCATGCCCCCACGAGGCCGGAAGCTGCAGCTGCGAAGTCGCCAGTGTGGCAATACCCAAGATATCCTCCAACTGCCCCTGCAGCGCGCCAACCGGCATAACAAAGGTGAAAAAGGATGATAGACATTCCAAATTTGACAGGGCGAGAGCTGCTTCTCATGCATCATCTATGCCAAGTACCCCAGGGTTGCAACAGAAGTTGGGTATGTCCTATGGGTATGCAAGTGGATATATGAACCCGATGGAAAATGAGCTGGTGTCTCCGATGGACCAAAGTCAGATGTGGGGTGCCCCAGGCAGCAGCATGAACCCAATAGCGTCAACCGTCGATTTAGGCGCTCCGAGAGGTAGCCAATTCTATGGGACTGATTTGGGCGGACTCTCCAACGCTCCTCTTGTGAAATCTCAGTCAAAGAAAAGTTGCTGCAAGCCCGAGTCCACTAGCGGAGGAGTAACACCTATTGACAATAAACCATACGTCGATGCCGCAGGAAACATATTCCCCGGGATTCAACAGGCACAAATACCGTCTAATGGACAGTATACCGAGTTCCAGAAGGATCCACGGGGGAGAAGGCATACGGCAGATGTATACCCTCGAAAGCGAGCCTCGCTTAGTGGATATCCTGGTGCGACAGTCGAACCAGACATGCAGTATACCAACACAGGCCTTGATAATCGCAGCACCAGCCTTCCCAACGTACCCACAATGCCCCAAGGAATAGTCAGCCCAACCCAGTATGGAGCTCAGTCTCTTGGTTCCCTATCGGAAGAATCTCATGGACCAGGTTATACCATATATACAGCCCCGAGATATAGTCAGCAGCAAATGATGTACATGAATGCTATCCGGGAGGCGCACGAAAGGTATCAACAGGACGAGGCCGATGCGGTGCGGCGGGCTAGTGAAGCGGGTGAGCAGGCCCAAAGGATGGGAAGCTGTTGCGGTCCTCCTAGTGCATCGGGAGCGGATAGAACGCCAGGTTATGCGATCCCCCACGGGCAGGAATGTGCCTGCGGCCCGAACTGTAGTTGTATCATGTGCGTCACCCATCCGTACAATTCGGCCACCATTGAGTATATTAGAAATATACATCAGACGGTGCAAGCTTCCGAACATAGTTCCGGAGAACATTCTCCTTCCACTCAAGGGTTCGCCCACTCCGTTGTCGGAGGTACCGAGTTCCCTTCAGCCGGGGCTCTGAGCGGTGTCTTCGGTGATGTAGGGCTGGATAATACATCTGAAGAGAAGTTCATACATGGACTGCAGAACGACGGCGAGCTAGCTGTATCTCCATCGGCGTTTATTCACGTTGATTACAACCTTGGTACCTGCTCCCAGGCGAATGGCACATGTATGTGTGGGGATGGATGCACTTGCGTCGGCTGTTTAACACATGGCGGGCACAACGGTGTTCCGTTAACGAGCCTCGATGCTTCCGCGATACTTCCACAACCAGCCATCCAGGAATCAATTCTCCCTGAAGGACAAGACTCTAGAGACGTGTTAGCGATAGAGCAACAAAACGGTCAGAACGATATAACCGAGGCGAATTGGAAACCCGATGACCCTCCAGACGGTTCGGCTGCAAAAGATTCAAACATGTAGTCTGTAAAATTGTCAACACCTGGCGATGTTGTGGTTTTTTTTTTTTTTTTTAAAAAAATCACTTTTGCAAGTCGATCCGCATTAACCGTAATCGATACTGGGCTTCAGGTCCCGGAGTCACGGGGAAGCCTCTGTGACTATAAAGTCAACCTATATATACATTTTCCGCAAAAGCACTATGACATGGATATCAATATTCGGATTGCAAGGTTTTTTATGGTACTGTACTGGCGTTCGGAGATTTGGTTACCCGATTGCTTCTTATTTCTTTTCTTTCCTTTGTAAAACCAAAAGGCTATGTTTATAGGTACCACGCTGTTTTTTGCCTTCATAGTGTACCACTAGCATCACAATACATTTCCCCTTTCCCCATCGAGAGATTGTCTGCAAAGTTTATTATCAGCGACGTGAAAGATAGCGATGAATTTAGCCACAAGCGATCAAGGGTCATCAAAAATGTTACAGTCCCAGAGAGGAGCTCAAGGATCGCTCCAAAACTATCCCGAGCCTCTACGGATAGAACTACTAAATATATTGGTTTTGTGCCCCGACCTGAAATTGTGTTTAAAAGAGTTTTTTTTTTTTTTTT
>LDUD01000017.1:145752-191920 GCA_012184295.1 Dactylella cylindrospora
GTATCTTATCTCATATTACTTGTATTGAACTACCGTAGCTGATGGCGTCTTGTAGCAAATTGACAAGAGGCTGAGATGTTCAAATCATCGATTTCATACATTGCATTGGAGGTACAAAGCTTAGCATACTGTAGCACAAAAAGGTACAGTCAGAATCAACGAAAAGAAAGTCTACAAGCACAGGGCTACCTGTTTGTGCGATGCAACAACAACGCATCCAACATGCCATAGATAGAAGGCACAGTAAATGCAAGGTAGAGAGAGAGAACGAAAGAAAGGAAAAAAATTTAAAAAAGAAAAAGAGAACTCCCACGGTATTCCACCCGAGCAACTGAAACAGAATTCCGGATGACCAACCAAGAACGTTTTACAATTTGGGGGAAGGAAAGGGTGGAGGGCGTGGAGGAGACGGGAAGGGAATGAAGAATTGAAAGAAAAAGATTAAAGGTGGGGTGGGAGGGGTGGTGGGTGGTGTCAGTGGCTGATACTATCCCCTGAAAGTATAACCTTCAATTCCAGTCTATCGTAGCTGTATGTCTGCAAGCTCTATATATACAGCCTTGTGGGTCCTGGACTTAAATACCCTCTTCTACCCTCCTTCTTTCACTGGGAAATATATTTGAAGCAAAGCACCATTGTCAGTCTTCCCGCTTCTATAATACCCAGATCAATTGCCATTTTTTTTCGACTTCCAGAAACAACGTAACCCTCGACCCTGTATAAGAGGCTTGCATATATTATTATAAGGACTGGCATATTGGCATATTGGCATAGCAGGGTTCTGGGGAAATGTCTCGATCAGGCTTCATGGCGTCGAGTTTTAAGAATCGTAAGTAGGTCCGAGCTCTAGTTGCTTAAACAGTCGTTGTCTAACAAGAGATATTTCATAGATTTGGTGGCTGGCGTAAGACTCTTCTACCCTCTCGTTGAAAGCTATCTTCAATTTCCATATCACCTGTGTACTAAATAAATCCTTTCCTTCTAGGTTGCTGAGTTCGTCGGTAAGATACTAAACTCGTTCATATTACCATCTGCTGACACTCTCGATTTTAGGAACTTTTCTGTTCCTGTATATGGGCTTTGGTGAGCTCAATCTTCCCCATAATTTTATGCCGCCTTATATCCTAACGATACATTGCTATAACCAGCTGGAGCCAATGTTGTTATCAGTTTAGCAAAGGACCCCGTATATTCACAAGGTCGGGATGGAACGCTCAACTCTGCAGATATTCTCTACATTGCGTTCTCCTTTGGCATCAGTTTGGGAGTCAATGTCTGGATATTCTACAGAGTGAGCGGCGGCATGTTTAACCCTGCTGTACGTCTGTCCCCATATATGCATGGTAGCTTAACTCCGATGCAGGGCACAGAGGCGATGCTAATAGAAACCCATGCATTAGGTAACGCTTGCTTTGGTTTTGGGGGGAGGCTTGCCGGTTGCGAGGTTCGATCCAATAATTTCTCTTCCCGATGGCGCAATTTGCTGAATAAAATTCATAGAGCATTGGTTTGCGTACCGGCCCAACTTCTTGGTGGCATTTGCGCGGCGGCAGTTGCCGAAGCTATGCTTCCTGGCGACTTGGAGGTTCGAACAACGCTTGGGGGTGAGTTTTGTGCAATTGTGGCGTCTGACATGCATATCTCTTACGAAAGCTAATCCTTCGACACCAGGCGGTACCAGTATTGTGCAAGGCCTCTTTATTGAGATGTTCTTGACGGCTCAGCTTATTATTACTATTTTCATGCTCGCGGTTGAGGTGAGGCTCACGCTACAATCTATTCCTAGATGCAATTTTTCTAACATGGTGTTGTGTTGTAGAAAACCAAAGTCACCTTTATGGCTCCACTCGGAATTGGCCTTTCGCTTTTCATTGCACATCTTGGTGGCGTAGGGTACACTGGCGCTTCGTTGAACCCTGCTAGGTCACTCGGTCCGGCTGTGGCTAGTGCTCACTTCGAGGGTTACCATTGGATCTACTGTGCGTTCCTCACCTGAATATATTCTCCCTGACGGTCGATACTTACTTCTCCTTAGGGGTCGGGCCCATGCTAGGAGCTCTTCTTGCTACTGGCCTTTACAAGTTCCTCAAGTTACTTAACTACGAGACTGCAAATCCAGACCAGGATGTCGACCTAAGCTGTTCAGCTAGAGAAGGCTCGAGCCGTCTGGCCTGCACCGCAAACATGTTAGGCTTAGAAGGCCAGGAAACCCACGGGATAAGACCTAATTCTTCAAAGTGGTCGAGATCGAAAGAATCCGACCTAGAATCTGGTCCTCCTTGTGTGAAGGTGGCTCCACCCGTCGCCCCGACACAATCGCAGGATCAGATATTACCCAGCCATACGTAAGGAACCGAGCATTGTGAAAAGAAAAAAGTATTTTTTTATTCTATTTTGTTTTGAAAAATCTTCGATCATTTCTGCATGCATCATACCAGACGACAGACATTTACATATCCTTCTCACGCGAGAGCCAAGCCAGTTGGATTTATCATCATCGACCATTTCCGTTTTGATTCTTAGCCACACATTCATTGCATTAACACAAAAAATACCCCAAGTCGGTCCTTACGGGCCTGCTAATGTGTAATTAGCTAGCCGAATATCATTTTGTACATGTTCATTTGTTTCTACAGCCCAATACTCTCTCTTTGTTTAGCGTCCCATGTAGACCAATCAATTTTTCCCCCAGACTTCCGACTCTCTTCCGCACACCACGCCATTCCGTGGGCCCTTACGGCCTCATCGATACCAGCACCGATATGCTCTCGTTGTGCCTTCCCGACATCCCAACCGTGTACTTTCACCGCTTCTACCGCTTTCACAAAAGCCGACGCTAATCCAGTATCGCCACCGCCATGACCGCTAAATTCATCGGCAGGACCCGGAGTATGGGTTACCCATTCTGCATAGGGATCGGTAAAGGAGATGGTATGAAGAGATGTTTGGGGTTGTCGCAGGGGCCTTCGTCGTTGGTCGCCGGGAAGTCCGGTGGGCCAGGACGTATCGGAGTGCAATTCGCCTTTTGTGCCATACACAATTGTTTTCCTCTGACATATAGCTTGGGTGAACTGATGTCGAGTTAGCAGGGTTTAGCTTCACAGCCGGAGTAGTGGGGGGAACTGTACGGCTGTCATTGTCAGCGTTGCGGTTTTTGGCCCTCTGCTCGGCTTTGTTCCATTTTCATTCTCCTCAGAAGTTTCCTCATCCCCGTCCCAACTCATCACAACAACTTGGTTGTCAACGACGTCGTTATGCCCATCGTAGACGCATCTACCATATGGACCTTCTTCCAATCTTCTGAGCAGTTCCTTCTCCTTTGTTGCGAAATTTCCAACATCTTCTTCAACTTCAGGATAAACAACGTTCACGGGCCATTCGGTATTAAACCCTCCTCTCATACCAGATGGGTTCTCCAGATAAATCTTCTTTGCGGAATACATGCACGCCCGCTCGACAGCTTCTGGACATGTTATGCAGTTGTTCGTTGCGTCTTTTGGTTTGTTCCTCTTGTTGAAATGCGTCAATTGACCTGTGGAATATACACTGCTCGGTAGATGAGGTCTCGTCGACGGCTCTTCCGGATTGAGCGGGTCGGGCGAGCATAACAACCACAGCAATAAATCAAGATCATGACAACACTTTGTTAATATCGACGGACCAGACTCAGACTCCTTGTGCCAATTACCTCTAACGTACGAATGGCTAAAATGGTACCATCCAACCGGTTCCTTATGCTCAACGGCTACTATATCACCCACAATCTTATCTTTTGTCAAGAGGCGGTGTAGTAACATGTTGTGCGGCGAGTATCTCAAGACATGCCCTATCGCAAACACACAATTTGCTTTTTCAACAGCGGCCTGAATTTTCAGGCAATCCTCGTAGCTCGTAGCCAATGGTTTCTCGATAAGCGCGTGCCAACCCAACGGGATCAAGGACGTAGATATTTCAGCGTGCGTATCATCCAGGGTGCATATAAGAACGCCGTCGATCCCGCCGCATTCTCTTATGGTCTTTTGCGACTCTTCGGTCAGTATATCCCGCCAATCGGAAAACCGCAGCTCCTCGGGTATTCTGTATCTCTCCCCGAAAGTTTTTCGTTTGTAGTCGCTCACGTCGGCGACCGCTGCTACGATACCGTTGGTCGAGGCTCTTATGGCTCGGGCATAGCCGTTGCCGCGTTGGCCAGCGCCGATGATCAGAAATCGAGGTGCTTTGGAAAGATCGTATGGCGGCTCCACGATTGGTGCTTGTTGGGTTGTTGGTGTTGTATTTTGGGTAGCTTCGCTGGGAGGGCTATCAGCTGCGACAGCATCTTGCGATGGGCCTTTGCTGAAAAATTTCTTCAATTTGGTCGCCATAATTAAGTATAGGATATGGGATATATTTGGGTATTATAAGCGTCTAATAAAACTCGGGATATTTGGAAGTAGTAAATTTGTATACTTGATATTATCTCGCCGACCTCTTTTGAGCAGATATCGGTAACTTTCGATGAAATGAAACCAACAGCCCACACCACGGCATTTACTCCAGGCGATATCTAAAAGATGAACAGGTGTCAAAACAAAGTAGATGTTCGTGTTACTCGGTACTTAAATTTTGCGTACTGATAGTGTAACCGTGTATTGAAGGTCAAGGGCTGACGAATCACCCAGCCCTGATTCGTCTATTTCGTACCTGCGCGATTGTACTACTGGCTACGGGTTGGAGCAATGCAACATCACTGTGCAACCCAACGCAACGACACCTGTTGTAATTTCACATATCAAAAGTTGAGCCGCGGGCGGTTTATCATCGCGGATAGCTGTTAACATTATAGGAATAGACGTTCTGTTGTTTTAATATACCTAGCCTTTCCCTATAAAATATAAAATTGTTCTAATAAACGGATCGCGATGCGATTGGGAAATGGGATGTCGACAGGTAGAGTTAAATTGAGATATTCGGATTTACATGGAGCTGAAGATGGAGGCGCTGATGAAAAGGACGAGGGACAAAAATAGAAATGCAAGATCCTAATACTAAGATAGCAAGCCATGAACGGAAGGGAAGGAGAAATGCATTAAAATTAAAACATACAATATTGTTAACGCCGCGCTATGATGGAAATCGCAACCGTGAATTAGTCAAAGTGGCAATACGAACATATAGAAAAGGAAATACAGAAGAAGCTTCGCAAATGACAAAGTGGCATTGTAAGCCTTAGAACAAAACCGGTGGTGCCCGGACCTTCCAAAGGTCAATTTGAGTCATTCGTTCCCTCCTTCCTCTTCGAGGACCGCCTCCAACCTGATTTCCGGGATATCGCGGCCAGGCGGCCAACTTTGGATCCGTAGGTAAGGCTTCACCGCCAACTTTACAGAATCCGGTTCCGAGCCCATACTCTCACGTTTCTCTGTAGCTGAATAAATTTCCGTGCAAAGGCGTGATGGGGGCAGTGGCGTCGTCGAACGCTCAACTCCTTCAATATCAACATCCTCGAATGATGTCCTAACGCTGTTGGCCGTCAACGTGGATTCGGCGTATCCAGGCGAAGGGCATCGAAGACTACTGTCACAGCTCTGGAGGGTCATAGAGGCGTAGCTGTCGTATGATAATCTGACAAAACTTGCGTTTTTGTTGAAGGTTCGAATGGGGCTCATTGCTTTTCCAGCCCACCAACGTTCCCACGCTCGTTTCTTTTCCAGATCCGCCTCGCTGGCTTCGCAGGCTCCGTCGGATATGATGTAGGTTTCTCTGAAGCCGACGCCCATGCCTTTGTTTCGTTTTAGGATTGTTTTGCGGCGGTTACGAACTCCCCAGAGTATACACGCGAAGACGATGATGAAGAACGTCAGGGAGATGAGCGGTACTCCGATGTAGAGGAAGCGGCAGACTGGAGTGCCCATATTATAGTTCGCGCAAGAGGCATTTGTGGAGCTTGGGGTGGGGGTTTCGGTCTCCATATAGGCTATAGTCTTTGGTGAATCGGCACAACTGTTCTTGATTATAAACTAAGATGCAAGGTAAGGATATAGCGGAGCTTTTGTGAATATGTAGGCGGTCTATAGTAAGCTAAAATGGATTCGAAGGAAGTAGAGTAGAAAGAAATGGCAGAAAGGAAGACGATCTAAATGCTAGAAATAATGGAAGATTTGTCTTGTTGAGTATTATTGGTATCTTGCACATTTCAGCGGCTTCATTGGGATATCGTGTAATTATTATATTCCATCGATGGCATCCTCAAGTCTGGCCATATGCAAAAATACGAGCTAATTCTATCAATGCGATAAACCAAATTTGGAACAGAAACTAACAAGGTTTATGTTTTACATTATCGGATATCATTTAAGAGTATATCTACAACTGGTAGAAACACAATGCATTGTCCAGAGTAAGGACTGCCAACATATAGCCAAATATATATCGCCTTTGCGCCGTTGGATACATCTCCCTGGAAATATGCGTGGTGACATAGAGTAGCCACTTAACCTTAGCAAGAAGTGCACTGTATTTCATCCGAACTTTGGTTCGACTGTTCTGTCGTGTGGCTAAGGTATAAATTTCATGGCTTTGACGCCAGGAGCGCCATTGGCGACGGCTTGACACTCGATAAAAATGTTTATGCCTTTACCGATGTTTCAACATGTCCAACAGTGGAAACATAAAACTGGCTGGAAAGTTTATCTGGATAAGTTTGCTAGATATCCGAGGCTTCCAAATAGTACTAGTTATATTACGAATCCAGCCTATGGATTCAGGAGAGCTGCTGCACGCGACATCGCCTCAGCTTCCCAACAATGTTCGACTGAACACAAATGCCCCTGGCGTTTCTGCAGGTTGACCCTACCCATTTAGGGAACAGATCGTGGAAATGTTGGAGTATCGATAGCCCATGCAACAATGCCAAGCGATCGTATGCTTTGAGTCTTTCCCCCTTCGCATATTACAACCCTGGTGGAAGGGGCAGCGTAAAATTACACTTGAAAGACATGTTCAGACAGTTGGAGGTTTTCTTTTCGGACTATTCCATTTGCATTTTTCCCAACAGCTGACTATGGCGGTTGTTGGAGCAGAGGCGGCTTTTTCAAGATTGTTGCGTTGGGCTGGCTGGCACTTGCATATAGCTCCGTTTAGGATTGGGAACTTACTTGGCTACGAGCGAGAAAAACTATATTTGGCGCAATAACAAAGATGCAGGCCAGATGCACGCCTCAAAGGGTGCGAGGGGATAGAAGCATCGCCAACGTGTCCTGGCGTGATTGTTATCATGTGGGTTAAAGATTTTATAATATAGCCCTCCACTCCACAGCCTTGCTTTTCGCACAAATCTTACATGATTTATAAGTTTGCATGTGGAGCTGGCCACTCGTGCCCGTTCGGAAGTCATCGTATCTATAAATGCATCTCGGTTGCTCGGAAAGCAGTAATACGAGACACAAGATTATGTCGGTATCGATCTTGTCGTAGACGAGAATTACTCAGCCTGGTCAGGGATGTGTGGGAAAATTTTTTTTGGGGAGGACGATAATACTCATGTATCTGCGAGTATCTGCATATTGGAGGGGTATAGGGGGCGGGAGGCCAGGGAGGCCAGCAAGAATAGCCAGCATTTAACCATTTTCTCCCTTTCTTACTGCAGAATTTCGCGGTTGGCGAATCAATAGCAACAAGACGCTAAAAAGAACGAAAAGTCCCGATGTGCTCTGGGTGTCAGGGCAAAGGCGATTTTTATTTCTCTTTGTCATGGAAGAATCAAAATTGCAAAAGAGTTATTTTCGGGTTGGTGGAGACGCAGGTGGATTCTAGCGTCCAACAAATTCGACTGCGAAGCAGGCTTCTGGACCTAGCTTACCCCTTCTTTCAAACCACTCGCGCCTTTTGCACCACCTTGCCTCCTCCTTCGCTCGTTTCATGACGCTAAAAAAGGACGCTGCCCATCATCGCCCCGGATCGCGAGAGTGGGTTATTCCGCATGGGCTTCCCGCAAGCGGCTCCCTGTCTCATGTTTTTTTCCCACCAAACTTGGTGTGCAGGCTGGCTGCACATGGAGCCATTCGCATCACTGTTTACACCTAAACGGCCCGACCGATGGTACGATTGGCGACCGCCATTCCTGACCTTGTTTTTTTTTTTTTGAGCGGGCCAAACTTTAAAAATCCACGAGGGGAGAATGATCCTCGGTCAATGAACTTTCTTTTCCACAGGATGGAATCGGTGATTTAATGGGTATCCGCGAGGAGTCCGATGAGCATTTATCCATCAATCCCACATGATGCAGATCTCCACTCTCCGTCGCACTCGCAAAACACTTCTCGATCGGCTGGAGCAGGAAAAAACCAATGCATATCATACAATATGGTTTGTTGTGGAGTGGGTTGGTGGATGTTGGGTGTCTGGCCATGGAGGCAGAAACTCCAGACCGCATGGCCAAGAGTCTTGGAAGAGAGACGATACTTGAAAACTTGGTCTCCTGTGCGGCTGTTCCTTTCGAATGATTGCTTGATTGGAATACTAGGACGAAACAGGAGACCAGCCCGTTCAGGAACAAGTGCTTATTCGCGGACTTTTGGGCTAGAGCAAAGTGACCGTTAGCTCCACCCGCAGTAACCTTGCAATTTGCAAGAAAAAATTGGTGACAGGCCACAATTTTATGAGCTTGCGACGATTGAAATAAGAAATTAACAGGCTGGGACACTAATGGCGCTGGGTGTTTCGATTTCGAAGAGACACGTCAAACCAGCCTATCCGTGCTCCCAATGAGAGTCAAGTCGATGGCAAGAAAAAGCTAATTGTAACCAAAGTTTATTTTCTTCTTGCATGGAAAAGTTGTTACGAGGTGCAGTATTCTCTTGCACACAACTAAGCCTTCTTACCTTCCCTGCAGGTCCGCCTCCCTAGCTGAATGTATAAACCGTAGGAGTTGCTTTTGATTTTTCCTCTCCCTGAAATATCCTTGCATAGTCAAAATTGGTAGTGACGAGGGGCAGCCGGGGATACCTGCCTGATCGTGGATGTCTCTATTATATATCATGATCCACCTCCCCTGAGATATATTTTTTTCTCAATCTCCCCTTCTCCTAACAGCGCGTCTTGGGCCGGCCCATTGAATTTTTGGAATTTCTTCTCAGGTTCAGGACCTTATAAACTTTTTGGATATAACCTTTCGCTATTGTAATCTTCACATCTTTTTTTGTGAATTCTATTTTTTTATTTTTTTTTTTTCAAAAGAACCTCTATCTCGTCATCACCTAGAGTTTGTCTACCAGTCCATCGTGGTAGTTAGACGGATCCATACCACTTCAACAAACATAAGCCCGATAAAATCGCCAACGCACAACCAAGCATGGCTGGAAGTTCGGCGGCAGGCAGTGCGCCGGGGAAGCGGCCAACTTTGAGGCCCGAGTCGCGAAATGAAAGCTTTTTCGACGATCTTAGCAGTGACCTCGATAGTTACTTTGTGGGTTCCCGTTCCCTGTGTAGTTTGTCAGCCTTGGTCGAGATTTATAAATTTATTGCCTTTGGAAAAAGTGGTGCAAGAAGGAAAAATCTGCAACTATTAAAAAGTGTGTGTTTTAACATTTGAATGATCGTACAGACAGGACCAATCGATGCTACGAAATCCTCCAAGCTTCCATATTTTATGCGTATTCGCGGCTCTGTGCTGCCTGGATTGATTCTACCCATCTTTTTCGTATCGGGATGGGCAGCGTGGATAACTTCTGTCCACCAACTCGTTCGCCCACTTGCTATCGACTCTCTCCTGCTTACTGTTCTCGGTTTCTTGGTCGGTTTGGCGCTTTCTTTCAGATCTTCGACTGCGTATGAACGATACAACGACGGCCGAAAATGCTGGAGTGCTTTAACGTTGAATATCCGGTAGGTGACGGAACATAACCCCACTAGATATATGGATCTGGCTAATAGAGGTCTCTGTTGGTAGAAATATGGCACGCTTGATCTGGGTTCATTTCCGTGAACGAGAAGGCGAGCACGCTGAGGATGACTTGTTGGGCAAGATAACTGCTATCAATCTCCTATTGGCATTCTGCGTCTCCCTCAAGCACAAGCTTCGCCACCAGCCCGAGTACGACTATAAGGATCTTCAGGGTCTTATCAGCAATCTCGAAACATTCGCCAGAGAAGTTCATAAGGACGGCGATCTCCCGCCTCGCAAGGCCTTGACCACTCCACAGCGCATCTCTAGCTACCTTGGAATCACTTTCCTTGAGAAGCACCCGGTTAGGAGGTACAAGGCCTACCAGAGGGCTGGAAAGCACCACGGAAACTTGCCTCTCGAGATCATGACCTACTTGAGCTCTTATGTTGAGATGAACCTCCTCAATGGCACACTCCCAGTTCCCGCTTACCAGAGCATGGCTATGACTTATATGAGCAACATGATGGATGCTGTTACCAACTGCGAACGTATCTCCCAAACTCCTCTGCCAATCGCCTACAATATTGTGATTTCCCAGATCACCTGGCTTTACGTAAGTAACTTTCGATCGAATTGAGCAACAATAAGATTTCATTCTCTAACCTGAATACATTTTAGGTTCTCTTCTTGCCATTCCAATTGGTCACCAAGCTCGGTTGGATCGCAATCCCAGGAACATTGATCGCTGCCTACATTATCCTCGGTTTCGCCGCTATTGGTCGTGAAATTGAAGATCCTTTCGGTGACGACGTCAACGACTTGAACCTCGACCGCTACTGCGAATCCATCGCTATTGAGCTCGACATGATCCTCTCCGTCCCAGCACCACAGCGTGCAGACTGGATCGTCCGCGATGACAACTACGTCATGTTCCCCAACATGAACGAGGGTTACAACGCATGGAAGGCCAAAGGCTCTGACAAGATCAGGGAGGAACTCAAGAAGAAGCCTTTGCGTCACGCCAATCCAGCTCTCGCTCGTGAGATTCGTCAGTCCGAGCTAAGGGAGAGAGATAACGCCATTGAGCAGAAGGAACGTGAAGCTGAGGAGCGAGAGCTGGCTGAGGAAGAAGCGGCCAAGAAGGAGGAGGAGCTTAAGAAGAAAAAGAACCAGGCTCAGATGCCAGCTGATGATACCGTCTAAATCAACGCATCCGGCCATATAACCTCACGGTTTTGGTTCACTGTGGCTAACGAACTATTAAAGTACGTTTATATATAAATGTGCTAATGACTAAAAATCTCTATTTTTGTTTGGTTAAGGACTTGTATCTTGGGTTAATATTTTTTGGATACTGATAGCTTATTGGCGCCTCTGCTTGGATATACATACAATCCGGCATCTATATAACTTAAAAAACAAAAAGAGCAAAAGTTTACAAGCATCTTTGGAGTTATTTCGTTTCTTAGGTTAATCTAATATTTCGGACTTGGTATCTGCCAGATCTAAGCTATAGATTAATCAAGGCTTTTTCCTGTAATAGTATATGGTTTTATAATTTATAAATTGATTAGCGAGCCCCTATGAATAGAGGGCGAACTCCAACTATCCACCTAGTATAATCGCCTAGTGTTCACAGGCTATAGGGAAATGCTGTATGCCAAATGTGCAAGTATACGAATATATGATGCGGAGTAAACACTCCTTCACGTTAACTTCTAACTGCACCATATGGATCCTAGTATCATATGCCATGGGATTCTACGAAATGCACGTATGCTGTTCCGTTAGGATTCTCCAAGGGGCTCAGGGGTCTCTCAAGCGGCATCTGTTCCCAACAATCAAGCGACTGCACTACCTAGAGGAAAATCACATTTTGTCACTATACGAGAGTCTTCTAAACCTATTCCCTGATGAAATGTGTTCACGGGTGAACGGTGGTAACCGGAAATGTGATATGATCCTGAAGGATCTAATTGACTAGTCCTAACAAAGGGTTAGTTAGGTCCACCTTTTGATGTTGGTGTTACCTTCCATGCCACGAGCCATATCAATATAAGCCACTAAAATAAAAAGGTGTCTCTTCGGTTTAAATCTCAGACCACTTGCGAAGCTCGAACTCTGTACTAGTGTGTGTGTTGAGTGGGCAGTGTTACACAGAAGGAGACGGAGACTCACCGACAAAAAAATTCAGACAGCTTGCCGCTACTTGCGTTGTTGAGAAATCCAACAGTCGCAACAACAGAAAAGAGCAGAAGCGAGTATTACCATAGCTAGCTGTTGTGCAACACCACTAGTAAAGAATGTATACGTAAGGGGGAATGGTTAGTACGATATCAAGGCGGATATATAAAGCGCCTGCTCAAGTCGCTGAAAGGAGTGCAAGAATTATGTGGACCCACTTTTGCGCCATCGCTATTGGAGGATAATAGCCCTTCATGACACCCAGATTCAATTTCATCGAATATAGAACCATTTTATCACCGTGATACAGGCCCACCTAGTATGCAACCACTCACGGCTGCTATGCGTGATACTAGAGATGCTCCACTGCCTTGCCCGTACTATCCCTCCAAGGATAGAAGAAGGAAAACAAGCAAGCAGTGTCAAGAGAAGCCGCTGGATGGGATGATGTGTCAAGCCGCAGCGGCCATGTCATTATTTCGGGGTAAAAGCCCTCAGTCGCGGCTGGTGAGGAGCACAGATCTACCCATCTCATCTCATCTCATCTCGGGGACCATATTATCGTTCCATATTTCTCCTCTTCCTCTTCATATCCATTTTCTTCTCCACTGCCCCCTTCGTATCTTACTCCATCTGTTCCTCTACTTTATTCTCCTGATAATTCTTCTTCTTTTCAATCGCCTCACCTACCTGTATCCTTACTTTCTCATTGTCCTCCAGAAATCCTCCATTTGTCGCATAGCTCACTTAACATTCCTCTTAAGCAGCTTCATATCGCCGCTTCAGGCGAAGAGCTATATTGTAACCAACTGGTAAGTTCTCTGAATCACTCCCGTCTTGGCATAGCGCTTTTATTGGATGTGCCTGGTAGATTTCTTCGCTGCTGTTTCAGCAAAGGAACCTCCAGAAATGCCCAGTCTCCCAGTACTCATGGGTGGTAGTTGTTGGTGACCGAGCCTGCATGGTTCCCTAAAGGGTTGATAGCGTCCTCATTTTCCATGAGGTATCACCATGATGCTGTTGTCATGGTGGCTAGAATACCCGAGGAGGCTCCTGCCAGAGTTCCTGACATCTATACCAGCTGTGATTATGACGTATTGTTCTGACTATATGGCAATAACATTAGCTGTATATATAAATCCGATATTTGAAGATAAGATTCCATCTCCAATATCAATATCATCGATTCAAGGTATGTCTTACCACATTCCCATCATCTATTTAAAGACAAAAATCAGCAACGAGTAAATATTCTGATGCTGTTTTCACAGAAACCATGGACAATCAAAAGTCTCAAGAACACCCTGGGATGTCCCAGCTCGGCGGTGACCTAGATGAACTCCTTGCTAGGCTAGAGATTGAAGAGCAACAAATCCAAGAGCGAAAGGCTGAGATTGTCTCCAAGAAGTTGGAAGCTACCAATCTTGGACCTACAGATGAACAGGGCACTTCCAATCCCCGCCCAAGGGATCTTGACCAACAAGGAGGTTTGCCACCAGTCCAAAACAACTTTGGTTCTCGTGCTTTCCAGGCCTTCCAAGCACCACAATACGAGACTCGTCTTGGAGCCCTTGGAGGGGTCCCAGAATCACCACATCACCGTGGGTCTGCGCTTGAATCTGATGATTCCTTTATCCAGGATCAAATCAACAAGCATACCTTCACCCAGGCTGTAGATCCCGAGTTTTACCCGGATGATGCTGGCGCTCAACCTATCCCATTGGATCATGCCGCCAACACTGGTATCTTTCGCCCACCACCACCTCGTGGTCCTGGGTATCCTGGTGGGAGCATTTGGAACGAGCCTAAACCAAGGGTTCCAGCCCCTGGCGGACCGGTCCAATTACCATCGATCCCCTACTGGCAAGCTCCGATTGGCCAAGGATACGAAGGACGCCCCATCCCAGAGCTTGACCAACAAGGTCCTGACTGGAAAGCCGTTGGCTCTGACCCCCAACGACGTGGGAATCAAGTTACAAGCCCCAACTCATTCCAAATGTCCCCAAACCGCCAAGGCTTCTCTCCAAGCCCACTCTCACCACCGTTTGTTCCTTCTGGAGTTACTCCTTCATGGAGTTCTGGCAGCCAGACTGGCCCTTCAGCTACTTTGAGTAGTCTCCCAGGTTCAGGGTATGGAAATATGACCTACCCAATGTACCCACCACCAGCTGGTCATTCCGAATTTCGTGGAAACCCAAATAACTGGAAGCCTGCTTCGAACTCCTCTCAGGTAATTTGTTTTCCTAATTTGCATTGCGGATAATCGCCATTTACTAATTCGACATCCTAGGCTGCACCAATGGGGCAGAACCTCTACGGAAATCCTGGCGAACCTCCAAACTGGAAGCGGCTTATGGAACGTGGCGTTGCTTGTGACTGGGGCTTCCTCGTCGACCGAGTTGTTCTCCATAATGACCAGGGTGCCTCAGTCTTTCTTCAGCACAAGCTCAAAGACTTCGACCACCCCGAGCATAAGACCGAAATCATGGACGCCATCGTTGACAAAGCCCTTGCTTTGATGATGAACCGTTTCGGGAACTTTCTAGTTCAACGGGTTTTCGAGCATGGTGAACAATACCACATTGACGCCATCATGAAAGTCATCAAAGGCCGTGTTGTCCAATTGAGCATGGATGCATTTGGGTGCCATGTCATCCAAAGGGCTTTGGATACCGTCACAGAGCCTTTCAAGATCATGATTATCCAGGAGCTCCTTCATCGCATTCCGGAAACTGTCATGCACCGATGTAAGTCAACACTTTGTCCACTTGTACTAAAATTGGGTTGGAGATGTTAATAGAATATCTACTAGATGCCTGTCATGTCTGGCAAAAGCTCTTTGAGGTCAGATGGGTCGGTACCCCACCACAAGTCATGAAGTACATGAATGAAGCTCTAGCTGGTATGTGGCCGGAAATTGCGATGGGTGAGACGGGAAGTCTGGTTGTTCAGAATATCTTTGAGAATTGCTTGGAAGAAGACAAGGTAAGAAACACTATTCTTTTTTCCTTCGGGGCTTCTAACAATCGCTTACTTTTTGAATTTTATAGCGACCCTGCGTCAACGAGGTTCTCTCGAATCTAGATGTGATTGCTCGTGGTCAATTCGGCAACTGGTGCATCCAACATATCTGGTAAGATCATCCCCTTGTCGATAGGTATCCTGCGAAATGAAACTAACTTTGAGGCTGTAGCGAACACGGCGCTCCTCGCGACCAAAGCATCGCTCTCGACATGGTCTTGCATAATGCAGTCGAGTACAGCATGGACCAGTATGCTTCCAAAGTTGTCGAAAAGTGTCTCAAATCGAATGTTGCTCCAGGATTCCTTGATCGCTATCTTGAGCGTGTCTGTGAGGGACGTGCGGATCGCCCACGCCTCCCAATCATTGATAGTAAGTTGAGCCAACTCCTTAATCGAGGAAATGATTCGCTCGCTAACCACGCATATGTTTGTAGTCGCGAGTGATCAATACGGCAACTACCTGATCCAACTGATCCTCGGGACTGCACCAATGCACCATCGAGAGCACGTTGCGAACCATATTAGGAAGCATATGGTCTCTCTTCGCGGCAGTAAATTCGGCTCCCGTGTTGGAATGTTGTGCATCAATAATAACTTTGCGAACTACAACGGAAACCAGCAGAACCCGAACCGTGGCAACCATAGCAGCCACAATCATCACATCCATGGTGGCAGTGGTCACCGCAACAACTGGAAGGGATACCGTTAAGGCCCTATAAGTTCTTAAGTCTTCCCCTCTATACGTATACATTACCACATTCCGGATTAGTTAGTACATATTTTTACCCCAATGTCCCTTTCTTTTCTGTATATCACCAATCACTCCAACGAGCATGTACTCAAAACGATCCACGAAAGCCATCCAAGAGCTTCATATACATAAACTTTCCTCATTCTTTTATTCTTTTTCGCTCTTTAATACTTTCTCGATTACATCCTATGAGGGGAGACTTTCAATCATGAAGCACAGTTTTAAAAAGGGATATCATCCCATCTTCTTGTATGTCACTACGAACCATAGATGTTAAAGAGCTTCGGAGGATGATACATCATGTTCATATCCATGGCACATACAAGAATCAAAAAGGTTTTAATTATACACTCTTTTCAATATTGCTATATTTGAAAAATATGTCAACAGCCTGAGGGGAATACTCGAGATGCCTGGGCGAGACTAGCTGCTATGTCTTATGGGAGCAATATAGCCACAGCTTTATATGGTACCATATACAAATTCGAGTCTTTCTTCGGAGCTTTCACACCCGACGTCGTATACGATTCCGATCTACAAGAAAGGCCACTCATACCCTATTAACAATTCTAAGAGGTGTATAAGGGTGGAGAAGCAACTTTTTGGGATGCCTTTTCGGTATTCCCGCCCCCCTTCTGTGGTATACCCTAAGATTCCAATCCAAAGTGTAAGAATTATTTAGCAATCTATCAGTTACCCTAAACGCCCCAGTTTCCTAGCGTATCTAACAATGCCGTCAACAATATATTATACATAAAGGGATAGATTTCCTATTAAGGGGAGCTTATGAGGTTATCCTAGCCGATAACCATCAATCAATTCTCACCCAAAACGCTGCAAGGAGAATATCCATACTAGGATATGATCAATCAATCTCCATGGAAGCGCCCGCTTGAATACTCGACTTCTCCAGCATCTTGGTAGCCTCCGCAACCTTGGTCCTCATACTAGAACTAACGTCCAAAGCTGAACCTCCAGCGTCCGGATTACCTCCCCGCTCAGTGATCACAGCCGCCGGCACAGCCTGACATCCGGGGCAATTGTGCAACGACTCGTGGGCGAAAATGTCGCAGTCGATGCAGAAATGGGTTTTGCAGTCTGGGCAGGAGTACCGCTGGGAGATTGGGGCTGCGGTTTGAATTTGCTGGGGATTGCTGCTTTTAGCGGTTCCGTTGGCGGTGGCGGTTAGGGATGATCCGCCGACTGACAGTCGTATTCTTGTTGGGGAGATGGTTGGTTGTGTGGGGAAGGGGGTTTGGCAGGAGTAGCAGTGGGTGGATTTGTGAGCCCTTGAACCTTTATTAGCAAGGGCGACAATCGAGGCAATGGAGGAAGATAGCCTAAAACTTACTCTGACCATGGCACCTCGACCCAGTTCTTCAGTGGGAAGAGGTGATGGTATGATCTTGCCAAGTGTGTCGATAAGATTAAGGTCAAACCGCAGCATGGGCATTCAGTTGGCAGGAAGCAAATCTTAGCCAAGCATCTTGGGCATGTATACCCGCCTCTTGTCATATTTGAATGACTAAAGTGTATGTTCGACGTTAGCGGATTTTAACAATTTATAGCACTGGTTTTACCCACCAAGTACATAACGATGGGTATTTCTCAACTACTCTCGACGGGAATCCCATAATAAGCAAGCTCGGTGTACTTGTACTTTTAGTCTTTGTCACCGGCGGGGTTGTAGCTGCCATCATAAGCTCCCGATAGTGTACCTCATCAAGAACGACACCATATCCAGCTTGAACGGATTGAATTGTTAGAGAATATTCTTATAAATATAGATAAGCCAGGGGGTTCCTCACAATCGTCTCCATTATTGGTCTTCATGACTAACTCCCTGCAAACGGCTACTTGGGCTGCAAGTCCGACAACTTGCACTTGTATTTTATCTTCAACGAGGAAGTTAATAGTGTCGTGTATATCCCCAGGATCAGCTGATGATAAGGCGCCAAATATCAAGAGGACCTCTCTAGTCCCATGAGATGGAGTATGACTATAACCTATATTAGCAACCTGAAAGTGCTGACAATCTATAATCTTCCAATGTCCTTACAATAGCTCCGCCCTCGCCATTTCTAGAGCATTCTGCAAACTCGAGGCACCCTTCGGCTCCTGAGAAAACGCTTTCTCTTGAAGGGCGCTCAGGTGGTCCGCCGGATTGCCTCCCATGTCGCTTATCCTCAAAGCGAGGCCGTCGTGCATACCCACAATACTCAATTGCGAAATCGGATTCTGCTCAAAGTACTCGGTGACGAAATCCCTTGCATATCGAAGAGTCAACAGGAACCGTGTTGGCCTTAGATCCTTCTCCATCATGGCGGATGAGAGGTCCAGCACGAGCACCAAATGTCGAATGATACCTCGTTGTATCGGTGTTGTATCTCGAAGTAGCCTTGGGGTAGCACCTCAATATTATTCGCCAGAGCCTTCAACGAGTAAAAACTCAAAAAAGGCAGCATACCGTTTCCTCTTGTTCGCCTCCAGTAGTCCGATAACCGTCCCGGCTATACTCCCGTCCGCTGCTTCGACAACCGTATCCCAACTCCTTTGAATGTCCTCCCATTTCTCCCTCCTCGGTGCCGCCCTTTCTTGCTTCTTGGACTGACGAGGTTGACGGCGGGAGCCTCGTGTTCGTGGGCCTCGCTCGTCCCCGGAGCTTTCGAGGACGAAATCTTCATCCGAGTCGGCCATGATTTGGGTTATCAGGTGTGAGGATTCAAATTTCGTCTAGGGAGTAGCTGGAGAGGACTTAATATCGACTCTTTCCTTCGTGGTTGGGCTAGAAGATTCGTTTGGCCCACCATGATGTGAGCCGCAGAGCTACTTTATATACGAGTTGCGCGAGCCTAGAAGCTCTGCAACAAAACGCGACAGCTGGATGCAACACACGTTCTAATTACATGTGGGAGCGGCGTAATGACTACACTGACTCTGCAGAGCATGCTCCTTTCGGGACGCAAGCTACCTGCAATGCTAGTAATATAGTCCGATGGATTATATTCGACTATAATAGCTTATATTCAACTACCTACTTGTATGTATATACATTTTCTTCAGCCTATATGAGAGCTCAAAGTTTCCAAGTAACCATTAACATTAACAATTCATTTTTTATTGGTTAAGTGCTTGGTGGTGGCGTTTCTGCGGTAACATCATATATTCGAGTATCGCAGAACCACAGCAAAAACCAACTTCTTTTCTCTTGGTAAATCTGAAAGAGATCTGAGGGCCTACTGAAAGGCGAAAGCGAAGAGAGCGACTATGCATGTATGTCTAAACGATAGATCACAAGGCCTCATTTCCCTCATTCGTCTAGATAGAGGTGATACATCCACCGATTCATTGGAGACATATCCGGACCTTTGATAAATCAATATCGAAAAGGAGAGGTTCGTTATGCAAACCGAAAAGCAAAAGCAGGAAGAAAAAAATTTGGAAATGCAAAACAGGGGTATATTTAGTGAGAGACAGAAGAATGAAATGAAATTATAAAAATGGACAGCTATGCAGTACAAAAAAAAGACACATACTCTGGACAAACTTTTTCACGGGTACTGGGAGTTGTATCCGACTGAACGATGAGTGTCATATCCAGCATCGGACATGGCTGGATTTAGAGGCTCATCTATCCAGGTGTCTTCTGTAATGCTCGACCAGAAGGACCATAGGCATATAACAGCGAACAACGTGAACAAGGTTGTGAACAAGGATCCGTCGATCTTGCCATCCGCGGCATTGCAAAGATGCACGCTGATAACAAAGGTGAAGATCTGGCCGATAGCGAAAAGGAGAGCTGATCCACCAAGTAACACTATGGATAGGATGAATGGTTAGTATTTGTAAAAGCTTAGAAATGGAGTTCACGATACAAATCACATACACATTGGGCGGGTCTCTCCGAGGACGCGTAGGACAAGAATGCTCTCGAGGACAAAGTATCCAACGAGACATACGAGCGGAAAGAGGAGATAGAGGACGTAGAGAGCATAGTTCTTGTAGTTATCATCAGGTATGAACTGGTCCGTATACCCGAATCCCGTGTCAAGAGCAATGTAGCCTGAGAGTTAGACACTTCGTTAGTACCTCTCCTCTGAAGGATTCAAGATTGCTCGTTAGTACCTGTCCCTATAAATATTATCAACCCAGAGCTGAGGAAGAGGGCTATCGAAGCCCATGTTCCGTCATCGAGAAGCTGATAACCGACGATCGCATTCAAAAGAAGAATCCAACAGGCTGTTGTGGCAGCAGCGACATTTATGGCGGAGAACCACTATAAAGACACGTAAATATCAATATTTTACAGCAGAGTATGAAGGATATGGGCTGCCTACCTTCACTATGGTTACGCTCTTTAGGAAACCGCCGATGGAGAAAATTTCTGCGATCGAGACGATAATATACGCGACTAGGAATATTTGCATTTCCCGTCTGCCTACAGCCGCTTGTTTCCTCTCCGATCTCCATAAGAGATATGCCGTAACAATGATTGCAATGCCGCTTATGAGTATTGACCCTGCTCTTTGTTAGCGAGAGAATGCATATAAGAGGCTCAACCTTGAATCTAGTGCTGACCTAGGTTTCTTAGCGGATCGCCGCCAGCTTCGAAGCCGACGAGGGGACAGCTCGGTTGTAGTGCTCTATGAGGGCTCGAACTTTGAGAAAACAACTGTAAATGTATTAGTTGATGGACTTGACCATTTGTAGGTCCCATGATAAGTCTGACTTACCGGACATATCTGTATAATTGCTAAGGATTAGCAACAGGCCTAATCTAGATTTTGAAGTATCGGAGATAGAGGGAGACAGTCAAGCGCTTACCGGAAGAGTCGAATCCCGACAGAAATTCTATATTAGGTGGCGCAAATTAGTACTCTGACTTTGGTAGGGTACCCGTGTAGATGAAGCCTGGTCTCGGGTCCAGACCACACAAAGCACAAGTAATGAAGCCCAAGTTGTGTAGAAACGTACATAAAATTTGCCAAATTCGGACATTTTCTACAGAATACGGCGATAGCCGAACCAGCTCAAACACAATGTTAGTCGTAATGGCGGCGTACGTCCAACTCGCTGGTAGTTTTCGAAGATCTCGTCGTTGATGTTTGGTTCAAACAGTCCGGGAGGTTGAACGACGAAGGGCAAAAGAAATCCTCGTCTAGACAATGCGATATAGAATGCGAGAAAATGTGCGACCAAACAATATCAAATATCGTCAAGAAAGAATTGTTGTTGGGCGATAGTAAATTGGCGCAAAAATTTCCAATTGGAGCGCAGTGAACCAATGGCGGCTGTAGCGGAGCAACAAGATGAAATGGGCTCAAAAATTAGTGATTAATCAATAAGAACAGGATTATTACGGCGACGTTTTGAAGGTCAATCGTGATAATTCAGGCTATTCATTAATCTTGCAATTGTTGTCTCAACTGTCGCTGGGTGGTTGAAAAGACGGAAATGTAGAGTCTAGAAGGCTGTGACAAAAGGAATGGACAAGGCGGCCAACTTGGAAGCCGAGAAACCCAGAATAGAATGATTGTGAGGACGATTGCTAATTCCAAGAGGGAAGGAAAAATTTAAAACAAGAAGAAAAAAAAGAAGGAATGGTCGACGATGCCGACTGTACTTTTCTACGGCGACGGGTCCAAGTCGTCGTCGGGAAAAGGGCTGAGGAAAGGAAGGTAGGTGAGATGATACGATGGGCGAGTTGACGTGAGAAGGGAGGAGGAGAGCGAAAAAAAAATATTTTTTCGGTTCTGTCAACCGTTTTTTCTATCGAAAAGGCGAATTCGTTCTCTCAACACCCAAAGTCTCACTCGTAGCTACTGTGCGAGCAAAAAAGAGCCCCCCAAAGCCAAGTTACAGCTGTCAGCTTTTCTTTAGAAAAAAGGTAGCCACAGATGGAAGTAGTCGATCTATTCCTTTTCTTCACGTTGTCGGACGTCGAAATGCTTGTAGAGCTAAAATAAAAACCAGTCGACTCGAGGTATTCCTAATGCACCTATCCCAAGGCGATCTTCAAGTCGAGAAACCACGTGAAAGAAAGAGGGTCGGTATGGATTGTCGGTGTTGCAGGTCGTCTACGCGCCCAAGCGACCAGAAAGAAAAAGGAAAAAGGAACGCTTGATATCTTAAGAGGCAAGTTTGTCGGTGGCGATGGCAAAATAGTATACTGATTCCCCAGATGAAAGGTCCTTGTCCAAAAAAGTTTGTATGAGATGAGTTGGTGCGATGGGGGTGTCTACGACCAAGCTAGCAAGGTGTCTATTTTTGGGGGAGACAGCAGCAACCAGTGGATCGCGTTTTGTCGATATGCAAGTCTAGCGGGCGAGTAGCAAGAAAAATGAGGCGGTGAAAATTGACGACAGTGCCTGCATCCAATGCTTTCGGGTTAGATTTGAACAGTGAATTCGTGGATATCGTGAATGGAAGAACAATCGTTGAGCAAAGATGGTGCTTTTCTCTTCTCCACCTGGATTGATTTCCCGTCGGCCGAGGTTGAGGAGAAAATAAAAAGAGGGATGAGAGCGATGAGGAAGAAGAGAAGGGGGTTAAATCGGTGGTAAAAGGGAAAAGAAGAAGCTGCTTCTGCTGCACACCACACCATGCCCACCAAAGGAATTGCAGACACACACACACTCACGCATTCACTCACATCAAGTACGCTATTACAACAGCAATTATGGGGGTAGGCAGAAAGAATGGGTGGGATCAGATGGGGATGGATAGGATGGGGGGCGGGTGTGTGCGTGTGAATGCGTGTGTGTGTGTGGATGGTGAGACGGGCAGTCGGCAAAAGATGGCTGGGGGGCTTGCTGGAGGGATGGTGTTTGGACCGGGCTGGTCTGTTCACGGTAAAATTACAAGCAGGTGTATCCGCGGACGAGAAGGTTTTACCATAGATGAATGAACAAGGCCCAAAAGAAAAAAATAAAATAAAATAATTTATATATTATCCACCGGGCAATTCTGTAAAATTGCTAGCCAAGCAGCGGGTTGTACAGGATACCTTCTGGGAACGAATCGTTGACAGCGATTGCAATATGAAAGTTGTGGATGTGATACTATCAAAGGAGGAGCCTACCTGTTACCGCACCGTACTCCGAAGGAACCACCGGTCAACGAGTCGTAGCAGATTAAGGTTGGTCGGTGACTTTGGGTGCGGGTGTGTGGATGGATGGAATGCAACAGTGGCCTTCAATCCTGGTTGGCTGCACCAATCGCGAGCCAAGCTGGACACGATATTACTATCTTCTGCCAAATTGTAATATCGGCGTCGGAGCCTACTGAACGATCAACCAGCGCACAAATCTGTCGAAGATGAGTTCTGTCTCTGGTTTAGGCTAGATAGGACGATAATAGGCAGGACAAGGCGATAACGAAGGACAAAAAGGTTAAAAGGAAAGGAAGCACAAGAAAAACGAGTGTGTGCGGTATGTTTAAAACGAGTGTAACGAAGTGAATGACCCAGCCAAAAATTGCTGTCTCCGACAGATTATGGGATTCTCACGACCGCAAGATCTCAACACCAGTGAGATTGGGGGGGGGGAATGGGGGAAATGGTGGTGAATAAAGGAATCAATAGAAATCAGCCATGGCGGGGAAACGGCCTCGTTATTATCACGAAATCTCAAAAGACCAGACGAAGCCATCAGGAAATTTCACGCCATTCTCCCACAATCCCCCTTCCCGTCGCTTCTCACAATTCGATCTGATGCCCTAGTCGGGAATTCGGGGGGGAAATGAGATACGGAGCGGCGGCTTTGTTTGAAGCGAATAAGAACCCTGCTCCATATCACCAAACAACTCATGGGAAACGGACAAACCAGGCATCCAACGGCTGCTAGAACAAAACACACAGAGGTGGTTCAACATCCAAGGGTACGGGAAATAAGGCTCCACGGGCCTGCTTTGCATTGGCGAGCTTGAAACCGTAAGTGCTCGTAGGGAAAAAGTCAAGAGTTCCGATAAGCCAGCAAGTCGCAATCGCCAACCCCGCCATTGAGGAGCGCTCGGGCAACTTGTCGCGCGTGCTTCATGTAAGTATGGACCGTGGAGTATTTTTTCAACTCGTTGTTGCATGCATCTTGTTCACAAAAAAATGTAGCAATATTCCATTGTGAAATCTAGAATTTCTTTTACAGGTACCAGGATCCCTTTGGTTGTTCGATTCCAAATATAGATTTCAGACATCCTTCTTGAAGGATACCTTGCATCGAACCGTCGAGTTGGTCACAAATAGATGAACAAGTTTTCGATGCCCCCTCAAGACCGCTCTCGGGCCTCGTCACGCAAGGGCTGCGAAAATAGTCAGCCTGGGAACAAAGGTGAGGACCGAAGCGCAGCGCAAGCTCAGTCTTTTACCAAAAGAGAATATCACAATGGATTTATCGTCTTTCGCCTTGCGCTTGCATGAGAATTCTAGAATCCGAAGGGATCAGATTTCGATCAGGCAGATCAAGAATGTGTTGAGTGTTGAGTGTTGCGTGTTTTGACGAACAGATTGAGGGTGGCGCAGCAGGTCATCTAACGCCACAGACACACACCGAGGGTACCTGATCAGCCACACGGAAGCATCGTAGGGTTTGAATGCACAATTACGTAGTATGGCGGGCAAGCAGCAGCGGCAGCAGGAGCTTGGTCGCGTCGGGTCGCTCACACGATAACGTCTCCGAAAATGGAACGCACCAGTCGCGGGAAAACGTTAAAACAGGGTCCAGCTTGGGCAGCCACGCCTGCAAACCCTAGATTCATATCATTTTGAATAGGAGAGCTAGGAGCAGCAGAACAAGAATGGGGTCATGAGAAAGAGAGGAGAATAATCGGAAGAGTAAGAGTAAGAGCAGCATACCTGAATACCGAGCATTGTCCCGAACTAATTTTGATCGGCAAGCCCACAAGACGCCCTGATCCGTTCAAATGATCAAACTACTTAACTTGCTTGCACTCGCCAACAGTCAGCCATTATTTGCAAGCAGGAGAACAGGAAAAAAGGGGAAGGCCTCAATTCGACGTATCTCTTCTGACAGGCAGGAAAAAAAAAAAAAAAAAAAACAAGAGGCATTCCCATGCTTCTCAAAGTTGTACACCTTTTGCTTCCGATGCCGTCGTGTCCAAACTGAACCAACCAACCTTTTTTTTCCTTCCCTCAAGCTTTGCACTCTCCTGGCTTGGGCACAGACTCCCGCCCACCCCCAAATACCGAGATAACCGAACAAGTTCCAACTTCGTCCTACAGGCGTCACATTTGAGAGAAAGGCTACAATTTGAACTCCAGACTATTAGAACATATTCCCCACCCCCCTAGAATTCATCTTTCCACCTCTACCCGCGTGACCCCATTTGGATGTGCGTCGTGGTCATACATGCACTGTTTTGACATCCACCCTGTTGGTTCTCTCCGAATAACGCAGCGACAACACGCCGATTCCTAAACTGAGCGGGTCAGCAGAATTTATACTTTTATGTTTTGAATAGTATTGGATCGGAAACCTCGTGGAGGATTATACCTCTCCGAAACACCTTTCTGGCGGCCGATCAGATTCTCGTTAGACACCACTCTCTCTCCCCTTTGATACTTCCAACAAGTCGGCAAGATTGCGTCTTCACGTAAAACACCGTCCAACATCCCTCTACAACCAATCTCCAAGCCAAAGTCGTCCGGAAGAAAAGCTAACATTCTCGATTCTGAAGAGGATCGGGAACAGAATACTTCCTTGCTACAGGGCGGCCGGCCGGCTGTGGCTGGAAGTAGTCAGTACGGTCACAGCCCCGACTCCAGCTCAACCGAGTCTGATGAATCGGATTCTTGGAGCGATACCGGTGACCTGGCGGATCAGATAGACACAGAAGACGATCCTATACGAAAGCATATCGCGGAAGGCGAGAAGCAACAGCTCGAAGGAATTGGTTCTTCCGGATCAAAGCAAAAGTCGAAAAAGGGTCGAAGAGTCAGATACGATAAATCCATCGGAGACGAGGACGACAATAACCGTACCCAGAAGAAACGATTCCGAAGGAAGGACATACCCATTCCTGAAATCGGACCAAGGAAGGCTACTTTTGGCGAACGAGCGATAGCATTTATTGTAAGGTGCGGTAGACACAAAGACAACATGTATGGGCTTAAGGGGAAACCACTGCTGTATGTATCATTCTCAAAGCATACGTTACGGATTACGGTGCTAACATTTGGACTACTTAGCTACTTCACGAGTATATTTGTGAGTTTGGGGGTGTTTCTCTTTGGATATGATCAGGGTGTCATGAGTGGTCTCCTAGTGTACGTCATCCTTGATTCGAATATATTGATTTTCTTCACTAATCTTGTGCTAGCGGTGACCATTTCAAAAAGTTCTTTGGCAACCCTACAGCAGCAGAAATCGGAACCATGGTAGCGATATTAGAAGTAAGTCTATCATCGTCTAGGTGCATATCTTTAGTATCTTCATGCTAACAATCGGAAACACCTCTAGGTCGGTGCATTCTTTTCATCGCTTATGGTTGGTAGAATTGGCGATATCATTGGAAGACGGCGGACGATATTTTACGGCGCCCTGATATTCGTAGCAGGTGGAGCTTTCCAAACCTTTTCTAGTGGCATGCCAACAATGATCGTAGGAAGAGTCATCGCCGGTGTCGGTGTTGGCCTACTTTCCACAATTGTTCCCGTGTATCAATCCGAAATATCGCCTTCTCATAATAGAGGTTTACTTGCTTGCATTGAGTTCACAGGGAATATTGTTGGATATTGTTCTAGCGTGTGGATGGATTACTTTTGCTCCTTCATTCCAAATGATTGGTCTTGGAGGCTACCTCTATCAATGCAGGTTGTCATGGGATCTCTACTAGCAGTCGGGTCGTTAGCGATCTGCGAATCCCCAAGGTAAGGGTGGAAATTTTAAACTTCCAGTTGTGACAATTTGCTAAAGCATCCACCACAGATGGCTTCTTGATAACGACTTAGACGAGGAAGGCCTGATAGTGCTTGCCAACCTCCATGGCGGCGGCGACACTTACAACGAACGAGTGCGACAAGAATTCCAAGAGATTAAGGAGTCAGTCTTGATACATAGAATGGAAGGGGACCGGTCCTACAAGGCCATGTTCAAACAATACAGCAGAAGAGTTTTCATTGCCATGTCTGCTCAGGCGTTTGCGCAGCTCAACGGCATCAACGTCATCTCGTACTACGCTCCGCTCGTATTCGAGGAAGCTGGATGGGTCGGGCGAGATGCTATCCTCATGACCGGTATCAACGCCTTGGTTTACGTGGCTAGCTCTATACCGCCATGGTACCTTGTGGATCGATGGGGAAGACGAATGATCCTACTCTCTGGTGCGGTCATCATGGCTATCTCCCTCTCTCTCATTTCCTACTTCATGTACCTCCGGATCCCAGCAACTCCAACCTTGGTTGTGGTATTCGTGATTATATACAACGGGTTTTTCGGATACTCATGGGGACCGATTCCTTGGTTATACCCACCAGAAATCCTCCCGCTTTCTATCCGAGCTAAGGGCGCTTCCTTGTCGACTGCAACGAACTGGGCTTTTAACTGGCTCGTTGGAGAACTTACCCCGATTTTACAAGAGGCAGTGGAGTGGAGGCTATATCTCATTCATGCATTTTTCTGCGTTTGCAGTTTCATATTAGGTATGGCTAACTCACAAGACTGGTGGAGCTTTATCACGTGTTAACTGTCGCTTCATAGTGTATTTTTTCTACCCGGAGACAAAGGGTCTCACATTGGAAGACATGGGCATGCTCTTCAACGATGCCTCAGCGGCACCGACACCTTCGGGGCGATCGTTGTTAAGCAGCGGTTTATCTAGTCCCGTACCAGGCCTCGACATCAATGCCAATTCATATTTCTCAAGGAACGGAAAGGCATCGGATGATTCTTCTGGCGTTATTGATTGGTTTAAAGGTCTATTCAGGAGGGAGGAGCGGCGTTCAAGCGATTATAGACCATTGGGCACAGGTGCGGATGATTAGGAGCACCTTATTTTGCATAGAAACTAGATGGATTAAATTCCAAGATTAGAGCGGGTGTGAGAAACCTGCATGAGTGATAGAATGGTACTCTTCTTGTGCGGATACTTTGTTGGCATATATTCAGACATGATATTTTTGTAATTTCTTTTTATGTATTAGAATAAATTTATTTAGTTTATTTAAGCTTCTCTCAACGATGAAACCTTGCAAGATCCTAACCTCAGATTCCTCTAGAATTATAGCATGATTGAAGTTTCTTTGTTTAGTAAACTTCGCGGGGAATTTGCATGACCTCCAGAGTCTAGTCATTATATTCCTTTGTCCAGAATATCCTAGTATGCTTTTGAGACCCAACTTTCTTGACCTCCTCCACATCTTTGGGATCGAGTGTGAAGGAAGAGATATCAAGCGCCTCCTTCATTCGCCACTCTTTAGAAGAGGTGGTAATAGCGACGACCCCTGAATCGACAGTCCACCTGAGAAGGATTTGAGTCGGTGTCTTCTGGTATTTCTTTGCCAGTTCTTCGATTAAACTGTCCAGCGGGCCAGGGGAACCTTTTGTAATTGGGATAAGGGGACCATACGCTGCCGTTACAATGTTGTTTTTGCGATGGTATTCGACGAGCTCGGTGCTTTGGAGGCTAGTTTTCAGGTGAACAGGTTAATAATTGCTCGTGATCATATAGGATAAAGAGTGGAAGAGTACATACTATGGGTTATATTCGATTTGGTTGATTGCCGGGGCTATCTTTGCTACCTTTGCAACCCTCTCTAGCTCAGGTATCCTGAAATTGCTAACACCAATAGCCTTCGTGAGACCCTGTTCGTACAGCTCTTCCATCTCCTTCCAAGCTTCCTCGATTGTTATCCCTTTCTCCTTCTCATCCCAAAATGGTGCGTGGATTAGGTATAAATCAACATAGTCCGTCTTGAGCTTCTTCAGCGAAACCGCTAAGGCCTTCTTGGGCGAAGAAATGTTTTTAATAACTTTGGTGGTAACAAAGAGCTGCGAGCGGGGGACCCCGGATTCTTCAATTGCGGTTCCGAGCTCTTCTTCATTTCCGTACACTTCAGCGCCATCTAAATGAACGAATCCAGCTTTGATGGCGGTTTTGGTGTCCTTTACTATATTGGGATCAATCTCGGTGCTACCGCGTTTGAAATCTATGCAGGGAAAATGTGTTTTAGTGTGTGGTATTTTTTTTCTAGCCAAACGGCATGAGTTTGACCCGAGGTTGAGAAAAAAACTTACTGGCCGTTCCAAGACCGTAGGCGACGATTGGGATTGGTCCGCCGTGGCTTAAGGTTACAGCGGGATACGAACTGAAGGTGGTCATTTTGCGTGTGAAAGGAGATCGGATCGAGAGGGGTCGGATAGGTGTTTGCGATACACAATGGCTTCGACAATTGATATAAACCCGCGAAATTAGTGACCAGTTTGCAATTGGCCTGTTCAGAGCTGGAATTCCAAATGTAGGCATATTTGCAACATCAATCTCAGGGAATCCTACCAGGGCTTTATATAGTCGTTCGCGCAGTTCGAAAGGATTGGGAATTAATAGCCTTTCGGTCCATTTGTTCGAGCTAGACCGTCTGGCCGAGCTTCGGCTCCCGACTCGGGGGCGTTCGATAGGAGCCAGTGGCGTTTGTGAACACTGCTATCGCTAGCTTGGATCGGGGTAACTTGCAGTGGCTCTCGCATGCATCTTGGGTTATCGCGTCCCTCTTTTACAGATGCCATTCGCATTCCGTCGGTTCGGATTTAGAACATCCGAATCTGCTTTAAGAATTTAAAACCGTGAACCATTCAACGACAACAGATTCGTTTAGTCATTATCTCAACTTAGATAGCCTTGAGATCTGTGCAGGATTCGCTGACTAACTGGATATGTATCTATCCTCAATAATCGGCTTTGGCACCTTCGCTAGACTGATTCCGTGACATGTCGTTTGACTTCAAAGTAATGGCGATATCGATTACGCAATTCTTGATTGATAAGCTAGCTGCAAGTTAAATGCATCCGAGTTCCTGAATATACATTTAAGCTTCTTTTTTCCTTCTAGGTTCGCCTAGATATAGAGCGCGAACGGATATTCGGCCAGCTACATGAAGTGGTGGTTCATTGGCGCGCTTGCCGTAGAGCTATGCCGGCCATGTTCGCATCCAACCCACTAGCTTTCGCTTTCGAAAGCTTTCATGATTTCCCCTCGTCCTTTACTTTCAGTCTCGAAATTACGGCCACTCCAACAATAACGAGATACTCGATTGATAATATAGTCGTTCTCTTTGCTAATTTCAAGATACTAGAAAGGCGCTCAAACATGAACTAATATATAGATCTCACAACTTTTACCCACACAAATGAGTACATATTAAAACTCAGAAGCAATAATTATAGAGGTCTATCCATATCACTCGGCTTCAATCTTCCCCCTCGAAGCAGCACGCTTCCTCAACGTCCTCTTAATCAACCAGAAAGCAACCGCACCTATAGCCACAATTCCAACGCCAAGGAAAACACCGCCTACAATCAACTCTGTTGAAGGCTTCCCACCAGCCTCCTTTGCAGGCGTCGCCGGTGCAGACCCGCTTCCCCCAATAATCCTAAACTTCTCAGAATAACTAAAATTCTTCGGATCGAAATCAAACTGCGTCTCAATAATGTACGAATCGCCGGATGGAACGTTCAGCGGAACCTTCCATTCGTAAACGCCGTTGTTTTCGGTGGATGCGATTTGCATGACCCTTTGGAGGTGGGTTACTTCGGTGGCATTGGTGGCGTCCTCGAGGAAGAGGGAGATCATGTTGCTCGGGGAGTTTGTGATGTTTGTCCATCTTATCGTGAAGGTTTGGCCGCTGGCGATGGTTTCGCTGGCGTGAGGACAGATGATTCTGTTGCCGCCGAATTGGGGGAATGTGTGGGCGTCGTCGAGGGAAGGGTCGACGGCTTGGCCGTGTCCGAATGGCATTATATCTTGAGACGTTAGGGAACGACTTGTATTACTCGAAGAAATAGAGAATGAGGACTAAGGATTGAGGGACTGGATTTTATCTCCTATTGTCGCTATGAAGTAAATTTGGTTCCTGATGCTTTCAGAAGACCTCGACAGAGACACTTATATTTCTTCCATAATATACTAACACCAACTGTCATGTGCATGCTTTCGCTGCGCCAAATAAGAGGGATAACGAAAATGTCACATCTTTACTACGAAATAAAGGGCTAATGCTGTGCATAACTGATATTTCCCGGGCCCGAGACTACTGCCTATTCGCCAGGCACACGAGTATGGATTCAAGTGAAAGAACTATACACGTTGGATGGAGATCCCAACCAACTGGAACGCCATGCCCTTGGCTATCCAACTATTCCTAACAGCTGTAATTTTGTGGAAGGTGTGCATGCACTGAATATCGTAACGTGCTTGCTACCAACATGTGGCCACTCTCTAAGCTAGTATCCCACAGTAGCTAGTAGGTAAGCAAGAAGGATCCAAATTAGAACGATATATAGTATATTAGGTGACTACAGAGATCTATAAAACATAGGTTAAAGGTTCAAGGTATGGTCGCACAAGTGCTTTAAGATTTTAGCTAGGGCAGCCATGTGCATGTTCTAGATCTGATCCACTTGTAACGTCATTTCAAGTCAGCAACTGCAAGAGCTCTCTAATCGTTAATTTGCCTTTCATAGCCGGCATAGCTTACACAAGCTCCCAAGCGTAATTGCAACATCCGAATGAACAACTGGACGCCTCATGCAAGAGTGAAGAGGAAATAATTCATTCTTACTCCCAAAACCCGGTCCTGCTCTTTCAATCTTGCAGCTGATAATGCAACTTGAAGCATCTACCCGGTCGGCATCGACCTAAACCAACCTTTTTAACCCCATTGGTGTGAGAAACAAGAAGAGGGAAAAAAAAGTGTGAAAAGCACATGTATCCGGCCCAGCAAATATTCCAACAGGCGCAACACCAAGCTTTGAGAGCCCTTCCTCGCTTACTTTTGCTGTCGCGAAACATCTCAACGTTCATGTCGGCCGCCCCGCCTTTCACGATGAGCGGTCCGGAGAACTCGGTCACGCTGGCAGAGTTGCCGAAATCGCACAAGTTTACTGAGCATTTACCTTGTTAGTTTTCCCTTTCTGGGGCCCTTTGTTGACGGCTATTTGTCTATATGTCGCAAGGAGTAGTTTTGCGTATTCGCAGAATGTTCGCTAATGATTTTACTACGTTGATTGCGTATAGCCGATCCTGATATTCCAACGATACAGGATGCGGAAACTAAACCCCGCCCTAGTCCTCGAATCGTTAGAAATGCCGCTTTTACCTGGATTAAACCCGAGGAAACACCAGACTATGAACTATTAGCTGTCAGTCCCGCCGCATTTGATAGCGTTGGATTGAAGCGAACCGAGCAAGAAAATGAAGAATTCAGAGCTCTTGTGTCAGGCAATAAAATATACAAGGAGCATTACCCTTGGGCGCAGTGCTATGGAGGTAGGTCCGGCTTAGCCTCAAATACAAAAATTGAAATAATACTGATGGCAGTGTCATTAGGATATCAATTGTATGTTGGACTTGAATTTGGGATGACAAAGAGTTGGTGTAACTAATGCAACTTAGTGGCCACTGGGCAGGACAGTTAGGCGACGGGGTAAGCACTATAATGAACTCCCCGTTTGTAAGTTCTAGCGGATACTAACACTCTGTGCGCAGAGGGCTATTAGCTTATTCGAATCTACCAACCCTTCCACCGGGGTACGCTACGAATGGCAGCTGAAAGGCGCTGGAAGAACACCATACTCGAGATTTGCGTAAGCTCTCCTGTCCAAATGCTACTTCAACTATTGTCGGCTCTGACCTTAATAACTGAAACACGACAGCGACGGGAAAGCAGTCTTGCGC
Source organism: Dactylella cylindrospora (assembly GCA_012184295.1). Classification (NCBI taxonomy): domain Eukaryota; kingdom Fungi; phylum Ascomycota; class Orbiliomycetes; order Orbiliales; family Orbiliaceae; genus Dactylella; species Dactylella cylindrospora. Next base: position 178,479 of record LDUD01000017.1, read on the forward strand.
TCCAGCATCCGAGAATTCATCGTCTCCGAGGCCCTCAACGCTCTGAACATCCCAACCACCCGAGCGATCTCGTTAACCCTCCTACCTCAAAAGAAAGCGCAGAGAGAAGTGATTGAAACATGTGCGATCGTTTGCCGTCTAGCGCAATCCTGGCTTCGGGTGGGAACGTTCGACCTACCGTATACCCGAGGTGATCGAAACATGACAAGGAAGTTGGCAGATTATGCTATTGAAGAGGTGTATGGCGGTGTTGAAAAGCTGGTGAAACCAAGAGAAACGGAACCTGATGGACCGCCTAATCGATATGAATTGTTGTATCGGGAGATCGTTAGACGGAATGCTAGGACGGTGGCTTACTGGCAGGCGTACGGGTTTATGAATGGGGTCTTGAATACGGATAATACTTCAATCCTGGGGCTCAGCTTGGACTTTGGGCCTTTTAGCTTTATGGATGTGAGCGGCGCAAATCTTATATACTGGGGAAAGAAAATTATTGATGCTAAATATCCCCCGTATCCAGAATTTCGACCCAAGCTTCACACCGAACCACGATGATGAGTCGCTACGATACTCCTACAGAAACCAACCAACAATCATATGGTGGAACATGGTGAGCCAACTCCCCAACCCCGACAATTGAGAACATCATATTAACTACAGTCTACAGGTCCGTCTCGGAGAAGCCATCGCCGAGCTCTTCGGCATGGGCTCTCGGGTCGACGAAGAAAAATTCGTCAACGCCGGCATCGAAAAGGAAGACGTCGACGACCTAACCAAACGCGCAGAAGCCATCATTGACAGAGCCGGCGAAGAGTACAAGGACGTCTTTATCGGAGAGTACAAATATCTAATGTCGAAACGGCTCGGTTTCCAAACCCTCCGCGATGAGGACATGGATGAAATGTTCAGCACCGTCTTGGATCTTATGGAAAAGCTCGGGTTGGATTTTAATCACTTCTTTAGACGATTATCGCATCTGCCCATTTCGGATATGGAAAGTTTGGATTCGAGGATGCACGCCGCGGAACACTTTTTCAATTTGAATTCCAGCTTCAACATGCCGGGAACGCCGGAGAAAAAAAAGGCGGAGGCGAAGGAGGAGGCTAAAGCGGAGGTTGCAAAGTGGTTGGGGAAGTGGAGGGAAAGGTTGGAGAAGGAGGAAGGCGGATTGGACGATGAGAGAAGGCAGAAGCAGATGAAGGGTGTTAATCCAAAGTTCTTGCCGAAGAATTGGGTCTTGGATGGTGGGTACTCCGATGCTACCGTTTTCTACTTGTGTGTTTAGATGCCCTCCTATTTTCGCGATACTAACGGGGCATTATTGCATAGAATTGATTAATCGGGTCCAGCGAGGCGGCGAACGGGATGTTTTATTCAAGGTCTTGGACATGTCGCTTCGTCCGTTTGAGGACCACTGGGGCCCGGAAAGCGAGTGGCAAGAGGAGGACAGGTTGTGTGGTGACGTACCTGCCCAGGACAATGGAATGCAGTGTTCTTGTAGCTCGTAGGTGGGTTATACCGCCTGGGTTTCTCCCCGCATCTACATATATCGCAATTTTGTTGTAGATGGGAGGTTTTGGTAAAGAAAAGTCGGTGACAGGAAACTCTGACTTGATAAATTTTATTTTCACCAATATTATTAAAATCTACACTGGGGGTTGCCGGATTTTTTTTGAACGACAAGCCAGAATAAGTAAATACAAAGAAGTTCCGATCTAGCGGTGAAAGGATAAAATACTTTTTGATCTTTCCTCATTCGCCCGTCTCCCATCACCAAGCCCCAAAGCCAACCTTGGATAATTCTATTTTGGCCAACCAAAAAAAAAAAAAAGAACAATCGTTGCTACATAGAACAATTCAATCCGCTCTGCATAGAGGACTTGAGGGAATATTTAGACTGGTAGTTCGAATTTCCTTCCCTGGAGAACCCTGTGAGATAGAATTATTTCGTTAGATGTTATTCTCTTAAGCCTAAGGTTGGATATCTGATAACTTACTTGGTATAGTAGATGTAGAAGAAATCCGAGTACAATACTGTCTGGATGATGCCGGCAATCACAGACAATGGGTCCCAGAAGGTAGAAGTCAAGTACCTATAGATCCAATTCGGAATGTACAAAGCTCGATAAGCTCCCAACGCGAAAATATAGTGAGTTGTGATTGTTTCGGCAGCACCGGTCCTCTGAACCATGAATAATTGCGGGAGGATGGCCACGCTCTCAAGCCAAAGACTAAAGGCCCATAGGATCTAGAATAGAGGATGAATTAGAAAATTTATTGGTGAGGTTTACTGCGAGACTTGTTCAATTGCTAACCTCAGAAAAGCTCCAGCTGTATGGAAATATTATAGCCAATACGGCAGACCCGCCAATCAAGTATCGGACTTTAAAGGTATCGATGTTTGGGTCGTGTGTGGGTTTAAAGGGACCGGTCATGAGGTGGAGAATATACGCGGAAGAGCCAATGAATATTATCTTCATGGTGCTGTTGTAGAGCGCGAAGGTCCAAAATAGATCTAAGGCCAGCATAGTGATTAGCTTGTCGCTATTACCGATATATCGCGGTCTTATAGCTAGGGGCTAGGGTTGGTGATAAGAGTTTGTACCTAGGTATCTTGTAACGTAAACTAATAGGTAAAGCGCCTGGGATTTGAATGAGATACCAGCGCAGCTCTAAGATACCGAGAACAAAGGTTAGGTCGCTGGTCAAAGAGAATTGGAGGGGAGGTATTGGCGCTTTTACCTTGCTTGTCCTCATCTTGTGGATAAGTATAAAGATACTTATCAGATGGAACAAGTCACCTAAAAAGGACCAAAGAAATCTTAGCCCGCCGCTTCACTCAGGGTTACGGGTATTGAGTAGACCCACCTGTGAGGCGGAAGATATTCATCGTGAACTTTGTTGCCAGTTAAGGTTGATAGCCCTCTGGAAACTTTCCCAACAATTTCCTCCTTTTGAGACTCGGTATACCGCCTGCCGCTCCTCTACTTGTCGATAAATAACGGAGAAGCCAAAGTCTTAATTGTATACTAAGTTATCGGAAGTCAGACTAAGAGTATTCGGAGATTATTTCGTTGTAGCGAGGGCGTGCGAGGCGTCGAACGGATGATAACCGGGAAATCAACGCGATCGGGTTTACGAAACGGAGGACCAAATTGATCGGGTTGGTATCTACTGGCTGCTTCAAGTGTAGGGAGGGTCTTGAATCGTCCGGATGATATGGAGATGGTGAAGGTCAATTAACAGGGTATCACTGAGTCCGAAATTGATGTAATTCCACAGTCGGTGGGAGTTAGTTGTGGGTCAAGAAGCAAGCTGGTGCAATCGAATCGGCGGATGGAAGAAAGTATGCGACAACCCTGACGAAGATGGGTGGGTGTTGATTGTGGTGGTGGTGCAGGTGGAGGACAGATAGATGCGATAGAGGTAGGTATGCGTACAGCCGACTGACTGGGTAGAGCAGCAGTGCACCAAGGAGAACCACCCGCTACTGCTGCCGTCGCTAAAAAAAAAAAAAAAAAAAAAAAAAAAAAAAAAAAAAAAAAAAAAAAAAAAAAAAAAAAAAAAAAAAAAAAAAAAAAAAAAAAAAAAAAAAAAAAAAAAAAAAAAAAAAAAAAAAAAAAAAAAAAAAAAAAAAAAAAAAAAAAAAAAAAAAAAAAAAAAAAAAAAAAAAAAAAAAAAAAAAAAAAAAAAAAAAAAAAAAAAAAAAAAAAAAAAAAAAAAAAAAAAAAAAAAAAAAAAAAAAAAAAAAAAAAAAAAAAAAAAAAAAAAAAAAAAAAAAAAAAAAAAAAAAAAAAAAAAAAAAAAAAAAAAAAAAAAAAAAAAAAAAAAAAAAAAAAAAAAAAAAAAAAAAAAAAAAAAAAAAAAAAAAAAAAAAAAAAAAAAAAAAAAAAAAAAAAAAAAAAAAAAAAAAAAAAAAAAAAAAAAAAAAAAAAAAAAAAAAAAAAAAAAAAAAAAAAAAAAAAAAAAAAAAAAAAAAAAAAAAAAAAAAAAAAAAAAAAAAAAAAAAAAAAAAAAAAAAAAAAAAAAAAAAAAAAAAAAAAAAAAAAAAAAAAAAAAAAAAAAAAAAAAAAAAAAAAAAAAAAAAAAAAAAAAAAAAAAAAAAAAAAAAAAAAAAAAAAAAAAAAAAAAAAAAAAAAAAAAAAAAAAAAAAAAAAAAAAAAAAAAAAAAAAAAAAAAAAAAAAAAAAAAAAAAAAAAAAAAAAAAAAAAAAAAAAAAAAAAAAAAAAAAAAAAAAAAAAAAAAGAGGAACAGTAATATTAATAGCAGCAGCAGCAATCGTGTTAGAAGAGTTTACTTGGTCTCTCTCTTTTCTTTTGATTTCTGCGAAGGGGGAAACCCGCGAGGTGCGAAGAAGGCTGGCCTGGATGAGGAATGAGGACACGTTTTGAGACGCAGCCAAGACGCTTAATCAAAAGTCAAAGGGCCTCCTTGCATGCATTGCATCAGCCTGTATGTAAGCCCCGTCATTGGCAACATAACAATTGATCAATCTAAACCAGTATATCTAACATTGAGGTCGAAACTGAACGTGCCTGTATCACACTCGAACCTTTCGAGGGAACAAACTCATCATGCTTGCTCTCTTCCACTCCTCTCCTTCTCCGGTTTGGAGTAATTATAAGCAGGTTACTCCCTCAAAGCTGACTAGTGTTATTGTTGTCATAACCCAAACCTTTGGGCCGTTCTACTTGTATGTGTGTATGTGTGTATGCTGGGCTTTCCATTGGCCCTCACAACAATTCATGGTCAACACCCAATATATGTTGCAGTCTTTATGGCTTAAAGTTCTGATTAGAGGAGAGTAGAAATTTAGAGTAATAATAAGAGGTATAAAAATACAGTACACGTACAGGATATCTAGCTGCGTTTTGGTAAAATTCAAAGGAGAATTCTATAAAAGATTCATCAAGCATTAAAGTAGAGGAAGACCGTGAAAAGGGGAAAATGTTCATTTTCCAAGGAAGAATGCCAATTAGCTGTCCCACTAGATTCAAAACCAAAATTATGAACATTTCGCTTGTTAATGCATCCTATATTGGTGTTAAATCTGTGCATTTTCATATTATTAAGATTATTATCTAGTGGTAATTGACCTTGGTAGAAAGCAAACGGAATGATGGCTGTATGCACTGGCAGCTGTTAAGCAAGTCAAAGAAAAGAAGAAATAAAAAAAGGATAACAGCGAACTCAAAGGATAGGGGGAAAACGAATTTTCATATAAAAACTTAAAAGCAAGGGTATATATCGTCATTAGTATAAATTCCAACCGCAATTAGCAGAAGAGGATGAGGAGCCTGGTGAAAAATGAAAGTGGTGGCAGGCCAGCAGATGAATCTGACAATGCTCCCAGGAACATTCGTCCCACCTGCTCCCGCATCCCAAATAAATCAGCGCGTTTTGTATATGAGATCCAAGAAAAAAAGGGTACACTCCGAAGAAGCAGAAAACAGATTGACGCCATGGGGATGCGCTCCCTTCCAGTAATAAATCCCATCTCTAATATACTTTTTTTCCCTTTCCTTTTGAAACCAAACCAAAGCTTATTCGAGAAGATCCAGAAGACAAGGAAACCCGGGAAGTCGTAACTTTTTTGTTTTTCGTAAGCGGAAGGAGTGGTGCGGGAAGCATGAGGGAAGGCCACATTGTTTATCCTCCATAAAGTCCTGAAGGCCTCAATTTCCCTAGGTGACGTGAAGTCGTAAGATGCCAGAAGTTGGACAACTCATGGCAATGAAGTACATGCGGTATAAAAAGTGCGCTCCAAACAAGAACCAGAGATAAAGAAAAGTAGTCATCAAAATCTATATTCGTTAACAGGGGTATTATCGTTTCGGCGAAAAGTCAATGCTGAGGAAGAAGCTTTTTGTTAGGGATGCGGAACCAAAAAAAAAAAAAAAAATGAAAAAATGAAAAAATGAAAGATAAAACTTGGGATGGAAGAATTTAGAAGTGTCTAGTAAGAAAATGAGGCGAGGGGAAGCTGTTGGTCCTAGGCGAGCTGGTTTCGATAATGGTGTCTGTACTGCAAGCCGCTAATACTCCAGCTAGTTAGCTTCACCATTAGCACTGGCCAGAGCGATCTCTCGCAGATTCCAGGAACGAGTTGAACTTCGGGCCTCAGCTGGAGATATCCAACCGAGGACCTTCCTCCGCCATCTTTGTTCCTCTTCTTTTTGCCTCTTGGTGAATTCGGGTCCAACATCGAATTCTTCGGCTGTCATCAAGTCGTTCAAAGAGGCACCGTGACCGCTATCTCGTGTACTCCTCTCAGTCACGGAGTTTGTCTCCTTCAAGTCGTCGAAATCTGCCAAAGCATTTGCCTCGTCGTCGGAGCCAGTATTATCCACTTTGAGCCAGCACATGTGGTCCGGATCAAACACCATCTTCCCAACGACTTGGATATTTTTCGAGGACTTGACGCTCGAGATTAAAGCCGGTCTGGGAAGTGCTGTTGGGAGGGTGTCCTCTCTATCAAAGCCACGAATGACGTGCTCGTTTCCTTCCCACCGATATGTGACTGGATTATAAATCATATCGTTGACCCCTGCAACGGAAAATTAATTAGCTGAGGACTTGGAGAATCGCAACGTGCATCGTTGGCTTACCCCGTGATTCACCTGGTGAGGGCAAAGAGGTGATGAGCTGAGGCTTCTGCGGGCCGTCTGGGTTCAAACGTCTTGGTGGCCTAGCTCGCCAGTTTGTTCTCTTCTGATTGGCCTCACTGGCCATTGGGTTCCTCCTTTGCTCCGCAGGCGAGTTGACGAGGGTTGACGCTAAAAACTTAGTATGAGGGGATATAGAGTGGGAGGAACATGATTTAAAATACGTACCACGATTGTAGCGGGGTACCTTCGATTCCCGATTTGGAGCCGGATCCTTAGTAGATGGGGGCGTGTTGTTCAAGTTGGTACCTTTAGTAGAACGTAAGGCTCGGGGAACTCCCTGGCCAACAGGCAGAACGGTGTACTTGGACTCCAGTCTAGCGCTAGTAGGAAGGTCGTCAAACGCCTCTAATTCTGTGCCGTTACCATAGTACCTTCTTCGAGTGGGAGCGATTAAAAAGTTTGTCGCCGCTGCTTCTTGTCGGAGCGGTTCAGGAGCTACTGCCTGTAAATTTCGGAGTGGGGAGCGTTCCCGAACTCGAGAAGTTCGGCTTTGGGGCCTATGCTCTTGGGCTGACGGTGGTCGTAAGGCTTTATTTGAGGATTTGCGTTGAAGTTTGCTTAGAACATGCTGAGATTGAGATTGAGACGCTCCAGCAGGTAGAAAGGGAGGACGCTGGGAAGGGGTAGATGGCCGTCCAGGTGACTTTGACCGGCTCCCAATACTAGCGCGGGAGGATGGCCTAGAGTTATTAATGTATCTATTCATCGCATAGGCTTGAGATCGTTCCCTTGAGGGCGACCTCGGAGGGCCTCTAGACTCGGATCGGTTGCTGCTTCTAGATGCAGCTCGGCTGGTCGTGCTGGACCTAGATGGGGGCCGGTTTCCCATTGTACGAGAAGGTGGGCGGTTCATTTGTAAGCCTTTATAACCAACTCGCACTGGCAGCATTGTTGGTATACTGCTGTGATCCTGATTATAGGCACTTCGGGGGATAGGAGGGACTGGGGGTGGAAGAGCCTGAGGAAGCTTTACAGGAGATGAACCTTGTGCCTTTAGGTTGGGTGTCGACCGTTGGGGGCGGAGCAGCCGCGAGGGCTTCCCATTCTCTGTACGTTTCAGAGTTGGCTGGCCAGGTGGCTTTACATTCTCCTCACGGCGACCTTCACTTGGGATTTCCAAGGAGGCGGGCCTTCCTGAAACCGCTTCATCGACAGATTCCAGTGTTGTGTTGGAGCTAATGGAGAGACGTCGAGCGTGAGATTTCTTCATTTTCTGTTGCAATTCGCCAACTTTCGTAAACGTTAAGGTTACGCCTGTTCGTCTTGTTGGGCTCGTTGGGTTTGCTTTTAGGCGAATATTTTTGTTCCGGGTTGATTTGGAGCTTAACAATCCGCCTTCTCCTATTTCAATATCATCCAAAAAGTCGTCTTTCAAGGATTCGCTTGCATTTCGGAGATCCGACGTGGTCCTTGCTAGAAGTCTCGCTTTCTTCTTATCTTCTAGGGCCTGCTGGAAGTCAAAGTTTGCTTGCGGGAGCTCCAGACAATGGAAGCTTTCATCCTCGCTCTCCATGGTGAAGGTGCTTGCGAGGCTAGGGCTCATGGTTGACATGATTGAACTCGAGCGATATCTCCCTGCATGCCTTGTTCCCAAACTACCTTCAGCGAGGTCATCTGTATCGCTATCCATAAAAGCTGACAGATTAGTCTGAGTTTCTTTAATTTTATCGCTAAAAGTCACCGATTCCTGTGTTGCACCGTTATCGCCCTCAGAATTGTCCGCGGGTGGTAGCTTTGCCGAGAGTTCTTGCTCAGAAGGAATTTCGGGAGTAGGCAACCGGAAAGCGTCTATCAAGGGACTTCTTCTGGGAGATTTTTTATGAAATCTGATGGTCGGGATGTCGTCTTCGTCCATAACCTGGCTTTTCTCATCCTCGGAAGAGGTTTGGAAAGCATCGGCTGGAAATTCGCTACTGCGAGGTTTCTTGACAGTAAGGAATTTTGAATTGTTGGGTATCTCGAGATCCTCTCCCCAGTCAACTTTAGCAACCCGCCTGGATCCTACACCTCCGATTTTTCGGATGGAACCTCCGGTGAGCGCCGAAGCTGGAATATCCTTCGGTAGAGGGATACCAGCCTTGTTTGCAGACCGTATAGCGTCTTCGGGAGAGATTGTGGAGGTCGGGGGTGGCAGGATAACCTCCTTGTCCATCTCGTCTAGGAACCCTAAATCATGGAGGTTGTCGCTAGCGGTGGATAGTCGGCTTGGGGTTGATCCACGGTCGCTAAACCGAGAGCTGGTTTTCGCCATATGAAGCTCCCCGACATCCTTGAAGTCTTCGTCATCGTCCCATGACTCGATTGCTAAGCTGAGAGAAGCACTCTTTTTTTTCTGAGGTGATGTTTCCATCCCTCGATAGAACAGATTGTTTAGAACAACTTGACGGCTTGAATCGTTTCCGTCTAATCCAAATCGTCGTCCGTGGGTTGTCCAACAAATCAGGATGCACTTCCAAGGATACTAAAGACTCCGAACAGGGCTTGTTTCTTTGGAAGAAAAATTGAAAATTTTTCGAGACACTAAGTGTGTCTGACAGTCGAGACTCGCTAGAAAGAAAATTCCGAGGGACAAGTAGGTGTTAAAAAAATATCGTTCGGCGCCAAATCGTTAAACCTTCCGGTCGCGAGCAGTGAGGTGAATAATTTTTCGGCCGTTTTTGGAGCTCGGGGAACGTTGACGGTACTATGAAAGAAATGAGATTGGTAGGCTTGAATCGAGGAGGTATTCCTGCGGCTGTACTTTCACCGACTATATATAGTCCTAAGTTTTTTTTTTTTTTTTTTTTTTCACTCTTTCTCCGACTTCTTCGGCTGTAATTATAAATTGAGGTCGGTATAAGCTGGCCCGAAGGTCTAAAAGGATGTGATAACGTCGCGGCGTGAATAACTGGAGTCGGAGGTTTTGTCGATTTTACAAGTTGCAGGCGCAGGATGCTACTGCCATCTTGAAAATTGCCAGGATATGTTGGAACTGATTATTGTCGGGCAAGGAGCTGTCGGGAGGTGTCTCTTGTGCCCCGGTTTCCAGAATCGGCCGCAACTAGAGTAGAGATTGTCGTGAGAGCCTGATGGAAGAGTATTTTTCCTGTTTTCTGCTTTATTGATCTGTCTTTTAGTTTTTTCCTTTGAGAGATGGTATACCAGGAGACCAGGAGTATCGAGATATGACGGTGAGGAGAAAAGGATGTGTGCGTAGGGCACCTAGGTGCTAATAGAATACTGTGGTTTGAACAGCAGTCGGTTAAAAAAAAAAAAAAAAAAAAAAAAAAAAAAAAAAAAAAAAAAAAAAAAAAAAAAAAAAAAAAAAAAAAAAAAAAAAAAAAAACCCCTTCTCTCTATTTTCTTTTTTTCTTCTATTTTTTCTCTCCCTCTCTTCCTCTTCTTTTCTAAGTCTTGGAATTCGATGGAATCATCAATCTTAATATGATTGGTATTATGGGTTTCTTAGCTTGCTTTTCGATGGGGAGGAAAGCGAAAAGGAAGAAAAAAATTTGATCGAGCTAACTGAAAAGGTCCCAGCCAGCAGCACAGGGCACCACCACCACCACTGGCGAACCCTCCATGCAACAGCAGCTTCTAGTCTGCCACGAACAGGTACCGAAGGACTAAAAAGAAAAAGCATGGCCAAATGACCATCAGCTATTCTGATGCTGTTTCACCCTGCTCCTCCGGCAGCTTTTTTTTTTTTTTTTTTTAAGGTGTGTGGTACTCCATGCATTTCAGTTGATCCGTAGCGAATGAGGTGTGCCTGTTGGTCACAGCCAGGTTTCCTCGGTGCCAGGAGGCCTGGCTAGAAAGAGAAGGTCCAGTCGGGAGGAGCCTAAGATGAAGCATGAGAAGAGAAAAAAGTATCGAAGGGGGGCGAGGAAGAAAAAGAAAAGGAAAAAAGGAAGAAGCGAGGAAGACCCGAAAGAACACCCTCAATTTGTTCCATTCTTCTCCCTTGGAACCAAAATAGTGTTTCGCTTCGATCCAAGAATGCAGAGTCGATGCAAGAATGACGATGCGATGCGATGGGTGGATACAATTGCAATCATCGGAAATAAAGCCAATCGCTGAGAGAAACAATCAAACCTCTTTGCACTGTTGCATGATTGCATAAATCATCCGCCTTCTGGGTCAGCAATTGTCTCGTGATTAAGTAGAAAGACAAAAAAAAGGGAGACTGTCAACGTACCTCCCAGGAAGGCCTCGAGCTCATATCCCCCTCATGACATGATCGGGTAACTACTTCGTATTGTCTGTCATAGCGGGCAAGATATCCTCAGGATACACTATAGACGGAGCAGGAGTGACTCCTTTCAATTCGGAGGAGGCTCTTGCTTGCTTGCGCTTGGGGATGACCAGCAAGGCTCGGCCCCACAAAACGCATAGCTTGGGTCAGACAGACAGACAGACAGCTTGGTCAGACTCGAAGCTTCAACACGTCTTCCCACGTTTTTCAACAACCTTAGCACGCGCCCCACATGTTGCTTCCACCTCGTCATTCCTGCCAATGTTGATAGTTAGGAAGACTAACAAAAACTAAAGGATATTACAGAGCGTATCATTTCTATTTAAAAAGTCCTCAAGTTGAACGCGAAAGTTTAAACGAGTTTATAATATGATACATTAATACTTTTAGCCCAATCGCCTATTCCTTCAAGTCCATATCGCGGTCAAGCCAAATCGAGCAACACAATCAACGGTGTTAACATTGCACCATATAAAGTACCAAAGTATATTCTAGGGTGGCTGGCAATAGTCCACGAACAGTATGTCAACATCAGCCGCTTCACGGCCTAGCAAGATCCTTCGTGTCGCTCGTTCGGATGAAAAGGAGCAGAATCTTTCTGTAATTCTTCACATCCAGCCCACCGCCGCCACGATACCTTTGAATGTAACAGTTACTGCCACGGATGGTAGCGACGGATATGGCTTAACCCGTAAGTAAATAAGGGCAATTCCTATAGTATAATCATTCCCCAGGTTTAATTGTGAAGTCCTTTAACAATCTTATCACCGTGAGTTGCTACCGTTGCTAATGCCTTTAATCTTTGGTAGTCAAGGACAGCAAGGTAAAGGCCTTGAAAGACGCTTCCTCAGAGCAAAGCGACGATGAGTGGAAGTCCGTTCTTCGGGCGGTCCTTCTAGCAGACGCCCAACCTGAGGACCTTTACTGGTTGGGATGCATAGAACTCACAGCGATGGTTAAAAAGGACGGTATATCTGTTAGTGAACACAAAATTTTGGAGTAGCTCTTTCTCGTACATAAGTTCATAATATTGATATCGCCTCTTAGGTCAGCATTAGAGAAGATGTAGGAGGTATAAGGGTGAGTTTTTCTTTCTGAGTTAGTCAATAGAATTTTGGTCGGCAACTGCTGACCTTTGAAATGTGCAGAGGAGGCTCGGGATACTTAGCCTAGCCCCTGATGATGTTGAGATCGAACTCTGGGATTGGCTAGACACAGTGTGCAAAGAAAAAGGTGATGCTGAGGTTAGATTTATCAGTCATCCCTAATTTAACTCGGTAGTTTAGCTCATTTGCCATAAAAATGCTGCAGGAACGATGTCAAAAGGCGGAGAGGGCGGCGGCGGATGCCCAGGCAAAACTCGAGAAGCTCGAGAGACAGCTTCAAGAACTATCTACAGCGAAAAAGAAACACGAGGATGCCCTAATACTACGCTTTCAACATTTACTAAACGAGAAGAAAAAGAAAATCCGCCAGCTTTCAACCGGAGGTATGAAGTCCCCTCGAACTGATACAGAGTGCATTTACGTTAATACTTGACTGTGTTTTGGACAAATAGGTTCATATAGTGCTATTGCTGCTCCGACGAGCGATGCTAATGAAGAGGAAGAGGGGGAAGAAGAAGAAGAGGAGGAAGCGGTAGAGATAGCTCAGCCAACCCGGAAAGGTGCCAAAATATCTAAAATATCGAAAACAATAACGGGGAAGAAGCGCAAACAGGTAGAGAAGGAGCCGTCCGACGACTCTATGGCCGATGAGGAAGATATCGAGGGATTAAGTCCCAGTGATAAGATGGATGTTGTAGACCCTGATGCTGAGGATAGACAGACCACGGACGAAGAAGCGACACTGGGCGATACAACTGATGATGATGATGAGGAGCTGTAGGAGCTCAACTATTTTCGGTGGGAAAAGGCAATACGGCGATACCATTCTAGAAGTTAATATAGCTTTGAATATGATGCTCGAGGGTTACTTTTCTTGATCAATTGAACATTTGGCATGGGCTAGATGTTGTCTCGTAAACCCGACGTCTGGTTTTTACGAGACAAGCTGGATGATCATTTAGTACTATATACAATTCGACCACCGAAACGGCATTGGGAGAGCCCTTTTTTTTCAAATAGATGCACTTAGGATATAAGTAAAGTATTTGAATATGAGCCCAAATATACAACCGAATGATATAGCGCATGCGGCATATTAAATCTTAGCATGCACATGATGTTCATTTATATAGGGGATGTATGCGCCAACAGCTACTGCCGACTGATTATAAAGTAATCAAATGCTTGGAGGTTGTATATGCGTGCATGGCAGGGATAATATTTCCCTGCTTGGGCATATTATTCTGTTGAGCTAGCCAATGCATGAGGACATGACATTGCCTCACAAGGCAACACATGAAAGCGCATTTCGGGAACTTGTTTTGCAATCTGCTCTTCTTGAGAATGTGGATTGTGGACGAGTAAACAGTGCCGCTTCCTAGTCCTCGTTCCTTGTAGGAACCCTTCCTTTTCTCCCTCTCCCTCTCTCTCTCT
>LDUD01000017.1:192889-212013 GCA_012184295.1 Dactylella cylindrospora
CCTCGGCATTACTCTCCACCAAAACCCCCCCACTCACCCTCACTCACTCACTCACTCCAGTTGGAGCCATCACAACCTCATCCATCAACCTGGCGCGACAGTCGTCGTCTTCTTTTTCCTGGATTCACGAATATCCGACAACTCTATTTAGCGATTCTGTATCGGGCATCCCTCTAGCGTAAGGGCCGCCGCTTGGCAGCGTAATGGCGCATGCTACAACCGCGTCGGCCTCCTCGCAAACGCATTCCAATGTAGACGCCCGCCTCAAGAACCTCAAGAAGAACATTCTCCCGGACTACCCTCTTCGGCTTACCCAGGTAAACGACCCTTCTGATGCGAGGCGACAAAGTGGGAATTGTAAACATTGTGGTCAAAACAAGGACAATTGTTTCTGTTATGCCCATCACACGTTTCTATCGCGAGAGGAAATGACAACATATTCCGACAAGTCTAGCAACCCGGACAATGCTTCTTCCAAACTCTTTACTGCTAGATCGATAACCACTCCCATGTCCCACGCCGTTGGAGCTACCGCCTCCGGCTCTGGGAAGAAATTGACGCTAGACGCGTACAAGAAGATCAAGCAGGAGGGTGGATCTGCTGCTGGCCGCTCAACACCCAAAGACGCCCCTTCGCCAGCGGAACCCGTCCCGTAAGTCGCTATCTCTTGCCGTCGCAGCTAGCTACCCTAGTATACTAATCACCTTCCGCCTCCTTGATATATAGATCGAGGGAACAACCCGCAAAATCAAAAGCATCGCATTCAAGCTCCCTCTCCCACTCCGAGAATGTAGCTACACTTTCCGACAATGACCGACCCGCAAAGAAACTAAAAACTTCAAGTTCAACTTCGGTTGCGGTTCAAAACTCTCCCGCTTCAAAGTCCAGCCTCAGCAATGTGACAACAACCTCTAAACACCTGCCAACCACGAGATCGCCCGCCCGGAAAACCGTACCAAGCGAGGAAACACATTCTGAGAAGAAGCCATCGGTTTCCCGATCTCAAGCAGCCAAGAAGGATACGTCAAACTCGCGGACGAAATCACCGTCGTTGAATTCTTCGCATGTCTCTAAGAGTGAACAAGGCAGGAATAGACGGACCCCAAGCCCGATGGAACGGCCTCGTGAAAAGGCACATTCGAAGAAGGATCCCAAGGAGGCGAGATCGAAGCTAGAGCGCCCAACCAAGGATTTCGATAGACCACGCCCTGTATTACCGAAGATGCTTAGCCCGCTACCTGATGAGCTCAACAGGTTAGTTGATGAATATGAACGGAAGCATCCCGGTCTTATCAAGAAGGATGATTCCGATAGCTTCCTAATCGACGACGATATACCGAAGCGGTCAAAGAAAGCTTCCGGGGATAGGATCTCGGAAAAACAACCCTCGAGACCAGACTCTAGGAATACTAACCGCTCAGACGCCGAAAGCAAACCCACAAAGTCAGAGCGTAAAGCCGACAGAGTGGAATCCGGAATCAAGGAAACAGAGTCAAGGTCACCTCAGGTTGCGTTCAAGGTGCCAGCAAAGAGACCGCCTGCAGATATTCTCAAGGCTAAGGAAATCGAAAAGGATTCGTCTCGCTTTGTGGTTCGGTTACGCTATGGTGTCCGCAATGCTGGAAAGGTAAAGAAAATCTTAAGATCGGAAGTCGATCGCAGTAAATGTCCAAAGTGTGCTGCAGAAAGAGACGATGGCCAATCTGGTGAATCTTCATCTCAGAAGGCGGCCTCGAGAGACAGATCACCACATCTACCGACTAGAGTATCTATGACGACTCTCAAATCTACCCCAAACCTAAAATCAAGCTCCAACGGGAAGATTACCACCCCTAATAGGAAAGTCCCCGGGACCTCAGAACGACCGAGATCTAGTGAGCTGGGATTGGCATCATCCTCACGATTGTCAATACCTCAAGCGAGTGATAGAGATTCTGAGGACCTCGGGGATAACGACATGCTAAAGGCGGATAGCGAAGCCTTCTTAGCGTTAGGCATCAAACTCAAGCACAAAGCCGACGCCGCCCTAGGCGTTAAGAACCCGGAGGACGCTAATTTGAATCATGCTCTTGTTTATGCATGCCACTGCGTTATGTAAGTTGGGACCCTCTGCAAGCCGCAAAGAAATTTGAGCTAACATTATATAGTGCCTACTTTCTTTCATTTGGCCTCGACGATGAATTACGTCGAAGGGAGAGGCGATCAAGTGTGTCTGACGGCTGGAGGTCGGTTGTGGGCTACATCGAATTTCTACTAAGTAGTAGACTTAAAGCCAACCCTGTAATTCACGGTTTATTGTATGAATACTCAACGATGCCCTTATCATTCGGTGCGATAATCTAACACAGCTTTACAGATATCAAATGGGCGCAATATGCAGCGAACGAGTTTCTTTATCCGAGCAGCAGCGTATGTTGAGCATATCGCTCACGGACTCCGGACAATCTGGTGATACTACCGGCGGCCGAAGTGTTCTTGATACCGTTAAGCGAAGCAGGAACGATCTCATACGAATATTGCGTACGAATCACGAATGGTGGAGCCTTGGCCACCAACGCTTACCATGGAGCACCATTCAGTCCATGTTTCCCAAAACTTGGTCAAAGAGGTCGACGCAGGTGATCAAGAAACCCCAAATCGTCGCTGGGCACTACTTGACACCCTTTTACCTTCCGCTATATTCAGGAAGCACTGCGTTCGAAGCAGCTAGCTTTGCGTGGATGGTTACGCAGGAATGGAAAGCAGAGAGAGGACTGAGTCTTGATACAGGGCTCTATTTAACATGGCCCAAAAAGGACGATCGTGATTCCTGAGGGGCCTTAACACCGTGATCGCGGTTATTGAACGAGTCTCATTTTGCATCGCCTGGGAATGGAGCGCAGCGTGGAAGGCGTATAATATTTTGGACGGTCCATTTATAGTTGTTGATATTATTATATTTTGCTCTCATACATATAGTTTGTTATTTGCGACTTACGGCAGATGGTTGGGATGGTTAATTCACTTTAGGAGCCTGTGTCTCGTCAGTTTCATTCACGCACGCCTGCTGTGTGAGCGTTACATTTTTCTTGCTCAAATTTTGTTTCCAGCGGTTCTGTTTTCCAACGACTCTTTCCCTTTTATGGCAGGATTTATTAAAACCGGCGTCATTGCTATAATGCGTGTCTCTTCTTTACTGTCTTTTTCCTCATCAACGATATGTTTAACCACCCTTCTAATTGGTTTTCAATATTTTGTATCTACGGTTTAAACCGGTCTTTATTCTCTAGGCTAATAACCCCCCTCCCAGGGAGACTATCCTGGGCAGTATCGCTACCGGCTACGAGCTCCTATTCAGTCCAGAAATTTTTAAAATTTCAAATTTGAAACTTCTACGGATATAATCGAGCAGACTGAGGGAGATAAAAAAAAATATAATTTGAGAGCTCATTCAGGTATACAATAGGACAAAGGACAATTACAGGTTATTAGTGATAAAGGGTACAATGTATTTGATGCGGTCAAAGGATTAGAAGTAGAAACGCACAACAAAAAAAAAAAACCCGTAAAATGCGGTGTGACAGGGGGGGGTTTGAACCAGAAGATTTCATGAAACCTCCTTTTCCGTTCAACCCAAATAATATATAATACACTCAGAAAATATAAAGGACGAAGGAGGAAGAAGAGGAAGAGGGAAAAGTATAGAAAAAAATAAGGGTTATCAGAGGCAAAAGGCGAAGGAGTTTGCGGGGTAAAAGGTAAAGTACATGAGATGCAAGAGAATAATTGTAAAACCTGAAACCCGATAGTGATAATACATATAACAAACACGTTTCGTTGGATCGAGCAGGGAACAAAAAAACTTAATACATAAAGGGTAAAAAAAAGAAAAAGAAGAGAATCTCCCATAATGGAGTACATCTGCAGGACAAGGACGGGGATAGTAGACAAAAACTTGAAAGTGTATCAGCAGGGACAATAATCGGCATGTGTATACAAACTTCTTCAGAAATAAGGGGAGGAGGATACAGAAAAGGATGCTACAGGATGGATATCGGGAGTTTGAACATGTAAACTAAGACTGCGATCTAAGGGGTAGTCGATTGCTCTATGGGATATAGGGTACTAGCAAACGAACGTCATCTGGAGGTGAAGAAGAGGAAGAGAAGAGGGGGGGAAATTGTCATGAATACATAAGTAGTTCAGAAAGCGCAATGCAGAAATGCACCAGATGACGGCAATAACAAAAATGACTAACAAATAGCATCTCTTAACCAGCCGCTTTATGCACCCAAGGAAAATGGAGTGTACGTGATACAGACTGGCCACAATGAAACCCGATTAAACCCCATGATGGAAATATATCATAGAAACACGTAGTGAAGCGAACAGGATGAACACCTTACCCAGCGAAACCAACTCCTTAGCCTCTATAAAAGTACATAATGTTAGGAAAAGGTTGAAAGTACGCATCTTTTTATGCAAACAAACCCTTTGAAGATTTTTGCACGAAAAAGGGGCAAATATATCCTCACGATGGTCGACCGCTGAAATGAAAATTGGAAAAAAAATGTGCAAGGTGCCCCTAGGTACACTCAGAGAATGAAAGCATTCGGTACCATGTCATTCTGATATGGCATTTGAAATGGGCCTTGGTTTGGCATGTTATGAGACCGAGAGACTTGAGGCGTGTAATGATTATAAGTGGTTGATGGCATGCGTGGCTGGGTTTGAAGAGGTGGAATTGGGCCTAGGCGATAACTGGTCTCAAAGACTGCCCCGAGACCATCCGGTGACATACCAGAAAGAGCTTGGATCTTAGACTGGATCCTGCGACCATACGGTGTCATACGAATTGATGGAAGAATAGGCCTTAGGTTGTCGACAAGCAATTGGCGGCTCTCAGTCTCTGCGTAGTCGAGCTAATTACTTTGTCAGCGCTCGATCCCATTTAAGAGAACGGTGAATCTCAAGCATACCGCAGTTTGGATGACGTAATTAGCATATGAATCTCGAATCAACTTTTCAAGTTCTGGTGGATTAATTATTTCCTTAATCATTCGAGTCCTAGTTTCCTTTTCAGAAACCCGGATGCACTGTAATACGTTAGTTGACTTATCAATCAAACCTAATAAAGAGTCGGGTCCTCACTTTCTCGATCACATTCGAGCTGAATTTCTGCATGGAGAGCTCGCTAATTCGGCCCAAGAATTTATGAATCAAAGGTTCGGCCAACTCAGGTTCACCAAGATCCACTTCAAAAGGATTAGCCAAAAGAATGCTATCTAGGCAAACGTACGCTGACTTACGTATATATTGGACAACATAGTTGCCAAAGGGGTCCCTGACCAATGCGAAGGCATTCTCAGTAATGTGGGATATCAATTCAGCACGTTGTGTCTTCGAAGCATGATCAATGCAGCGCTGGAGAACACAGCAACCATGTCTATGCGTTCCAACGGTGACACAATTTTTCCCGACTGCGTCGAATATAAACTATAATTGATAATACTTAGCGAGAGGGCAATGCTACTTGAGGAAGCAGAGATGAATACCTGAGCATCTTCGGGCTTTAGTCGATTCAAGCACTTTTGGATAACGTGGTTCCCGTTCAAATCCTGAATTAATTCCACAACTTTGCTGCGAAGGGCTTGAATAACAGTTTGAATCTAATTTCGGTTAGCAAAGGACAAGAGGCAATTTTGATAGGATACAACCGCGCTGCATACCTGATCCGGGGTGGAAAGGAATTCAATCATTTTCTGCAATGCCCTGGTACCATGCTGGTTCAAAGCAATTTCGACTAGGTGAGGGGCAGCGTTATTCACAAGTTGCGACCTTTGCTCATTATTGGTATGTTCCAGGAGTTTTTGACAGAGATAGTTGCCAAATGGGTCTGCGGCATAAATGGTAAGGTTACCCTAATCTGTTTAATCACGGGATCTCGGGCCTCTTACCTGTCATAAGCTCTACAATGTACGCCTGTGTCTCTCGGAAAATAATTTCGACATCCTTAGGGTTTTGTTCCTCGAGCTTTCTTTGCAAAAATCGGCACCCATGTTGGTCCTTGCAAAGGAGATATATCTCACTGCCTAAACTTTCAATATCAAGATTGGAGAAGCGATTCCCTAGAGTTCGTATAGTGTTAGCCTTGAATATAGCGTTGAATGGGTGTCATTTTAGTAACGAGGACTCACCATCCGTTTCAAAGGGACGACGAGAATGTCCTCGGCCGGGGGATGCAGGGTGGAAGAAATCCTGGGTCTTAGGGACGCCGGTAGGGCCGGAAATGTGTCCAATAGGTTGATATTGATTCACAGCAGGCGTGGTATACATATTATTGGCGATGCTCATTGGGTTGTAGGTTGCAAACCTTGGCGATGGGAGTGGTGACATTCCAGGGGGCGAGATTGGTGAATGGGAAACATTGGTGTTATACAATGGTGGGCCAAAGGCGGTATTTGATGTCTAATTGCATGTTAGGCATGACAGGATACGGAGAAAGAAAGTATACTTACTGCTCCGAAATCAGTTGTGGATTCTCGGCGACCCCGAGCGTCAATAACCGGCTTGGAACCAAGCGGGGACGCAGGGTTGAAGCTGAATGAACGGACTGTTGGGATATCAGAAGTAGAGAGGGAGGGTTGGAGTTTGGGAGCACCGCTAGCACCCAAGGTATTGGCGGGTCGTGCCAAAGAAGGAATATTCCCGAAAGCCTCATCTTCTAAGCTAGCATTCGCTTTTTTCTGCGTGATAAACGAGTCGTCATGGTAGGGAGTTAGAGTCTCTGCGGGACTCAGTTGATACTTAGAGGCGAACGTGCTTGAAGGGTTGAATGGTAAAGTATTTGCTGGGAGACTTTGTTGACCTGGTCTGTGACGGGGAAATGTCGGCCATCCCTGATTATCGTTGGCTGACTTGAGTCCTTGCCCGTGAAGGTTATCCAGCGCCTTTGAGGAAGAAACCGTCCTCTAGATATCGAGATTAAAGATTAGCAACGCTATGACAACCTGCAATCCGGTTTATTATCGTGGCTTACCTTTCCAGCTAGATCATCACGTCGGACAAGGACAGGAAAGTCATCCGTAGCTGTGTTCATCTGAAAAACTTGGGTTGACTCTGGAGGAGAAGAGGCAAGAGTTTCTCTCGAGTTCAAGGAAGTAGATGTAGTCGAGGGGTCAAATTGGAAGTTGGGCTGGTGCAAAGAGCCGAGCCCTGGGAATGCCTTTCTATCAGCAGGCAACCCTAAGACGGGTGAACCCTCTAGGAATGGCAAGACACCTCTGCTTATGATATATTAGTATATGGAAAATTCGCATCAGTTGAAGCGAGATAACGGCAATGTACCTTTGCTTCACAGAGCCACCCCACTGGGATGCTCTCTTCCCTTCCTCGGAATCCCGCCTCGAATCTGCGGCAGAACGTGTGGAAGAGTTGGCACCAGGTATGACATCATCCGCAGGCGGTGTCATTAGCTGGTAGTTAGCAGAGCCCTGGCCATCAGTTTGCTTGAAAGCGCGGTCGCTGATTTTATTGCTGAAACCGCTGTTGAATAGGTAATCTTGCTCGGGAGGCGTGGTGGGCTCTCCGTAGCTTCGGGGTCCCGAGAAGCTGGAGCCAGTGGGTTCATTGAGTTGGAGGCCTCTCAGTGCTCTCTCATTTTGTTGCGACAAAATCTGCAGCCGTTGTATCTGCTCAGCTAGATCTCTCTGCTCGATTTGAAGCTGCCGTTGCTTTTCGTCCTGCGTGTCAGGTTAGGTTTGTAAGCCTCAAAAATATATGTCTGGGAAAAGACGTACGTTTGAAATCATCTGAACCAGGACAGAGTCATGTTAGCAAACGTAAACTCCTAAAGGGTTCGCAGGGAGCAAGGAGGTCTCACTTCGGCATTGGAATTATAGGTTGCAGTATTTGCAAGTGCTGTAGGGCTTGGGAGGAGTTGAGAGTAAGTGGGTCGAACGGTTGTTACGCTCGTAAAGCGGCGATGGAGTGTTGTTCGGCCGGTGCCGGGGGATGCCATAGGAGAAGTATCGGCGGATGTGGCGAGTTCGTGGCCAAAAGAACCGAATTTGGACTCATTCATTATAGATCTGATGCTCCCCTGGCCGTCTGTCTTTCTAGGCCCAGAGGTAGGAGAAAATGCCATTCGAGTTGCCTTGTCTAGGCCGTCTATTGTCTTGAGGGATGTACGAGTATATATAAAGGAAGCTCGGCGGTTTTCTTCGTGGGTGAGGTTTTATTTTGAATAGGTCTGCTTCTACCAGTGGCAACTATCCTCTGAGTTAGAGAGGCTCAAGAAGAGGCTGTGGCTAGAAGCGTAATAGGAAAGTGGGGTAAATGCGATGTGAAAGCAGACGATGGAAAGGGAAGGGTTCTACCACAGTTGCTATTATAACTGTGTAGAAGGGAAGGGAAAATATTTACAGATACTAAGAGTAGGTGTTGAGGGAAATCAGGATGGATATGGAAAGAAGGAGGAATGAGAATGCAGGAGGGTACGGTGGGATGAGGAGGGGTATTTTGGTCCGTCTCAAATTTGAAGTATTTCGCTCATGGGACAACGACTTGCAACATCGAGTGGAAGGGTGTCGAGCTTTGGGGTAGATTTGGTTGAAAGTTAGGGGAAGTTTGAAGCTCAACTTACCTTGAAAGTTGTGATGATAGAAAGATGGTTGGAAATGAGGGATGACAAAGAAATGGTTGCCTATGTCGGTTTGTGGGAAAACGGACGAATAATCTTGGAAGATATGATTTTTGCCGTGGGCGGTAGACTTTCCTTTGTGATAGGTAAAAGAAGTCGAGATGGAGTTGGATATGAAACGGATGCCCGTGTTGAAAGTTGGGAAGTCGTCGGGTGGGCAGGCGGACAGGCGGCCAAAAGAAGGAGAGGGTGATGATGACGGGTGGTGGAACAACAGTGATGCTGTCGGCGGGAGGATGGAGGCGGGACGAGATGTTGAGAGGAGGGGAGGGCGGGGAATTGTCGGTGCCACAGCTACCAAGCCAGCGATAATTCTGTCTTATTGTACTTAGTATGTTTTCTTCTTTTAATTCTCAAAGTACTATTTCTTAATCTTTCTGTTTCTTTTAGGTTGTACATAAAAGTATAATAAATTTAACGACGCTGCTGTTGCTGCTGCTTTGGTGCTGCTGCATGGATAACACTTTCTCCAATTAGTCCAGCTAGGTGTCCCTACAGGTGCAAGGACAAAGGGAAGGAGGAAAAGTAAGGGAACAGTGAGAAGTTTACGAGCAAGGGCAAAGCTGGCAAAGATAGTATTGGCGGACAATGGTGGGTGATAGAGGGGTGGGAAGAGCAGATGCCTGCTGGGATGCATACGTGGTTTTAATCAAACCACCGCAGTCTTTGGTTCTTGAGGGCAAGTGAAAGGCTGGCTGCGAAGAATCATGAAGGTCCTATTATTAATATCATTACTACTACTACGGTCACTCTCTGCGGACTTGTCTGTCTGAATGAGCAGGATTTGAGCACTATATCATTGCTACTCGTACAGCAATCTTGGAGTACTAGTGTTATCTTCTTGGCAGCCAATATGATGAAATAACAGCTTGTAAAAACAAAAAGAAAAGAATCATGTTGGATTAAAACACTGCTACTTCACTATTTGTCCCGAGATTAATTAAATCCGCTCAGCACGTCAGTGTTGCTGCCCCCCACTAGAGCGAGAGTGTAATTAAAACAGAAAGACAAACGAAAGGCACAGGGGAGAGCAGATGCCCCACGCTAGAGGGGTATCTTGGTCCGAAATTTGATCAGGTTGACAGGCGAAGGATAGAGACGGGCTTGTGGTACATACACGGACCCAACTAGTCCTGCCTTGTTGTTGCAGGTTTCCAATGGTGGGGTTAACATTGCCCTAGATGAGTAAAGAAAGTAGGCGGTCAAAGCAGCTTGAGTAGGATAGTAGAATATCGGGCGACAGATACACGCCAATCACCAGGAAGAAGACTCAGCGCCAGAAAGCTCACCGGATCTCGGGAGAATGATAAGGCTGGAATTATTTCTACGGCCAACCTGACTATCGAATGTATGCGTCTACGGGGAGGTTAGGGAAAAAAAAAAAAAAAAAAAAAAAAAAAAAAATGAAAGGGGGACACACAACCCGACGACTTATCGGCAGTTATGATCATCTGTATCGAACATGCTATCTCTTTGGGGTCAGATGCGATCTTTTGCGGCCGCTTTCGATGTTCGTATCAGTGGCACGGAGAGCAACTACTGTCGTGATAGATGTTGGTGTGGGCAGGTGGCACGAGTATGGTGAACACCCTCAACACGCTGAATGTGAGGCCGAGGGACAGCAAGCAATGCCCAAGCTGGTCATGCACGCTTAGTGCAGGCTCCAGGACGCACCTCAACTAAGTAGCTGTTATCTCTGAGATGTTTTTTTTTTTTTTTTTTCCTCCAAAATTTATTCTTGACGAAAGTCTGCATATTCAATCAGCTGTGTAGCCTCCACAGGTTACTCGACATGAGGCTAAAAGAAGCTTCAATGCAAGCAAGTATTGGCCCCAAGTGGCACCAATTTATTCTGCATGAGGGATCGGATTTGGGGTTGCGGGTAGTTACCTGTTGAGCTTGAAAGCTCATCTCATCATGTCATTCAAGTAATTGTGCTCTATTTCTCAAACACGGAAATTACTGGGGAAGCAAACAGTTTGCGCGTTGCACGACGAACCTGCTTGCTGTTTTCGGCACGACAATTTTTTTTATGACTTGATCCAGCTTTAGTCATATATGCAATATATGGTATACCATGCGCACATCAAAGATTCGTAAAAACTCCAGACAAACAGAGCCGATACTCCTACCATCATCATCATCATAACATAGCTTTACATCCTTAAATCAATCAACTACAGAGTGGCCACTGCTCCATTCAAAGCGGGGAACCTGCTTTTTGCACGTTCAGATATCGATAATCCCAAAAAACGCACCACTTGCATGGTTCCACACCAGAGGCAAAACAACAAGACGTCCATTATAAATTATCATGCCCAATATAGCTATTTACAAAAATAAGGACTGAGGTTCAAACAGGTGACGCAGCAATCATTGTCTACCAATTGTATAGCCTGCGCGCGACCCAGTTAGCAAAACCTTTTTTTTAATTCAACCGAGACCTTAATATTTATAATTAATTCGCAGCTTTTTATCCGACAACCACAAGCAAAGCTTCGCAACCCAAAATATGGCTGTCGCAGTATGCTAGATCCCGAAATTATTGCAGTATCTAGATCCAACCGCTGCGCTTCCTTGCTAACTTGAATCCAATGGTCAGGATACCTCGAAAGCCGCAGGGGCGGCACACGAACGCCATTCCCGGTCCCACAAATCATCCCATGATGAAGTATGTTCTGGCAAGTCCTTGAAGTGGCATCGATTTCGTTTTCAAGATACCAACTTTTTTTACATTCAATAGGCATTCGCCAAGCTACTCGAGCCGGTATATCAAGGCAAAAAGTTAACAGACCCCATAAGTACTCCAAAGGTAGAGTCCCCGGTATTCTCCAGAATTATAGACGTAGTTTTGCTTAATCCTGCCCATTTTTATGGGAACCTTTAGGACAAATGGGCGCTCCTACCGGCTTTTCTAAAGGTCAAGGGTCTTGTGAAGCAGCATATCGACTCGTTCAACTATTTTTGCGATGTTGACCTGAAAAAAATCGTCAAGGCAAATGAAATGGTTGTCAGTGAAGTTGACCCAAACTTCTTCCTCAGGTACCGGATTGGATACATCCTAAAAGGCGCAGAGAAGCCGTAATTTTTTTGTTAAAAAAGACTTTACACTGAACCAACCTTACTACCGAACTTCCAGGTACACGGACATTCGGGTTGGCTTCCCGGAAAGGCAGGATAGCGATAGCGACGCTGAGATCACGCCTAATGAATGCCGACTTCGTGACATGACCTATGCTGCTCCTGTCTTCGTTAGTATTGAGTACGTTCGAGGCAGGGCAGTTATATCGAGAAACAGTGTTTGCATTGGACGACTGCCTATTATGTTACGTAGCAACAAGTGCGTGCTTACCAACAAGAGCGACGAAGATATGGCCCTGCTCAAGGAATGCCCTCTTGACCCTGGAGGTTACTTTATAATAAACGGCACCGAGAAAGTGATCCTAGTCCAGGAACAGCTGAGCAAGAACAGAATTATTGTGGAAGCAGACCCTAAAAAACAAATAGTGCAAGCTTCTGTTACTAGGTACGAGATAATGCGCGGCTAAATCGATTCGAGAAGGATATACTAATATCTATGGCAGCTCTACGCATGAACGTAAATCAAATACCTACGTTTTGAGTAAGAAAGGTGCTATTTACCTGAGGCACAACTCGATTTCAGAAGACATACCAATAGTACTAGTCTTGAAGGCATTGGGGATACAATCGGATCATGAAATCCTCCTTATGGTTGCCGGAACGGACATGGTCTACCAAGATACATTTTCTGTAAATTTCGAGGAATGTGCAAAGCTGGGAGTATTTACGCAGCAACAGGCCTTGGACTACCTCGGAGCTAGGGTGAAAACGAGCAGAAAAATCCTCACGACGAGAAAATCATATTCACACGAAGCTCTTGAAGCACTAGCAACAATTGTTCTCGCTCATGTTTCCGTTAGAAACCTCAACTTTCGGCCAAAAGCTTTATATATCGCACTGATGACGCGGAGAATCCTTATGGCTATGGCGAATCCCCAACTCGTTGATGATAGAGACTATGTGGGGAATAAACGTTTGGAGCTGTAAGTTGGATCTAGGCTGGCCTGGATTATATGGAGGTATATTGACTTTTGGGTAGGGCGGGTCAATTGCTATCTCTGTTGTTTGAAGACCTGTTCAAACGATTCAACGGGGATCTGAAGATGAATATAGACAAAATTCTAAAGAAGCCGAACAGGACTGAGGAATTCGATGCATTCAATATCATATCCGGCCATGGACATACTATTACAACTGGTATGAACCGGGCGATATCAACGGGGAATTGGTCACTCAAGCGGTTTAAGATGGAGAGGGCTGGTGTTACACATGTGCTAAGCAGACTGAGCTATATCAGCGCCTTGGGTATGATGACTAGAATATCAAGTCAGTTCGAAAAGACTCGCAAAGTTAGCGGCCCGAGAGCGCTACAGCCTTCGCAATTCGGAATGCGTAAGTACGCATGGTGGTGGTGCTAGTCCCCAAGCTACTAGATTGCTAATTATTTTCACAGTTTGCCCTTCGGATACACCAGAAGGTGAAGCCTGCGGTCTCGTTAAAAATCTAGCGCTCATGACTCATATCACGACTGACGATGATGAAGAGCACGTCAAGAGACTGGCAATAGTGCTAGGGGCGGAAGGTCTGTAAACGCAATGTGATTAGAAGCTGCAAACATGCTTACTCCATTCTTAGATGTCTTAACAATTAGCGGCCAGGAGCTTTATGCCCCAGGAGCCTACATCATTTACATCAATGGCACGGCGTTTGGCATTACAAGATACCCCGCAAGATTTCTAACGAAATTTCGTCAAATGAGGAGGATGGGCAAATTGAGCGAATTCATTAGCATTTATATTAATCACCACCACAACGGCGTTCATATCGCGACAGATGGCGGAAGGATTTGCCGTCCTCTGATCATCGTTGAAAACAGGAAGTCGAAAGTAACCGCAAGACATATTAAGGTCGGTCTTCAATTCCAAGCTTCCCACGTATTTCCTACATGCTAACTCTTTAAAGTCACTAAAAAGTGGGAAATTAACCTTTGAGGATTTTCTTAAACGTGGGTTGGTCGAATATGTGGACGTGAATGAGGAAAATGATGCCCATATTGCAATATACGAACATGAAATAACAAATTCCACCACGCACCTTGAGATTGAACCATTCACCATTCTGGGGGCGGTAGCCGGCTTAATTCCTTTCCCTCACCATAACCAATCCCCCCGAAACACTTACCAATGCGCTATGGGGAAACAAGCCATTGGTGCTATTGCATATAATCAATTCCTTCGAATTGATACCCTATTATACCTCATGGTTTACCCACAGCAGCCAATGGTCAAGACCAGAACCATTGAGTTGATTAAATATGACAAGGTACCGATCTGTTAGTCTCTTCGCATCGGGCATTACTAACTAAATTCAGTTACCAGCTGGCCAGAATGCCGTTGTGGCGGTCATGAGCTATTCTGGTTATGATATTGAGGATGCACTCGTCCTCAACAAGGTGTGCAAGCAGATCTAATATCTCCGGGTGCTCACATATTAATAACCTTGGGTATAGGCTTCGGTCGACCGTGGTTTCGGGAGGTGCCAGGTTCTTCGGAAATACGTTACCACCCTTAAAAAGCACCCAAACCAGACGTAAGCAGCGATCACTAACGGACCTAGAATTTGCTAATGCTAACGCCCCTATTAGAATGGACCGAATTGGTGATCGTAGGACGGACGAGGACGGGAACCCAATAAAAAAGCACCGTATAATTGAGAGCGATGGCTTGGCTGCCGTTGGTGAGCGAATCGAGCAGGGCGAGGCTTACGTCTTGAAACAAGTCCCCATGCATACAGCCAACAATCCTGCTGAAGGACCGCAAAATCGCTTGGGCGACTACAAAGATGCAGCAATGTCGTATAAGCTGGCGGACCCAGCCTATATTGACAAAGTTATGATTTCCTGCTCCGAGTCTGAGCAAACGCTTATCAAGATCCTGACCCGGCAGACGAGGCGGCCTGAATTGGGCGACAAATTTTCTTCTCGTCATGGGCAGAAGGGTGTCTGCGGCATCATAGCCCAACAAGAAGACATGCCGTTCAATGACCTCGGAATCTGCCCGGATATCATTATGAATCCCCACGGATTTCCG
The DNA here is from genome assembly GCA_012184295.1 of Dactylella cylindrospora. Lineage (NCBI taxonomy): Eukaryota > Fungi > Ascomycota > Orbiliomycetes > Orbiliales > Orbiliaceae > Dactylella > Dactylella cylindrospora. The sequence goes on from LDUD01000017.1 coordinate 207,740, forward strand.
TCGCGAATGACTGTTGGGAAAATGATCGAATTGTTAGCTGGCAAAGCCGGTGTCCTGAGCGGGAATTTGCAATATGGTACCGCATTTGGGGGTAGCAAGGTCCAAGATATGGCCGAGATTCTAGTATCACACGGGTTCAACTACTCGGGGAAGGATTTCGTCACATCAGGTAAACTCCTAGAGTCCCTGGATACACTTGGCATATCCGCTGATTCGATTATTAGGCATCACTGGCGAATCTCTTCAAGCGTATATATTCTTCGGACCGATTTACTACCAAAAACTCAAGCATATGGTCCAGGATAAAATGCATAGTAGGGCCAGAGGCCCTAGAGCTGTAAGATATATAATAAAACCAGTTTGGAAGATATGTGAACTAATAGGTGCATCCTATCTATAGGTCCTAACACGGCAGCCAACGGAAGGTCGATCCCGCGATGGTGGTTTACGTCTAGGAGAGATGGAGAGAGACTGTTTGATTGCGTATGGAGGTACGTGTTCCCAATAACGGGATTCAACCTCTCCGTGGGATATTATTAACAAAAGGGCGTTTATATTAGCTTCCCAACTGCTTTTGGAGCGATTGATGCTCTCATCCGATGTCCACGAAATTGACCTCTGCGAGAAATGTGGTCTGATGGGTTACTCGAGTTGGTGCACGACATGCGAGAGCAGCAAGTTCGTCACACGGATGAAGATACCTTACGCAGCCAAGCTACTGCTACAAGAACTTCTATCTATGAATGTTCTCGCCAGGATAGTTTTGGAAGACGAATTTCCCAACACGCTGCAAGGCCAGTAAATGAGGGTTTGTTGTTGTACCACATTTGAGTATCAGCCATTTAATGCAAAAGACTGTTTTGAATATTCAGAGAGCATTTCCTCGATTTACCGCAAATTCTGTATAGTCTCACAATGGATTTGCTTAATATAGAGCGGAGCATGTACGATATTGCTGGGTATGATTGGAATTTTAAAGGGCTATTCTTCCATATGGCTCTCGATATCAAATTTTACGCTTCTACCTATGCTCCTGGCATATTCGTATCCAATATTGACTCGCCATTTCGAAGACGAGTCGGTGGCAGAAGAAACATTAGATACCTTTCTGATCAACCTTAAAGAGCTCAGAGTTGCAATCTAATTTGGGAAGTTAGCTAGCATGCAGTCAGGTTAGAGTTTAATCTTGCATACCTGACTTCCGATATCGACGGACGAGAGGACTGGCATTGGCAGAATAGACTGAAATATCGCGAGCATGCGTTCCATCGGGAATGGACGGGGTCCCAGGTGTTTTCGGTTCAGCTATTTTATACAGCATTAGTTCCACACTCAGTGTCAGGACTACGCTCTGCTTAGGGGCGCTACCTGTCTGTTGGTCGACTTTTTCCTATTCACTCGTTTACGGCCTTTGGTGCTCTCTGACGACTTGGAAAAGTACCTGGAATCATTCTTTGCAGTGTTGTAGGATGCCAAGAACGCCGCACATAGTAGATACTTGGAAAAGTAAGGTAAATCGTGTGCACCTTGGCTCTGGTTAGTTTCAATATCCGTCCAATCTTATGGAGAGTAGAACTAACGATTCAAAGCGGTGGAAGGCTCGAGTCGCTGATTTCCAGATTTCATCGTAACGCTAGATATAATAAATGATTCCTCATTGTTTCGCAGTTTCTCGTTCTTCAACCTGTTGAATAGCTTTGGGAAATCGCGGATCCCGTACTCGTTATCCGTGATGGGTTTTATTAGGGAAGGCCATAGCTCGTCCATGACGTCCCTTAGAGAATTGATATTTCTCGCCGCGTATTTCCCCATGGTATCCCATATGGCCGAGCAGCATTGAGCCCAGAGCCACCGATCTTCCTCCTCCATCTCCGCCGAATACTCGTCATCCTCGTCAATTTCGAAGATGGACTTTGGGGCGAGCGATAGTATTTTTACGCATTCTTCTTTGCTGTATGCTGGGAAATGAATCGACGGTGGTTCGGTAATGTTCAGTAGTCGAGTGCCGTACGAAGTAACGACCATCACAATTGTGAGATTGGGGATCTGGGAATTTTCAGATTCTGTTTTTAGTAGAGTAGGGTGGGACAGGGGAGGAGAAAGGGTGAAGATACCATTTGGGCCATTCGAGCTAAACCGGAGAGAATGACCGGCGTCATTTCTCTCTGCTTGTCGACACCATCGAGAACGAGTATCGCCTTCTCGGTCCCCGCCAGCAGCTTTTGAAGCTGAGCAGCCAAAGCGTTCAACGAATCGGGACGCAGTTGCTTTCGCCCTTCCGACAAATTGACCCCATTCGTATTCGCCAGCGCCTCGCAGCTCGAGTGTACATTTTCGAAGAAATGTCTAACGGTCACGCATCGCCGGCATGAAACGTAGGCGTGAGGGAGATCGAACTTTTCCAGGACGGCTTTTATGATTGTTGATTTTCCTGTGGCTTCCGTACCGTATAAAACCAACACGGGTGGGCTTGGTATATCATCCTGGGAGAATGGTAAAGCGATTTCGTAAGATTCCTCTCTTTTAACTTTAAGGGGGCCGGATGGTAGGTCGGTTAGGGTTTTAAGTTCACCTGTGCAAGAAGGCTAGAAAGAGCCTTAATTTGCTGTTCACGGCATGGGTAATTCGTGTACAGCGAGTCGAGAATGTCCATCATTGGTGGTCATTGCATTGTGTCGTATCGCTGGAAGGGTTGGTTGTTGTTGCACGCAGAATAAGGTGTTGGCGTGTCTGCCTGTCTGCTGATTAAGAAAGATTGGGAAAAAGCCAAAACGGTTCGGCTGAATGTCAAGCAGCTCGCACATGCCCACAGCTGCGGGTTACCTAACGAAATCATGGCAGTCGGTTCGACTGGCAGCTCCGTACCCGGGGTACACGTACTAAGCGGGGTGTCGGCCGGCATTGACTACCGTCCACCGTAGCGTCGCATTATTAATTAATAATACCAGCAATGAATGGCACCATCGGTCGCTGGATATAAACCGCGCTGCGAATTGAACCGGATTGCGCATTGCACTCCTTAACTCCAAATACCGGTCTAGCTCTAGAAGCTTTAATTTATATTTATCAACATAGCGACTGACACTATAAAATCGGATAAAGGAGCTTCATTTCTTTACTCTAAAGTTATCTCGAGAATAGAATCACATTTTATCTCTGAAAATCTAAAGAGATATATTTCTTCTTCCTTTTGTGCAAGGACAAAGCAGAGGGTAGCTGCGGGCAGCCAAATCTCTATATTATATTACCAATCAACATCCGACGGCTTCATCTTGAACAGGCACAAACCACAACTACAACACATATCATAATATTATCAAAATACATGTACCCGGCCGCGACCATGGCGAAATTCACGATTGATATTGTCTCTGATACTGTCTGTCCATGGTAAGTAATGTCACCCGAGTCCCCTAATATGTAGTAAAATGAGAGCGAGTCTTTCCCATCTACTCCCGTATTCTAGCTATCTTAAAATTCAATATATTTGTGTGGCTGCGGCATACACCAGAGGGACTACCTCACTGCATATGCATTCACTATAACAGGCGCACAGTATCAAAAAGGATTCGGATCGGGATTTTAATTCTTCTCGTTGCCTATAGGTGCTACGTGGGCTTCAAACGTCTAAACAAGGCCATCGATACCTTTAAAAAAACAAACCCAACCGCAACCTTTGAAGTAAAGTGGCATCCTTACTACCTCAATCCCACTGCCCCCAAAGTGGGTGTGGACAAGCAGCAAGTCTTTGAAGCCAAATTCGGCAGGGATCGCACAGTCATGATGCAACGCCGACTTGCTATGATTGGTGCTCAAGAGGGTATAAACTTTGCATTTGGAGGTAAGTGGGCTGTAATCGACCAGAGTAGTGTATCAAATCTAATTAATGGTCTTGGATAGGTAAAACTGGGAATACCAGAAAATCCCATCGGATAATTCAGCTGGCTGGAGAAAAGGGTGTACAAAGTCAAGTTGTAGAGCAATTTTTCATTGCCTACTTTGAAGGCGAAAAGGACATCACCGATGATGCGGTATTAAGGGAATCCGCAATCAAAGGCGGACTGAATGCAGAAGACGTCGACAAATACCTTAAAAGCGACCTCGGAGGGGAGCAGGTTGATAGAGAGGTCATGGAGGCCCAAACGAGATTTATCCAGGGTGTCCCACATTTCACGATAAATGGTGGTGCCGAACTCGGCGGTGCCCAAGAGCCGGAGTCATTTGTTGAGATTTTTGAAGCATATAACAAATGAACGCCTGGGTTGCTCTAGATT
>LDUD01000017.1:212110-279803 GCA_012184295.1 Dactylella cylindrospora
TAGTGGTACATGGAGATCTAGCTCCTTAGTGTGTGGATTTGCTTTTGGGGGCAGTGCGTTCTCAGTCATGATCTTGATTTTTCGTGGGACTTCTTGTTAAAAGTTTAAGCTGTGTTAATGCGAATCGCTCTAACAAACATCTTTGACGGTATGTTTTTCGTCGACATATTCTCCCAAATCCAGTTTCAACTTGCGATTGAAAAGCTCAAGCAAAAGCTCAAAGCAGTACTTGGTTGTGGCAGCATCGTAGCGGCCTTTGCTACTCTCATCGCGAATGAATGCGTGAGCTGCCGTTGATATTTCCAAAAATGTAAAGTCAACTCCAGAGTCGTGGAGCTTTTTCCGTATCAAATCCTAACATGCTAGTTTAGAATCTGCAATATTTTGAAAATGGGGTTGGATGGCTCGTACCCTGCCTTCCGGGCTGACGTGGTTATCCTTCTTCCCAAATATGAGTACAACCTCCCCTTTGATTGTCGTCATGACTTCAAGGGAATTGTCATTTTTACCCTTCCCTAATGTCGAAGAATGGATATCTGTAGGAAAGTAACAGACACTAGCCGAGACTCTTGAGTCAAAAGCACAACGGAGGGCTAAATGGCCTCCAAGGCACATTCTTCGATTGCGTCAGCGGTAGCACGCATTTGGCATTTGTGGCTCTACGGGTACTTACCCTGTGGCGCCAACCTTTCCATTCGAGTTGTTCTTTGAGAGAAGCAGATCAACAGAGAGTCTCGCATCTTCGTCGTAGCTTTCCACGGTCTTCTCAATCTTTAACTTGTTTCCAAGATCCGTTCCTGCTTCATCATACGGGAACTATGAATTACATCACCTTATGAGCGCTTTGTACAATTTGAGGGAAGCAACCGTAATCAAATTCGAACATACAGGCTCTGGACCTTCGAAGTCGTGGTAGGAAGATGGAGCCGCGCAAACATAACTATATTTGATTGTTAGAGTTGAATCCAAATGTCACGCTTCTCAAATGCATTCGAAGGATGTTCTTTGGGCTCACCCTTGGCTGCAGATTTGTCTAGCGAACCTAGCAACGGGACCGGTTACTATGAGTAATGTGAGCTATAACTGGCCGAGTTCCAATGTCCCTCCGGATCGTTAGCTAGAAAGGAATTTAATCACCTTGGTATATCTCCGAAAAGACGACAACTCCTATATGTAGGCGTCCAAGGTGTCAATATCAAGTCAACTTCGTGCCTACTATACCCAGGTATATGCGATGGCCTCGATTTACGGGAATGCGAACCTGGGAATCTGGCATTGGGGTAATTGGGAATCAGAGGTTCGAATAGAAATATTCCTATAGTTTCCGAGTCAGCGACAATGATTTTCGCAGTATTTCCATAGCTTTAAGCTTCAAAGAAATAACTGAATGCGACTGAGTACAAATTGGCATATCCCTAGGTGATGGCCCGGAGGTTGTAAATGCCACAATATCGGCTGTAGGAGTCCAATTCTTACTCATGTCAGTACCACCCGAAGTTTTAACATCTTCGAACGACTCTTTTATAAGCATTGTGCGTAGTTAGACCGAATAGGAACTAGCGAATGGGTCAAGTATGATAGTGCGACCCTGGGTGCGTGGAAACAAAGCTGGTTTGGTTATGTGGAGTTCAAGGTAATTGTCTAGAGCCCTATATAGGATTAAAGGCTTGAGACGTTATGAAATGGTCAGAAGAGAGGAATCCCAATCGCACTTATAACGTATCCTTATGCACAGGCCGAAGATTGAATTATATATTGATATATGCCAATTTTTTACCCTAGTTGATAGCAGAGTACCGATCTAGAATGATCGGAGATGTGTACATTATGCTAGTGCTCATTAGGAGTATATTTACTCGAATTTAGTGGGTCGGGACCCTTGTAGACATAGCTGCATGCTAAGCTACATGCAGGATAAGTAATCGATAACTTCCGCCCCAGCCGACAGAATATCGAACGTACTAGGTATGACATCCTGTTGTGCAATTGTAATATTATTGTGTTGAGCTCCTAAACTCCAAAATACTTACCCCACAGAAGCGTGCATGCTTGGTGGGATGCCGGGTAGTAGTGATCTCTATGTGGTTCTGTATCTATATACCATCTAGTAGGCTTTTTTTTTTTTTTTGGGCTCGATCCTGAATTTGCAGGGTCTGAGGTTTTGTAGATACTGCACCTATCTACTATATAAATACCGAGCGGCTAACAACTTTTGTATATAAGCTAAAACATATGATTATATTAATGAATGGAAACTTCATGTCGAGTATACGTATATTTCTAGCTGGTAATAATATAAAATTTGCAGTGAGCTTATTCTAGAGAGTCTATCGGAACTAAAATGTCCCCATACAAACCTATTATAACGGGTAAGGGGACGTATAATCCAAATGTTGCGTATATTATTCATAATAGAGCTCGGTTTAAAAGAATATAACCGTTTATTCCTCCATCCCGCCGAGATCTACACGCGAGGCGTAAAGGTCGATATTGGACATTACTTTCTCCGGTATGGAGTCGCCTAGTATTTATACCAAGGGTTAGCAGAATATTCACAGGCCTGTGTTTCGAATAGAACTCATATTCTCACCCTTCCCTGCAGCAACTCGCAATATTAACTCATTCAGCTGCTGCCTACCCAAGATATCTATAGCACTAGTTAGATGGCTCTCCCAATATTAATCTCCTGGGGCCTCTTACCAACGTGGTCTGCGGTGTTCGGTCCACCTCTACCAATTTAACACGTTAGTATTGCCTTTCGGGTTGGATGACAGATGGTACCATGAAAAAGGAAATCTCTTACCGGATGTCGAAGCTTTGGGGCTCATGAAGCATTTCAAAAGATTTAATAGGGATTCTCGCCGGGTTAAATCTCTTCATTTTCCATCCTTTAGAGCACATGAACCCTGAGCTCATGAGAGGAACAGTACCATCTCCCTCTCCGATCACCACCCCGTGGTCCTGCCCCAGTCAGATTGAGTCCTGTAGGGATATAATAACTTGCAATACTTGTACTTACAGTATCTTCCTCCGGGATGTTGATGGTCGGGTCAATAGTAATTGGCAACGAACTTTCGTTCAATGACTGTCTCTTATAGTAGTAGCTTCTCTCTGTCGGTTTCCCATAACCTTCAACAGCTTGAGTTAGAATCTTTGTTTAAGCTAACCAGGAAAAAGATACACCACACCGTAGAAGCAATATATTTTCATGCTAGGCGCATATGGTAGTGGTACCTCGAGAGGATTGATCCACTTCGTAGGATCTTGCTCGTTTTCCTAAAACCCACGAGCAATGAGCATATTTCATGCCGTAGAGATGGGGTTCATGGCGAAGTCTAGGAGTACCTTGGCTTGAGCAACCGACCAAGCGATTCCATGGGAGTAGCTCCCAAGAACTTGATCCCGAAACCATGGCTCGGATGACTCAAGTAAATAATCTATGGACCCGCCTACTGTCAGGTTCTTGAACTCCGTTTCGTTTGTAGTTTGGTTGTAATATTTGAATTTGATAAAGTTTCCGAAGCTCGTAGTTTGATTTGCCTGGTCGTCAGGTGCCTGTGTAGTGAATACCCACTAATGAGAAATATTCAGCAGCAGATTAGAAAGGCTATCGACGTACCCAGGTTTGGTTTCCTAGAAACCAAAGATTGTAAGCAAACTCTCAAAGTTGGTTAAATACTTGTGCGGATATAATATACCCCAAACCACGTCACCGCCTTTAGGCAGCATGCTCTAGAGTTCAAATTGTCAGCATATAAGAAAGCGATAGAATTGAGAATAAACCTTACCGATATTCCTGGCATCGCTCGCATTATTTCCGTCCTCTATCGTTAAAAAATCAGTTTCAAGTTCACCAATGTAAATAATTGCAGTGTAATGGATATCAAACCTCCTCTTTAGAAAAGAATCTTTCTAGACCATATACTGCGAACTGATTCAATTGGACTAACAATCCGGATTAACATCTTTCGTTGCAAAATTATGAATAAAGAGCTAGAGTACCTGTATCCCTCATTTCGCCGGAAAGAACGGCGGGTATCCCCTTCGCTGCCCCGAGCATGCACCCCGATATCTATTGAGGGATAAGTCCACGGTAGTAAGAAAAAGTTTTTTCTTATTCGTTTAGAACTCACGTTAATAAATGCTTCAATATGATCTTCGACCCATGTTTTCCCCCCGTTTCCGAAGCCTTCACCCCTTGCCTCAACCCACTTGAGAAAGTAGAAAACTACTTGAGACCCCATTGAGTGTGATATGAGGATACATTTACGCTTGTGGACCTTCTTGGCGACTTCTATATGGTTCTTTAACCTCGTAAAGTATTGATCTTTTACTGTCATTAGCGGGTGGTATTTTTCAGTTTTGTGGTAAAAACTTTATGGCCTACCTCTTTTCTCTAGGTTAGCGTAGGAAAGTCTCCAATCATACGCTGCCGTGTAGGAGCTAGTCGGGTCATAACCTAGGGTCGCGAGGTTTTCGAGAATCTGGACATGGAAGTCAGGGTATGAACTGCTAAACCCTACAGGAGTAGGAACATTGGAGTAGTGTTGCATACCTTGCTCCAAATCCAGTAGCCTTTCAGAGATATCCTGTTAGCTTGCCTCCACCACGGAAGCGCGAGGTGTAGGTAATACCAGTGATAAAGAAATCTAGCTCCATGTCAGCTAATATGTCAATTGCGATTTTGTGTTACATCGACTCTGTACAGACCAGTTGCGTCAAAACCCTGGGCGGCGCGCAGTTTAACTAGAGCGTCCCAAAATTAGTGCCTAGAGATTCTAGAACTGGTAGCTCTCTCATTAACTTACTGCCATCGGGGTCTAATCCGGTTGTCTTGTTGAGCATAATATGTTCCTAAGGTGGATATTTTAGATATCGAGGTCCCCATCGTAATAAGTGACATTAACACGTACTTTCCAGAGAGCCTTATCGAGCATAAGAGTCCGCATCATGGTAAAAGAACCCCACAGCCGCTTTCTAAAATATGGAAGCGATTTTGCGCTTGTGCCCCAACTCTCTAGTCTAAATATCTTACTCCCATTAGCATTTATACGGGAGATATATAGCAGATGAAAATGTAAAGGTGTCTGACCCTGTAGATATAACGCCTGGAATCATTACTACGGGATAATGTGATTCCAGGCCTTCCTCCTTCAGCCTTAGCCCAATCGCGAAGGAATCATAATTCACAGTATCCTTTTGCCGCTTCTGTATTTGATGAAGGCCCATAACGGCCGGTATCAGTTATGTAGACCGTATGGAATGCTATGATACTAGACAAGCCACCTACCGAGATATCTCTAGCCTCATTTAGAATTGTTGCAGGCAGTGCTTCCGCTATCGATTCGAGACTGAACTCAGGAAGTTGGACGATATCTTGTTCCTTCAAAAAGAAGAGAGCACCAAGAATGCCGACAACTCCTCCAATAATGAACATGAGGGTGTTATGGCTATGCTTTTTGTGCTTCTGTAAATGGTTCTTTACTTTAGCTTTGCCATGGCTGATCTTGGCCCTTGTGCTGTGATCAGAAGCTCCAGCTTCGGGGACATCCACTTGTGGCTCGTCTTCGTTGGAAGCCGCATCGGGAGCAGAGACTTGATGGGAATCATTAACATCATGGCCGGTAGAAGATGCAGCATTATCAGTCTCCTTTGTGTCCACTCCCTGTCGTTTCCGCAGGTTCGACATCTTGGATACCTCGATGTCTATTCCAGACCGTAGGCTGAATGGATCCTATCTCAAGCTCACGCAAAGGATGGTGCTGGCGGTGTGTTGTTGCAGATTTCTTTCAATTGGGCACAAGTTAACGTCACCTTTGAGCCTTTTGATATTCCCTCTACCTTATCATGCCACCAGTTATTTGGTGTACGTAGAACTGGTAGTAAATCCGGCCCAGCTCGGACCTAAAGCCATCCGGCGGAGATAAAAGCCTCTTGTCAGAATTGCTTTTTCTTTTTTTTTTGGTCCCAAGTATGGAAGCGATTATTTGCTCTGGTGGGATTCAATGTCTCTCTGGGAAATTAGCTTCAGTTGCAATCTCCAATATTCTATCAGTCGGCTCTGATAGGAGCTACAGTACTTTTACAAACATTTCTCTACAAGTGTTGGAAATGGTCGACAGAATATAGTGGATATTCATGTGAGGAGGCCTGGGGAAACGCAGTTTAACGCCAAACAAACGTACAGTTACTACTAGCCATCTGAGGGGAAGCCGGATCGTTAGCTCTAACCTTCGAAGTACTTTGATAGCAGACGGGCGAGTATCACATTCCTCATAAGGAAACAATACTCCTGAATTTGATCTCCCCGACCAGCAGGTACAGTAGCGCTCCTGGCTGCAGATTTGGCAGCCATAAGGAAACATTAGAACAGCATGCAGCAGCAGATCTTGGGCTTGCTTGTATAACCCCAAACCAATCATGGCAATTAAGTACCATACGACAACACAGCCACGTTTGATAGAAGCACAACGATTTGCTAGTAGCTAGTTCATTCGAGTTCTCAAATAAACACCCCCTTGGATGAAGAAAAAAATATACACTGTTTACTTTTATATATACTTAAGTCAGTATATTTTTATATATATTGTGGATTCTTCCGAGGGTGATAAATCAACCATGAGACTAAATCTGCGGCCGACACGATTTTAAGGAACACGCCCTCTTATTCAGCTGACTCTGAATTTGTAACGTCCTGGCGAGGACGCTGAAAGAAATTCTGCTCGATCGCCGTAAGTCGCCTGTCAAACACATCCAATCTTTCCAAGTTACGGCTATTGTTCTGCAGTTGGCTGGTCAGCGAACGGATATCCTTACTGCTCCCATTTCGCAAACTCATGTTTATTTTCGTGACAATCTCGTCAGTCGAAAGTTCATCAAACTTCCTACTGAGAGTTTCCGCTACCATCGCAAACCCTGATATCTGATCCGAAATATGTTGTGTAATCCGCTCTAGCAGTGCTACTCGCTGCAGAAGCGCTTCTCTCGCATGCGGGTCAGCGTCGGAAGTCCCAGCAGTATTCGAACCCGCCCTTGATGTCTCCAATGCATTTACTTGTAGAGCCAAGCTGTCAATGGCGGCTTCCGTATTAGTGACCCTATCTGAGTTCTTCTGTAGTTCCAATATCGCATTAGCATGTGCAGATCTTATTGGCTCCAGTTCCGATGACAGCCGTTCTTGCACATGATTCTGGAGGTTATCGAAATTTGTGCGGTAGTCATTTTGTGATCTTTGTTGCTCAGATGTCAGATTCGTGAGGCCTGAAACCTGAGATTCAAGATGGTCCAATCGATTCTCAAGGGGTTTCACGAGAGCCTCAAATTCCGGGGTTTTCCCGGACCCGCTGTCGCTCTCTATGATTTCTAGCCTTTTATAAATCATCGTAAACGCTTTTTGTGCTCGCTCTAGCGCATTATGGTGCTATAAGTGGGTATAGTATTAGTTGCCGCGTGGGTTGTACTTCCAGTGTTGAAACAAGCAACTAACCTCCATAGTTCTCTCGTCTACTTTCTCGACCCTCTCACCTACGACGCTAATGTCTTCGCTCTTGGGTGTTTCTTCAGTCCGTTGGAGCTTTAATTGGTCAATATTTGTCTGCAATGTCACGACTGTATTTTCGACCTTCTCTATTAAGCGGTTCAGGTTGGTTATAGCATTCGAGTGCTCTTGGGTCTTGACTATTTCCGCTTGTTGACTCTCTTCCAGTTTCTCGATAAGAGATTTAATTTCTTGATCTTTCTTTTCCATCTCATATTTGAGCGTGGATATTTGACTCTCAATATTCTGTCTCGATTCCAAGTCCTGTTGCCTCAAATCGGATATCCGTTCCTCGACTATGGAGCGACACCGTTCTTCAACCATTGAAGTAACTGCAGCTGATATGTTTCCATCCGATTGCACAGCCCCTCGGGTGGTAGCAAGTTTGCCGAGGTTGAGCAAGAAGCCATCCAGAGCCTGTGAGGCAACGCGGCTCTCATCAGCGGCTTTGTTGTATACACTCTTTGCGGATTCATGCTTTGTGAGAGCGCGCTCGTTCAGGGCAGGGAAAGCGGAGAACTCGGATCTACTTTTACGAAGATCTTTCTTGGTAGACTCAAAATGATCTTCCGCTTGCCGAAATTTCTGGAAAGCGTAGGATGAGTCGTTGAAAATGCTAGAAAATCATAAGTATATATTTGCAAGATGTATCCTTTTTTCCCTCCCTTTTTCTTAGTAGGTCGACTTTGACACATATGTTCAGGGATATGGGATTCTGGTGGGCTCCATATTGAAATTATTACAAGGAAATTTAAGAAAAAGAGACAAAGCAGAGGCAGAGACGTGCATACTCAGCAAGCGGTGTTTGAGTGTTGGAGAGCTCCCCGTTGTTAGCGGTGACCTCCATCTTTGAACTATGATCAGAGACGGAACTTAAGCCGGCAATGAGCAACGAAAGAGCTGGAAAATGAGTTTCCGCGATGAAAGCTGGAATTACTACGGCCGCAAAGGAGGTGAGGATGATACGAGGATGGATAGCCGTTGGAGGAAGAAGATGAAGAGGAAGGAGGGTTGATGGTTGGTCGGGATTTAGGTTGCTGTGCAGCTGTGCGTTGTTTGCCTTTATTGCCTTGCAACTTTAATAATGTTGGACGGCGGCCAGCATGAACATGAAACTGTAAAACGTACTGCTTAGCTTTGACTTGGAAGAGTCATGAGGCCTGCGGCCCCCTCCTGCTAGAAATTCGGGACAAATTGGTTATCGAGGTAATTGAGATGTCTTTTAGCCAGTATATAGAGGAGCTTTGAAAAAAGGAAAACACGAATTGGCAGTCAAGAGTCATTTATACGCCAATATTCATATATCTACTCAAGTGAGTATATTGGGGCCATACTTTATTTGAATAACAGCACTGCAATGGGATACTTGTGTCTTATAGAGAGAAACCTGCTGCGTATGTACATTATATATATATCGGTACAACTGAATGGGCTCCCAAGCATCAATCAACGTCTTTGATTCGGCAACCCTATCCTTTTACATGCAGTGTAGACAATTTCACTGTCAAGCGACCAATTTCTCTACCGACATAATACAACATGGTGTTATATGAACATCCTTAGGAACTCCACCAACGCCATCATTGCCATGGCCTGCCCATATGGCATACTAGTCCTTTCGATATCCAAATAATGCTGCAAATCCCTCCCCATACCAGTTCCGAAACTTGTATCCATGAGTTCACCATCCTCGTTAATCCTCCCTAGTACTCCCTTAATGGCCTTAATCGCTACATTTTCGTAATCTTCCCGCGGAAGATACTTCTTCCTAATACCCTTTAGCATTCCATACGCGAAACCCGCGCTAGCAGATGCCTCCAGGTATGACCCCTTGTCCTCGGGAACATCCAACAGAGTTCGCCACAGTCCCGTTTTCGGGTCCTGTAATTGCTTCAGCGCCTCGCACTGAGCATTCAGCACATCTACCAGAAAGACGTGAAAATGGTCATCCTTTGGTAAATCCAACAGATCAAGCACGTCCGGGATCGCAATTGTCAGCCAGCTATTGCCTCTCGCCCACCTCGCTCTGGCAAAATTGTGCCCCAGCCCGCCAGCCGCCTGCTTGTCAAACTGCCACCCGTGGAAAAACAATCCCGACGCCGCATCAAAAAGATACTGCACGTGTATCAGAAACTGTCGTTTCCCTTCCTCGATATAATGAGGTCTGTTGAAGATCTTTCCAATCTTGATCAGAGGCATGACGGTCATCATCAGCGTGTCATCCCAGAGTTGGTTGTGATTCTCCTCTAGATACGTGATGTGCTGCATCCCGCCGAACCTTGTTCGCGGTAGATCGTACATCGCCCACTCCGCCCAGCTATCCAGCCATGGAACGTATGTCTGATCCTTCGTTTGATCATACAGATATGCCAGTGTCAGGAAGGGTGACATTGTGTTTATATTTTTCGTGGTGCCTTCTTTGAATCGGGCGGAGAACCAGTCTTGCATAATGGTTAGGGCATTGGAGGAGGCAGTCTGAGAATAGTACTGATAGAGGCCGTAGAGGCCAATACCATGCGTCCACTCCCAGTCATTCCAGCCTTTAGTATCGATTATACGACCGTCAGGTAGGGCAAGGAGAAAGTGACCGGTCTTGTCAGTGATGTTTACAAGGTTATGTATTAATAGGTTGATTTGCTTATGAATTTCACTCGCGGCGAGTGAATGCACTGTGAGAGGTTGTTGGGGCATGGTGATAGCTATATCCGTAGAAGTTGTGAGCTATCTATAATAGGGGTTTAGGAATAGAGAGGATATGAGAGCTGTATCAATGGCTTGCTCTGTAGTGTTTGGCTGAGTTCAGGGAATCCGATTGTAAGGGATGTGGGTAGCGGATGAGATCTCTAGAGGGTCTTTGATATTGAGGAGAACTGCTATACTTGGCTGAGTGGCAAGGGGTAATTCCGGGTCGAGGTAGCTGCGACCATCTGTTTGTTTCCCGTCGAACTGGTAAGACCGTTTCCTCGGCTGAGCACGAGATCATGATATAGTAGCTAGCCGCCAGAACTTCAAGTCCTTAGAGACTGCATCAAGGTAATCAAGCCTGCCGACCCATTGCCAAGATGGCGGGTCCGGAGAGACTCTGAATTAATACTACCTTGAACCGAAGGTACGAGGGGCAAAGCTGCCCCTCGCTCGCAACGAGATGCAAGCCACGCATTGAGCAATTGAGCCGAAGGCTCCATCTCGAGACGCTGAAAAATTGTGGGTCGGAAAATTTACCACGAAGACGCCTCACGATATGGGGGCCGTCGCTGCATTAGCAGCGAAAAAGCTTGATAGTTTGTGGGAAAGTGGCAGCATGACTCGGACAGGGGAGGTTGTCCTTGCTTGACGTGAGGAGAGAACTGGGTTCAATTTTCCCCCGCACCCCACAGTCGGTTAAAGGGACCGGGTGTTCTGAACTAGTAAATCCACAAATCAGATGCGCCAAGCCCAGCCTAGTGAGCTTGTGCAACGTATGGTTTGTCGCATTAAGCTTTTATCGGGTTCGCTGATACCGAGACCCCTAACTTGAATTTTTCGATTTTTTACGTTTCTTTTAAGCCCATTCGCTATAATTTGTTCCGTGGTCGACATGGAAAACAAAGAACTCGAGACGAGATGCTGCAGCTGGACCCACCACGTAAGGTTCCGAGTTGGATGGTCGCAGGACTCCGCAAGCTGTCAGACTTCCACTACCTAGCAAAGCTAGGTAAACTCTAACTCCATTCCTCTATTCTGTTTTTTTTTTTTTTTTTTTTTTTTTTTTTTTGCCCGGACTTCTAAAGAGTTACCACGTCTGAGCTAAATCCCCGCGATAGCGGAATTCCCCAGAAAGACGTCCCCATGAACCGACTCCAGATCCACCGGCTCCACTTTTACCCCATGGGTACGAGCTCGTTACGAGGTGTGCCGATAATCATGCAGGTCGACGATGAGACGAGCCACTGCGGTTATTATCCAGGTTTTATCTGGGAACCTGGACCTGAACATATAGCAAATTATTCTGCTCTCGTTTCAAATACGGGTAAATGGTGTTAACCAGCGAGCACGCAGGCCTGGGACGACGATCTTTTCGATATGTCGTGCCAGGGCTAGTAGCAAGCCTGCTTGTGTATATATCTTAGAGCCAGTCTCCCTGGTAAGAGGTGGCATTCGAGTGGTTTTCTCTGCTTATTTCGCATTGCACAGCCAACGATCTCCTCTTCCTCTCTCTTCATATTTGACAGTTTGGCTTTTCTCAGACTCTACCTTATATTCCCAGTGTGAAGAACCCTAGCCTTCGCAATGGCAGACAACGGTATCGCCCCTCGCCCCGCCGCAGAGGCGGCTCAGGTGGACGAGAAGCCCACCGAGATTTCTCATCTTGAGAGAGTCAATACAGAAGACTACCCTGAGAAGGATTGTCTAGACTTTGACCGCGTCGATAAAGAAATCGCGAAATACGCCGACCCTTCCCGCGTCGTTGAAATCACACCAGAAGAGAACAAACGCCTCAAACGCATGATTGACAAGCGCGTACTTGCGGTCATGGTGTTTACATACTTCCTCCAGGCTCTTGACAAGGGCACCCTCTCCTTCGCTTCCATCATGCATATCAGGGAAGATAACGGCCTGGTCGGTCAGCAGTATTCTTGGCTTACCACCTGTATATACATTGCCATCCTCATCGTTGAGTACCCGATTAACTGGGCCATCCAACGTGTACCGATCGCCAAAACTCTCGGATGCTGCATCATGATTTGGGGCTCCATCCTCGCACTTCACGCTGCGACCCACAATTTCGTCGGACTCGTTACCGTCCGCACGCTGCTTGGTATCTTTGAAGCCGTCTGCCAGCCATCCTTCGTCGTGCTCTCTGGTATGTGGTACAAACGTGAAGAGCAGGCTGAGGCTGTTACCTTCTGGTACATGATGAACGGTGGGCAGCAGATCGTGGGTGGTGTACTCGCTTACTGCTTCACTCTCATCAAGCCTGGTGGCCCGCTGAAAAGCTGGCAGGCGCTATTCATGACTTATGGAATCTTCTCCGTTCTTTGGGGAGTGTTTGTCCTTCTTTGGATGCCAGACAGTCCTATGAGAGCCAAGTGTTTCTCTGAAGAGGATAAAGCGTTGATGATTGAGAGAGTCCGAGGAAACCAGACTGGTCTGCAAAACAGGAAGTTCAGACCTGAGCAGATCAAGGAAGCTTTGATGGATCCTCAGTGTTGGTGTTATGGCGGCATTCAGTTCTGTACCACGCTTCCGACATCTGGTCTTGGTGCTTTCGCCAACATTATCATCACGAGCTTCAAGTTCACGGTTTTGCAGACGCAGCTGCTCGCCATGGTTCTAGGTGCCGTCATCATCATCGTCCTTTTGTCGTCGACATACATTGCGAAGAAGACGAATCAAACCCTCATCGTCATGGGACTCTATGTCATCCCGTCGTTCGTTGGCACGATCGTCCTCATGACCGTCGAGAATACGAATCTCGGTACAAAAGTCGGCCTATTGATATCCTATTACATCGTCCTCTCCTTTTGGGCGGCGCAGAACTTGACCATGTCTCTCGTCTCTCGAAATGTTGGCGGCCAAACGAAGAAGACCGTTGCCGTTGCCATGAACTTTATTTTCTGGGCAACCGGAAATGCCATTGGGCCTCAAGTGTTCCTCGCCTGGAATGCACCCAAATATTTCATCGCGTTTGCGACACATATGGGATGCTACGTGCTCTTGGTGATCATCATCGCGTTCCTGAGGTTCCACCTAGCGAGGCAAAACAAGAAGAAGGATGAGGCGGAAGGTGGCAGCAATACCCAAGGTATCGTGCACGGATTCGATGATCTGACAGATATACAAAACATCAACTTTAGGTACATCTACTAAACCAATGTAGATAGACGACGTACTTGTGGTGGTTTTAATGAAGCAGTTTGGTTTTATCTTATTGATTTTCGGCTAATATTTCTCAAATATTGAATGGTGGTGCTTTATATATATCTACTTAAGTAGGTAGGAACGGAAATTCGATGTGTCCTTCCTCCGGCACGTATTTAATTAGTATATGAGGAGCAATGTGTGAATTGATGTAGCGTATCTAGCCACTGATAATCATTTTCAGCAAAGGCATCGCGAAAATTAGATACTCGCGTGGTATTCATCTTGAATGTATGTAAGAGAAGGCCGAGGCAGCTGGCTAGGTTCTAGCTAATGCGAAGGCGAAAAGGAATATGCTGAGACTAAGCGAGAGATAGATAGATAGAGAGAAAGAAGGAGCGTCCCAACCCTGTGCACGTGGTTTGTCCATCCCAAGCTAAGACCGCGACCGGCTGATCATTTTTGGGGGAGGTGCTGCCCAAACAAAATGAAATGAGACGAAAAGCCAGCATACTATGCACAAGCAGGCGGTACTAAAATATGTACAATTCCCCGGTCGGGTTCCAGTTCCAGTTTACCCTAAGATGTAGCCTGACGTATAGCACCAGCGAATGGAGTCGATGGGGGCACCCAATAAGGAATAATAGATGGTACTAGCAGTATTGTTTTGGTGGGTCATCCAACCGAAATGTGCACCACTGATACCACTACTGCTGCACCCCGGATAAGTGAAAAGAAGGGTTGGCTTGGCTTGCACTCAACTCAACTCCCCCCCCCCAAGCCCAAGCAAGCCCAAGCAAGCCCAAGGATCTGTCATCCGCTCTGCTAGCCACTACTTACGACTATTCTCGAGACCTCTGCTAGCTACATTTGCATCCATGCATACCCATATTGATTGATATTCCTATTCTTTTATCGCTGTCTATTTACATACCTTTTTTGTGTACAGACTTGAAATTATTTTCTGAATCTCTTATTTGTTCTTTGACATTAGTATCACTGCAGATATCCCGTCCTATTTAGTGTACGTGAGAAGTATCGAGATAAAAGAACACCCGAGAGTGGCTTCCTCGCGACTCAGAATCACCTCCAACTAACCGTAGCTTCGTTGAAGGAGAACAAAACGTCAATATCAGGCACCGCCGGAACGACCACAAAACAATACATATATCTCGCCCACTCTGATTCTTTTCTTTTCTTTTCTTTTCTTTTCTTTCTCTCGCTCTCTTTGTTTTTTTTGCTGCAAAGCAAAGAAAAACATCCCACATAAAAGCGATTAAAGACGCACGTACTCAGTGAACACCTGGATGATTCAATCTCTTGGGTTTTCGGAGCCTTGACGAAGGAATGGCCGGCAACATAGTTGCCCGCTTCTTCGGGGGTCAAAGCATATATGAAAGCCTTCGTCAGCATGATGGCCGATCCGACGATGGCTATAACGACGACCCCGAACCATTCGAAGACGATGGCGACCTACACGCCCGGATGGAGGCAGGGCATGCCGGCGAAGGTCGTGGAATCTCCGGCGCCAACTACGGTTTCATGGGGGCTTTAGATAATCCTATAAACGCAACCGGTCGGACGAGCTCTGAATCAGATGGCCCAGGTAGAGCCTTTCTATCTCCTAGAGGCCGCGCCCCCGGTGCGGACGTCCGCGGTAGACCCACTTTTACCAAAAAATCCTCCGATCTCGACAACAACGATGTACCCGAATCTCTTATAATCGAGGCCACACACCGCGATAGAACAGCTGCCACTGCGAACTCAGATCATTCCAGCCCTCCGCCTCCCGAGTTTGCACAATTCCACGATAACCCCGCGACCTTTGATCAGCAGCTTGGCAATTTACCTCCACCACCCTCGAGAATCCTAGAAGAGAGATGGGCGGCCGTCCAGAACCAACTCTCCCAAGAGAACACTCCTCGAAACCCACCGCCCATTCCTCGACCACCCCCGGGCTTTATCGACCCTAAGCAGCGAGCGATGTATAAATGGGCAAACGTTGAAGATGTTGACGGTTTCCTGCATAGAGTATGAGCTCTCTCCCGTTCTTGAACCGAATCTCTTACTTATACATCATCCGTAGGTCTACGCATATTACCTCGGGAAAGGCATATATTGCATCTGTCTGGAACGTTTTATCGGCCTCCTGTAAGAAAATTGCTGTTACTATTTTATTATTTGGTCTAACTCATAGAATACTGCTAACACCTTGTATAGAACTGTCGCTTTCGTTGTCGGATTCTCAACATTCATCTTCAGTTGCATCGACTTCAGTAAACTTAGAACAAAACGATCGCTTGATGAAGTTAAGATTGATCGCTGCATGTCGGAGTAAGTTGGCTCTAAACAGTTAAATCTTTTACGCATTCTTAACCTCTAACACATTTCACAGGATGTCCATCGGTTCAACCCTGCTTCTCTGGATTTTCTGCTTCGTCTGGGCCGTAAAATTCGTTTCATATATATACGATATTTGGAAGCTTTACGAAATTCATCAGTTCTATCACCATTTGCTAGATATCCCTGATGTAAGGCTCACCCCTGATGTCCCCGCTAAAGAATAACTTTTTGACTAACACAGCGTTACAAAAGATGGACATGCAAACTATTCAATGGCAAGATGTGGTCCAAAAGCTCATGGCTCTGCGTGATTCTAACCCCGTTACCTCATTGGCAACTACCCGCAAGTATATTAAAAATCATAGCTCGAAACAGCGGATGGATGCACACGACATTGCAAATCGCCTGATGAGGAAAGAAAACTATCTTATCGCTCTATTCAACAAAGACATACTTGATCTATCCATCCCGTTCCCATTTCTACGAGACCACCAGCTCTTAACCAAAACAGTAGAATGGAATCTCGGCTTAGCAATCCTTGACTTCGTTTTTCACGATGGAGATAATTTTAACCCAATTTTCCTCAAAGAGTCGTCGCGGAAAGTTCTTGCTCAAGCGTATGACCAATCCCACTTAGTCAAGGGCCCATTATAGAACGGCTAACCTCATACTATTACAGCTTACGAACGCGCTTTATCGTTTTCGGCGTTTTCAACCTCCTTTTCGCTCCTTTCATCGTTGGTTATCTAGTAATACACTATTTTTTCCAATATTTTAATGTGAGCCTTCCCCCAAATCTTTGACACTTGGGAAATAATACTCACGGGTTTCGAATAGGAATTTAAAACGAACCCGAGCGCTTTAGGTTCTCGTCGTTACACGCCACTCGCAGAGTGGAAGTTCCGCGAATTTAATGAACTAGGCCATTTATTCCATCGTAGAATGAACATTAGCTACCCATTTGCAACAAAGTATCTCGAACAATTTCCAAAGGAAAAATTCGTTCAAGTCGCAAAGTAAGTCCCCACGCAACTAAAGCCAGAGAAGCAAACATCTAATGCGTACTGTAAAGATTCGTAACCTTTGTATCAGGTTCATTTGCTGCCGTTTTAGCAATAGCCTCCCTACTAGATACTGAGCTGCTACATTTCGAAATCACCAAAGATCGGACAGTTTTATTCTACATTACCTTCTTCGGAACCATTACGGCTGTCGCAAGAGGTGTCATCCCAGCCGAAACCGATGTCTTCGACCCGACCTACGAACTTTCCTGGGTCATGTATCACACCCGTTACAGCCCTCCGGAGTGGAAGGGCCGTCTCCATTCTGATGAAGTTAAAAATGAATTTTCAAAACTTTACGAGCTTAAAATAATGATATTTTTTTGGGAGGTGGCCAGTATTATTTTAACGCCCTTTGTCATGTGGTTCTCATTGCCCAAATGTAGCGACAGAATAATCGACTTCTTCCGCGAGTTTACTGTCCATGTCGATGGCATTGGTTATGTTTGTAGCTTTGCAGAGTTTGACTTTAACATGACGACTCCAAAGAAGGTATGTACGCCAACGACCCCCCGGTTAGCGGTAAATTGTGCTAAGAATCTTGATTCTTCTAGGCGTCAAGCGTATCGGGCCGAGAAGAGTACTATGACACTCGTGACAACAAAATGAAGTCATCCATGATGGGCTTCTTGGATATTTACGGTAACAGACAAGGGATTTCAAGCTCCCGCATCAATTATGCCCCGGGCTATTCCAATCCAGGGGCTTCCCCAGTATCAACCGCAGACAACATGCACGGAACTCTTACACAGCGGCGTGGAAGAACCAACCCCGGTGTCCAACAATCCCAACAGTTTGGCACACATTCCATGTATCGCGGTCAGGCATCCGCCCTGTTAGATCGCCACCACCATCCAGCACCTTCACATGCCAGAACCTTACGCCAATCAGTGTACCATAACCCACATTTGACGCGACAGAGCGGTACCCTAAGGGAGGAAGATGAAGTGGAGAGCCCAGACGACCGCTATATCAGCAATCTAGGCGAATCATTTGTATCAACAACTTTGGAGGGTGATAATCTTCACGGCGATAGAATTGATGATATGGATAATTTACAAGGTGGCGGTGTTATAGATTTACTCCGGCAATTCCAAAGGGCGCATTCGGATAACCATGGACGTGGTGCTTTGCTCTAATTAGTGATACCATGGGAACCTGTATATTAGTTATTTTTCTTTCCCTTTCTTGTTTTCCTAAATTGCTTGATAAGCGAGGGTTTCAATTCGCATTTTGATATGGAGTCAGGTCAAATTTTTGGTCCAGGTCATTTTTTCTTTTCTTTGTTTTTGGCAAAAATACCTGGCTTGCTGGAATCATGACACAAACTTCGGCACGACACTATCCGGGTAGGCTTGAGCATTTGCCCTGGAACATCAAGCCCCATCAGCTCAGCCTTGTTACGGAATTTTCTAGCTTCGGTAATATACTTGTCATGGTTTCTACCCAATCATCGAATGGTATCCTCTTTTATTATATTCTTAGCAACGGATCGAAGCTATCATTTGATCTCTTAGATTGTTATGTATATTTCATCTAGAGTATCTATAAATCGAGGTTCAGACTGCATTATAAACGAATATGGGTATCATTGATAGGAAAATGTTATACATTGACAGGAGACAGGGAACAGGGAAACAAAAAGGAAAAAAAGCATAATGGCTGACTGAACCTAACTTTAGTTCGCAGAGGTGTTTGATGCTATTAAGAATAAGAAATACCAGTGTTAGATGCATGTAGATGCGGTCATGACCGACCCTTTCCTCCCTTCTCCCACTCTCGTAACCTCCGTCGCGATACAACCGGTTGGCCTTTGTCGTACTTGACAACATCCATATAAACAAGAGCTTCCAGAATATCTTCGGGATTAATACCCGTAGATCTCGATATGGAATCTATGGTAACACTCTTGCTGTTGGCGATCTCGGCGGCTTGAACCGGTGCGCTAATGGAATCAAGTTTTCTAGAGGCTACCTTGCCTTTTGCCTTTTTTCTATTCTGGCCTGGTTTGGTAACCCTGTTCTTTGATACTCTTGGTGAAGTTTTAGCCAGAATGGCACCCGCAATGGCCCTCGTCCAATATCCGATGTATCCGCGTTTCCCGAGCTCTGATATGGCTATTTGGTCCCCAGATTTTAGTCACCAGGCGCGCTGATTAGGTTTTAAAAAGGTGACTCACGTTTCTCAGGCCCACCAACTTTACCCATCATTTTCGTAACGTGATACGAGAAATCAATCAAAGCACCCCCGAGCCCTTGGCTTCGGTAGGGGGGGTAGAGGATGATGCACGACAAGTTATTATCATCGTACGACGTCTTTTCCTTGGAGAAGAATCCACAATACGAAAATGTATCCCCGTTATGACTGTGAATTTCATCCCCTTCCTCCTTGAATTTGGTGTTTAATTTTTGCTTTCCCTTCTGATCCGGAGATGTTTTCTCGACAAGGATATAGAACAGAAAATTGTCGAATTCGTACCAGATGGATTTATTCTGTATGAAAAACTTCCCGAAGAGACACATCCTCTGAAGGAAAGCCTTGAATGACAATTGTGAGCAGAGAAGAGCATGGAAAATATTATTGATGGACTAATTCTGCATACCTGGTGATCAGGATTGGCACCATCAGCCTCGTATATCTCATACTTCCCGTCTCCAAAACTGTGAACAAGAGTCCCGACGGGTGACTCTGTAGATGAATTAAGTAGCTAAATAAAGCGACAGATAATAATTAGTCTCCATTTACGCTCTATGGGTGAAGATTTAGTGTTAAGTTACCTCATGGCTCCTTAACTCTGCTGGGTCCATAGTGTATTTAAAACATTTGGAACAGACAAACAGGCAGGAATCGCCTGGTTCTCTCGTTCTAATGAGTTCTCTGGGATATCCTGAGCAGGGATGCTCGATAGGAAATTTTAAACCATTGTACACTACGCTTTCTATGTTTTCTGGTTTTTGTTCGTGCCCTGAATTGGAAAATACGATACCAAGGAGCCGGTTCGCGAAGTCACATTAGCCGAGGTGTTGATCTTGTTGTATATTTTCAAGGCAAGGAATGGGACAATATTTTCTTTGCTGAAAAGGAATAGAAAGGAGGCAGATATATCCTCACCCGTTCTCAGGACGAAATCGGCAGCCGACCGCATACCGTCCCGAGCTTTTGGGACATCAGACGCTCTAGGCTTCGGTGACCCTTCCTCCTCTGCTTCTTGAGACCTCCGACCTGGTGACTTTGATTTCATCCTCTCGTAGGGTTTGCGGGTGGCCTTTGTTGCCTCCCTTGGCCGAGAGGTTCGTTTTGGCGGCATCCTGGAAAACAAGCTTTCGCTGCCAAGCTGAGTCAGCCGCGAACGAACTTGCGCTTCCTTCGAGTTGCACACGGGCTAGACTAGAGACACCTACTTGAGAATATTGGAATTAGAACTAAATAAGAAATTTCGAGTCTTAATTTGATGCTTTTGTTAACAAGTAGCTAATTGAATTGATGATGGGTTTTTCAGAGCACTCTATTTTAGATGCTAAGGGGAAAATTAAAGACGATGAGGGAGTTACTGCGAATGAAGACTGGCGATGACACAGGATAAACGATGCGCGTAGAGGGAATGCTGTTGAATTTACAAAAACAAAAACGCAGTGCAGTGCGAATCTACTATTATCTTGAATGTTACTCGGTGCGATAAACTTCCTTTACCAATGGTCGGTAGAGAAATATGGTTAATCGCGGACTGCTAAAAAATAAACCCTCTCTCAACAATGTGGCGGTTACTGTACTTGAACGACTTTCTCAAAGTTCATCACGGATGATTATAAATGCGCACCTAAGTTCCCCAGATACCAGCGAAGATAAATATCACGAATTGCCGGGGAAGGATAGCTCTGGAATATTAGAGTTCCCGGCATTCAATAGTGAACATGACCAAGTCTAAACTCGGCCACTCGTGAAGCTTGTAAGTAGCCTCGGAGGGAAATCGCCTCCTAACTATTAACCCTGTATGAATATAAATTTACAAGACGAAGCGTATAGACACCGATGTGGCAATGAACACCGAATACTAGCAGGACCCGTGAAATATGATATGAAATGTAGAAGTAGGAAATGAGGTGTTCCGTGAGTCGTGACGGGTGGGCGGGAGGAGCGTAATATAGGTATAAAAAAGTAGGAGACAACAGAGAACACGTGGGAGAAAAAACTAAAGAATTATACGAAACAGAGGCCTTCTAAGCGACCAATTCAACCGCTCCTCCTATAAATCAAGAAAGATAAGCGTTAGCGCATGCACGACCTCCAACACGAAAGCAACAGCTTCAACCTACCAGCTTCCTTAATCTTCTTTTCTGCCAGCTTAGAGACAAATCTGGCCTTGACAATGACTGGAACTTCAGGTAATCTTCCTTTGCCCAACAGCTTTGAATACCCATTTGCCAGTAAATCGATGACTGGGGCCGTATCGGACGAGCCACCACTCAGATACTTCTCACGCGTTTCGGCTGGAACCAGAGTCCATAACTATAGTCAAAAACATATCCCTTAGCCTCGAAATCCTTAAACCGCAACTTCAATTATAACCACGCCTCTCCTCTGACGAGACCAACGGTCGCTTCTCGTGGTTTTCGTTTGTCTTATGCAACCCCAACCCTCCCTTCCTACACTTTGAATTGCAATTGCATTTAATTGTTGGACTCGAGGTGATCGAACTCACTTTGTCGAGATTTAAGACCGGTCTCCAGAATTGATTCTGTAGCTTGTGGAAGTATCGCATACCGACTTTTCCGAAGTAACCTGGATGGTACTTGTCCATGTTTGTTCTGTGGTGATGTTGACCACCAGCAAGACCTCGACCACCAGGGTGTTTCTATTTGTTGAATACTGGTTAACGCCGATATCCGTGAAATAACGAGCAAGAGAAACTTAGGTATCCGTACTCTGTGCTTCCCCACACGACCGTGGCCGGCGCTGACATGGCCTCTGTGCTTTCTTGTCTTGGTGAGTCTGGTCTAAAGATTGGAGATCGAAAAAATTAGCTGTCTGTATCGAAAAGATTCCGCTTCTGATAGGTATGAGAAGCTACGATAGCGGCGTCGAGTGTTGGGGAGAGGTATGGTCGACATACAGGCATTTTGAAAGAGTCGGTTCAGTCCTCTAATGCGGGGATTTGATGGATGTGAACACTGATGATGATGTTGAAGATGTAGTGACAGCTTAGTATAGAGGAAAATTTGGAAGTAAAGTCCACACACACTTTCACACAAGAGCTAATCGAAAAAATAATTTCTTGAATCTAGAAATTTCCGCTTTCGGGAAAGCCGATCAAATCTAATCTTTAAGCGGAGATATTTAGGGGTCAGGATATTGAGCGCTTGCCTTAAATGGTAAATGTGGATTCGTTGCTGCTCGCCATTGGTGTCAGGAGGGCTAGGTGACCCTTATCTTATCTCACAATCAACCCTAAATTTGTCACGTGATACATCATCAAAACCAGACAACACATATTGCTTACCTGCATGCGTTCATATTAAGTGTAGCGAAAGAGAGATAGAAAAAGCGCAACTAAGATCTAGGCGTTTGGTTTTAGTTCTAGAATCGCGCATCCGAATTCTATCTCTTCCTTTCAGCCAGGCAAGAGAAATCAAGTCAGGGGGTTGCCAAAACGGTATATAATTTCCGTCACTTAAGTAATTACTGCATTACGACGAGTTCTGCCCGAGGGTATCTTGATGAACAAATAAAAATGCAAAATCGCCAGCCCCGATACACAAGGAGAGAGAGACAGAGAGACAACTGCATACATAGCGCTAGCGCCGACAAATATTACTAGTAGGGCTCGGAGTTTCCAACGGCTAGGAGATAATGTTAAAGACATAAATTTCCTTTGCCCATCCCAACTGGAAACTCAATTTAAATCATTTAGATAGCATCAACCTCGTCCTCTGACACATCGGTGGTGATGGTCGTCAAAAAGGGGTGTCCGAGCGCCTGCTCAGCAGATAGTCTCTTACGATGATCAAGTTCAAGGGTTTGCTCAAGGAAGTGCATCGCAGACTGTTCACCGATAGTCAATGGATTGTCCTTACTTCGAGCAGTTGCCCATTCAACTATTCTTGACAGGCTATGACCCTTCTCCGAGATTGTTGGAATAGATGTCTCGAAAGTGGCACCTTTGGTGGTATTTGTTAGCCAGAGAGAAGACCGGTATGCACGAAATATGAGCGAGATCTAATCATGTAAATTATCTCACCATGGAGTGCCGCGCAGGATCTCATCCGAGTGCGACCAAAAACAGTTGCCATCTCAACAACAGCGTCGATATCGTCCGGGGAGTTGAAGAAAGGAAATCGCTTGGATAGGAACGTGAGAAGAATAACTCCAGCAGACCAGACATCGATTTCTTCAAATTCAATGAATCAGTATTCGATACGATCATAAGTTGGAGGCGGGAAGAAACTCACTGGTGGTTTGTGCATTACATTTAAAGAGCACCTCTGGAGCTCGAAATCCTCTTGTGCCTGCCCGGTTTGCTCGTTTGGAGGGCCTAAGGGTAAAATTTGTCAGGAAGGATCAAGAAATTCTCCATAAGGAGCCGCTTACCTGGAATCATTTTTCTGATAGCCAGGGGAATGGTTATGAGTCTTAGGGTCCCTTCGGCCAGCTCCCCCAGTCATGCAAAGGCATGTACCATCATCAATTTCCCTCTATTTGGAATCAGCACCTAAGTTTCCAGGCCACTATTAACAGGAGCCTTAGTGATAAGCCATTACCTCAGCTAGTCCAAAGTCAACCAAGACGCCTCGGCTCTTGCGACAATCATATAGAAAATTTCTGTAAAGGGAAGTTAGGAATAAATGACAAAGCCATATGCAACGACGAGAAGTAAATAGACTCTTTACGTAGGTTTTATATCGCGGTGAAGGATTCCTTTCGCATGGACAAACTTCAAGGCAGTGAACAAGGAGCGCATGTATAGCTGGATCTCGGGAATTTCAAGTTTCCGGAAATAGTCCTAATGTAGAATGAACAATTAAGTTAAAGTGGCGGATAAATTAGGGGTAGCGGCGCAGAGACCATGGTGGCAGCTCACCCTAAAATCGACGTGTCTGAAGTAAGGCATGACAGCAATGACCTGATCCAGATGGCGGAAGGCAGTAATGAGGGATACGACATTCTTAGACCCGGAGAGGTCTTTCAGCAATTCTAGCTCGTTATGGATTCGCTGAGGGCTGCTCGTGACATAAATCTTCTTAATAGCTACGTACTTGACCTTCCCGCCTTTGGAAGGCCCCACACGCTGCCGCTTTGTAGGCGGAGAATGATACTCCGCAGTTCGCTCGTCCAAATCCCAATCGTTGACATATTTATCGTAGCGGAGATCAATTGCCTTGTAGACCGAACTGAACGTACCCTCCCCTGTTTTCGAAACAATCCTAAAGTAAGAGTTCAGGTTGTGAAAGGACTTCATGAATTGGTCAATTTCTTGTTGTGTCTCAGGGCACAGCTCTTCGTCGCTCTCCTCTGATTCGTCCGAGTATTCGTTCTCAGGAATATTCAGTTTTATATCGCCAGAGC
This sequence comes from Dactylella cylindrospora, assembly GCA_012184295.1. Taxonomy (NCBI): domain Eukaryota; kingdom Fungi; phylum Ascomycota; class Orbiliomycetes; order Orbiliales; family Orbiliaceae; genus Dactylella; species Dactylella cylindrospora. The sequence continues at coordinate 236,453 of LDUD01000017.1, forward strand.
CAAAGTTATCTCCTTCCCCTTCGTCTTCCTCGTCTTCCGCTTCATCTTGCTCACCAGAGGCGTAGCCTTCCATATCTGATGTCAGATCCTCAGTGCCTCCTGGGTAGGACTTGGCCGTAATGAAAGAGCCGGGTGGCTCTCGACGTTTTGGGAGAGATCGTTGCTGTGCACGACCGTTGAACCCGTCCATCTTACCAGTTCACTACAAAAGCTTCACTGTAGTCAGCAAGCAGGACAATCGAGGGTTAATTATAGTGAGGATGAAAAGGGCAACGTTTAAGTAGCAGTAGTTAGGGGTAAAGTGTATGGTAGCCACAGCCATTCAGTTGATTAGATAGTATGCATTATGTGTTACTTACATTGTAGCAATGGTGATCTAACCTGTATGCCCCTAGTATATCCTGTTATGAAATTTAGACGGAATTGAAAGCTCGAGAGCTGCACGCTAGGTTTACCATGGAGACAAACAACGGGCAGCGCGTTTGACAGCTCCCCAGGCGCCAAAACACCAAGCTAACCTAAAAAAAAAAGAGAAATAAAAAGAAAAAAGCCAAGAAACGAGCAGTGGCTGATGGATCAGCTTGCATGTGGCGTTGGCGGGGCAGATAAACAAGGACTGTCGTCAACAGCGACAACGACCACAACAACAACAACAATAATGGAAAGCCGTGAACACAAACAACAACACCACCAAGCACAATACTGGCTGGCAAGTGTTGAGCTTAGGCAAGAGCATAGTCTGTCATTCTCCTACTTCAAGAACCCCGCCCCCTTGAAGTTACACCCTGCCCTCCGGATATAACTAGGTAGCTTAGCAAGTAAAACTACCATTAGTGTACTTTTCACCTCCTAGGTTTCTTTTCTCGTTTCCCACATGAGCAGGACGCTTTTAAGAATTCAAATCAGTAGCTTACGACTGGCCTCCAGCTTAATGAAGATAAAGATAAAAACGTCTACACTAGAGAACTAGATACCCCGACATGGACGACTCGAAACACAACTTTGATCTTAGCGCCTCGCTAAGATCCTACTTCAATGATCCTGGGACAATATCCTGCCCTGATGCAGATCCAGCTCTAATACCCGACAATGGCCAACCCCTCACCGCCGCTCAAGTAAACCCAGTGCTCGACCCCATCGTCGAGGCTATCACCATAAACCCTGAGTCCATTCTTAGGGGTGATAACTTTGATAATATACAATGTCTCCTAAAGTAAGTTCTATATCTTACTTTCTAGCTCTCTTGCCCCCCCGCCACTACAACAGTACTGCCAAAAAAAATTTTGCCTTGGCCACTAATGTTAACAAAAAAAACTGCTAGATCATTTTCTCTTATCCCAGCTGTTTGTTCCAGTAAAGTTATGGATCTAATTGCTTCCGGCCTCTCGGCGGAAGCATCAATTGTCAACAACGAGTTAGAATCAGATGACCCTGATTCACTAGAGTCCCACAAGGAGCTGTTAGAATCCTATGGATTCCTTCTCCAGTGGGTTATCAGCGCAACTGAGAGTCGCATGGAAGAAAAGACCGCAGCAGCCGTACCAAGGGCTAGAGGCGGCAAGGGTAGCAAGTCCAAGTCCGCTAAAGGTGCACCAGGAACCTGGGACTCATCTGCTCAGCTACTCACAACATTGGAAGTTATCGCCAAGGTTATGAAGCTCAAACTCTCTAAAATGTTTCTCACTACCTCAGAAAGAGATACTTTTGTCAATCTATTCACAAGATCTATTTACCTCATCTTAGAGAGTGAAACACGAATGAAGAGCGTTCCTATGAAGATGCATTGCTTCAAGATCTTATGCTTAGCTATTAAGCATCATGGCCATGCTTTCGGTATGAATGGCCCATTTTATTATAGTTGATCTGTCCTAACCTCAGATTTAGCTGCTCAAACTTCAATTGTCCAGAATCTCTCCTACTTCGAACATCTGTCAGAGCCGATGGCAGAGTTTCTTCAGATTCTCGATGAACAATTCGACTACCCCCAACTTGCTGACGAAGTTCTACGGTATGACTAAAAATAGCTCTGATATTACACCACTAAAATTCTTTACTAAACAATTAAACAGTGAAGTTAGCAACAAGGAATTCAACAGCAATGATACGAAAGGCCCTAAATCAATTTCTGCTTTTCTAGTGAAGTTATCGGATGTCGCTCCACGGCTAGTATTGAAACAGATGACATTACTAGTCAAACAGCTAGACAGCGAGGTGATATTTAGGGTTCCATGCCTAGCAAATATTGGCCTAGTTATGTTAACCTTTGATGTATAGTCTTACACTCTGCGATGTGGCATAATTGAAGTTTGCGGGAACCTCATAGCGGACCTCACAAAAGAAGACGAACGGACAGATTCCAACAAGCTTCAGATAGAATCATTTTACGATGTCCTCGAGGAACGCTTCCTAGACTTGAATCCGTATTGTAGGTCCCGATTGATGCAGGTTTTGAGCAAGCTTTGCGAGTACGTTTGGTCTTTTCCTTGCATATGGACAGGAGCGAATACTTACCAATATATAGTTTGTCAATCAAGAACCCTCCACGGCGGCAGAAAATTACAGACTACGCCACCCGTAGTCTCGAGGACAAGAGCAGCAACGTCCGCAGAAATGCAATTAAGCTCCTAGGACGCCTCGTGGCTACACATCCTTTTAGTATGCTCCACGGTGGCCAGTTATCACTAAAGGAGTGGACAGAACGATTGGAGAAAGTCAATGAAGAAATAAATGCACTGCAGCCGCCTCTAGGATCCCCGGGGCTTGGAGAACACACAGCCAACGAAACATCAATAGACGAGAGCCTCTTGCAAGATGTTACTATGCAGGAAGCTGATGGTGAAGCTATTGATAAACCGCCGGCCCCTGTTGGCCCATCACCAGAAGAGGTGGCAACGTCGGAGGCTATATCGAAGTTACAGCTCACAAGGCGCTACTACCAAGATGCCCTTCGTTTTATTCATTCCTTGCACACGGCCGCAAATCTCGTGACGCAGCTTCTTGGTTCTCGAAACAAGAGCGAGGTAATCGAAGCAATGGACTTTTTTGTCGTCCTAGATGCATATAAAGTTGAGCCTTCAAAGGTGTGGCTTGATAATTCCAAACCTCGCGAAACTCATTTAACTAAGTTTTCTATAGATCGGAATCCGCAAGATGCTGCGACTCATCTGGACTAAAGGAAATAGCGACGAGGGTAGAAGCGTCCAAACCCATCTTATCGACTGCTACAAAATGCTTTACTTCGAAGCACCATCTACCTTTACCCCTAACGATGCAGCTAATTACGTTGCCCGAAATATCATTAGTCTGACCTTTGGGGCTACTTCAGGAGAACTAACTTCCTTAGAGGCCCTTTTAAGCACCATGATGAAGGGTGGTCAGATTCCAGACGCTGTTATTCAGAAGCTCTGGAAGGTATATGGGGTTCAAAGGAAGGAAATATCGAGAACGCAAAGGCGAGGCGCCATAATATGCTTGGGGATGCTAGCTGTGGCGGACCCAGAAATAGTAGTCAAAAATCTGGAAATTATCCTTCGAATCGGACTAGGTCCTCTTGGTAGAGCCGACCTCGCTTTAGCAAAATATACTTGCATCGCCCTTAAGCATATCTGTCCAACTGGCCGGCAACGCGAGGGGCCAACTACAATGGCAAGGCTCCCAAATGATCATGCTGTGCTTGTCAAGTTGGCTGCTATTCTGGAAGTCTCATCTTCAAGTCAGGACTGGCTTGGACTTGCAGAGCAAGCTGTGAACGCTATTTATGCACTATCGCAGCACCCCGATACTCTATGCTCCGAAATCATTCGCAAGAAATCAAAGAGCGTATTTGCCATCCCGTCACCAGGGATCGCAGATGATAATAACCCGATTAACGACAACATCAGGTTGTCGCAATTACTCTTCCTGGTCGGTCACGTTGCGATCAAGCAAATCGTTCATTTAGAGCTTCATGAATTAGATTTCAAGAGACGGAAAGCAGCGTCCGAGAAATCAAAACTCGGAAACCAATCACCCGTTAAGGGCGGGACAGCGCCAGCTCAGCCTGCACAGAGTGAGCTTGACCTGATCGGAGGTACAAATGAGGATGATTTCACCGATGCCATGCAACATATCCGCGAGAAGGAACTTTTATACGGGGAGCACTCCCTTCTTTCCAGGTTTGGGCCCATGTTGACGGAAATTTGCGCCAGCAATATCATCTACAAGAACCCCAACCTTCAAGCTGCCGCAACTTTGTGCTTAGCAAAGTTCATGTGTGTCTCATCCGAATTCTGCGAGGCTAATTTGCCGCTCTTGATCACAATCATGGAGAAATCTACCGACCCGATAATCAGAAGCAACGTTGTAATTGGCTTGGGGGATATGGCCGTCTGCTTCAATCATCTCATCGATGAGAACACAGACTTCCTATATCGGCGACTGAATGACAGGGAGGCAACGGTGAAGAGAACCTGCTTAATGACATTGACGTTCTTGATATTGGCAGGGCAGGTCAAAGTGAAAGGGCAACTTGGAGAAATGGCCAAGTGTTTGGAGGACCAGGACAAAGGCATAGCAGATCTAGCCAAAATGTTCTTTACGGAGCTAGCCACGAAGGACAATGCGGTGTATAACCACTTCATCGACGTATTTTCGCTTCTTTCGGCAGATCAAAACATCGACGAAGAGTCTATGAAGCGCATAGTCAAATTCTTGACTTCATTTATCGAGAAGGTAAATTGGCATAATCTATTCCATCCTCTTAACTTAAGCCTGCTAACACCCACTATAGGACAAGCATGCAAAGCAGTTAGCAGAGAAGCTTGCTTCCCGTTTGAATAGGTGTAACACTGAGCGGCAATGGAACGATGTTGCGTACGCGCTCTCTTTGTTGCCGCATAAAAATGAGGAAATTCAGAAGGTAGTTGCCGCGGGATTCAGGCTCGTCCAGGGCAAGGCATAGCCAAGGTGTTTGATCGTTTCCGATGTATACTGCTATTTCACGGCAAGGTGTTTGGTTCTCCATTTTGAGTGCTTTTTGGTTTTTGGCCCTTGGATCGTATGAATACGGGCGTACTTGGGATTTAATCGTCAGTCATTTCTATTTCACCATCTCCATCAACCTTCTCGCCCGCTAGAAGGCCCTGGTTTGTACTCTTTAAGTACAGAACTAATCTAAATGCCGAATTCCCATTCAGGTAGTATCTATGGAGCCGTTTGCTCCGTAAAAATCCTAGATGCTCGTAGAGTTTTATAGCTCCAGTGTTCGTGACCTCTGTCTCCAGAACAACCTAAATCGTCGAGGGAAATGTCAGTGCTCCTTTCCTCTGTAAAAACCGTTGCAAGAGTTAAATAACTTACTTCGTCGGCGTCTCTGGCAATCATGGCATCTATAGCCATTTTCACTAATTTTGTAGCGAGTCCTCTACCTCTATATTCCTCCTTCACTACTAGCATCGCTATATACCCTCTGTGCGCACCATGTTCACGATGCTTCTCTAATTTGCAGATAACCACACCGATCAGGTCATCCCCATCAAGAGCCTAGCCAGTTGAGCATTCAAAAACCATGAGTTTTGGGGATCCTAAATTCAATAAAATCGAGATAGACAAGGCCTTACCAAATAGCAAAGGTCTCCCCACTGGTGGAGGAAATAGCGATAGACGTAGATACTGTAAGGCTCAGAGAGGCCATCGGATATGAGAGAGCGGATGGCGGCGAGATGTGGAGTCGTTTTCTCGTCCCCAAATGGCTGGAAAGTAATGTTATCCGCCTCCATTACGAGGATCCACTGGGTTTAGAGCTCTATTGAGCTTGTTGCAATATATGGCGGGGGTGTTGAGTCTGGAGACATTGTATCTCTTCCCGTAACATCTGTGTGGGATGTTGAGTTGGAGTGGTGGGGCCAAGTACAACAGTATGCAACACATTATTGTTCGATGGCCCATGTCTAAGCTTGGGCTTGCTTCGAATGATAACTACGTCCACATCTCATTTAGCATGAAGAGACGCCGAAGGAGCATATACGATATTTGCAGAATGAGATTCTCCTGGGGCTACAGTCCTTGATTCTGAACTGAGAGAAAAAATCAGCTCTTCGACCTTTACAAAGCACCGGATCATCTATATAGACCTAGGCGGCGCCAGGCTATGAGCAACCATACATATACATAAATGCATACTTGGTTGGACTGCAGGTACGACTTAATCGGAACTATCACGGCTGGCCTCGTGAATTCAAGTGACGAGGAGAAGAAGAAATAAGAATAAACAAAGTCGTATTATATGCCCCTTGAGCATTCCTCCATTGTAGTTATTGCGTAAGATACTGAAGAACAAACATGAGATATCTGATAAAGCAAAAAACAACAACAATGTATTCAGAAGCATTGTCAAGTATAGTTTCCCAAAAGTCCCTCCGATTAGCCCACGTTGACATATTTCCGCCATCTGTCCTCCAAACTAAATTAAACTTCCAAGGTAGCGACGCTCTTAGAAACGTCTCCAACCACATTCGCTCCAGATGCGTCTCCACCAGTCGTTGGTGCCCCCGATTTCTCAAACGCTTGCTAAATTGCAAAATAGTAGTTAGATTTATTGTTGTCGACAAGATACTCAGGTTTGTAGGCAGTCCTTGGGTGCTAGTGCCCCAGCCGGTGGAATTTATCGACATACCTCAAAATCGTGTATAATGTCGTCAATATGTTCGATGCCAACGCTGACTCTGATCAGGTCGGGAGTTACTCCGGAGCTCAGTTGCTCCTCTTTCGTCAACTAAAAAGGGCACATTTTGTTAAAATGATATCCTTACTCCGAGATATCCCACTACTTTAAACGCCGCATCCTTACCTGGGTATGAGTTGTGGCAGTTGGGCTAACGTATTGTTATTTCATTAGCTAACTGTAGTCACCTATACCATATATCAAACTGCAGATACCTTATGACAAGAGTTCTAATATGACACATTATGTTAGTGGTTTTGGTTCCGCATTTTAATTCTGTAGATGTACTTACTTCGCATCTCCGACACTATTCACCACAGTTAGCCTATATACTCGACAAATAAAAAATATAAGTACGTAGGGGAAGCTTACTTTGCAAGATTGGATGCGAGTTTAAGGTTGTCCACCAGAGTGCTGCCCGCCGCTTCTCCACCCTTGATTCCAAAGGATAGTACGCCGCCGAATCCTCGGTCCAGGTATTTCAGGGCGACTAAGTTAAATATCGTAAGTCTGGGTTGCACGCTTTCGAGATATAAATCCTATATTCTCTTTATTTCAATACTCACGCTGATGGGAAGGGTGGCTTTCAAGGCCAGGGTACGAGACCCAAGATCTAAACAAATATTTAGCTTGTGTCTAATTTATCTTGTAGAAGGACAACGTACACTTGTGGGTGTTTCTCCAACCACTGTAGTGAGGAGCAAAATGGTTACTGTCAGCTTGTTCATCAGATACCGAAAGTTTAAGAATGAGGTGCGTGCTTACCCTTGCGAGTTTTAGAGCATTGCTAGAATGTCTTTCAACACGGAGGGAGAGAGTCTCGAGACCGGTGAGCAACAGGAATGCTCCAAAAGGATTGAGTGCAGTCCCGAGATCTCGCAAAATTTCGACTCGGACCTAGTGCTCAGCACCATGATTAGTATGTTCTTATGTAATGTCTCTTTGACGAGGCCTTACTCTGATGGCATAGGAGATGGGGCCAAATGTCTTCCAAAAATTGAGCCCGTGATAGCCTGGAGCAGGCTCGGTGAATTGCGGGAATCGATCGGCATGTTTTCCCCAGTCAAACTTTCCAGAATCGACAACGACACTGGTGGAATATTAGGATTGAAGAAGTATGTCGGATTAACACTAAAGATATTTGCTTACCCAGCGATTGCTTTGAAAAGTCCAACCGTTAGAAACACTATATTTCAGCCACACATAGAGAGATGCACTTACTGTTGCCATGTCCGCCAATCCATTTCGTAGCCTAAGCCCAAGTCAGCAAATACTACGGAGCGGTTAAGATCCATGTCAACATACGGAATGGACGACAATATCAGCTCCTATATGGCAAGTCGCATTAGGACATAGTTCAATAAAGGAAAGGGAGATACGAGAGATTACCATGTTCGATTGGTCTGATAAGGTAACCACCAGCTCCGAAAGTGTTGTCCACCACTAGAGGATGTTAGAAGGTATATTCAAGGACTCCCAGTATGAAAGGAGTTATACCTAGGGGTATTCCAGCGTCATGCGCGACCTTTGCAATAGCCGCAATGTCGGGGATGTTGTACTTAGGGTTGCCAATGGACTCAATGTACACAGCCTTTGTCTTGCTATCGATAGCCGCAGCAAGGTCCTCTGGTTTATCGCCGTCCACAAACTTGACATCGATACCTAGCAGACAGGTCAAAAGTGTTAGTTGTATCACTACTTTCGGCATACCAGGGCCAGAGCATCAAGCTTACCCAATCTCGGAAGGAAGACTTTGAATTGATTGTATGTCCCTGCATATTACAAAATAAAATTAACCTTAGACCGCTATAGACGGGTAAGAGCCTCCAGTACCTCCGTATAGGAATGAGGTTGACACGATGTTATCTCCAGCGTGTGCCTATGTCATTCCAGAAGGATAATTCGTTAGATCAATTCCTACTCTAGCTATGGCGAAGGCTAAAACGCGTACCAGTGCGAAAATGGCCATCGCTTGGGCGGATTGTCCGCTAGAGGCAGCCTAGTAGAAATACCATATCAGCTAAAAAATTCAGCCGTAGAGGCTCGCACTCGATTCACATACAACAGCAGCTACACCTCCTTCGAGGGCAGCAATTCTCTTCTCGAAGACATCGACAGTCGGCTAAATAATCCACATCCATTAGTTTTTGACTTGTCGTACATATTTCGGGCTCTGTGGGTATTTACGTTTCCAATTCTTGAATAGATATTTCCAAACTCTTGGAGCCCAAACAAACGAGCACCGTGGGCGGAGTCGTTGAAAACAAAGGACTTTAAACTTCCGATTAGCATTTGAGCTGCACTTCGTGCCTATAATGCGTAGCTCCTATATAAAACTCACGGTTGAAGCGTAGATTGGAACGGCTTCGTTTAGCAGGGTTAGCCGAACTTGATACTCCTAATAGCATCGGAGATACTGCTCTCACCTCTGGCATTTGTTGTGGGGTCAGGTTCTTGTCTGGTAGCGGCGAGATATTAGCTTCGTGAATTTTCGGATGGAATATCGGCGTGGAGCTTTACCCAGCATGAAGCTGAAGTGTTTCGAATTTTGGTTGATGTTGCTGACTCATCTTGAGGGCTCGATTCTAGAGATATAAGTATCGCCAAATTCGGAGGGTGGCGGCTGGAAACAGCGAGGTCAAGGAGCTTCCGATATGTGGATAAAGAATCGAGGTTGGGAAGTCGATTTCCAATTAATCAGTGGACGTATACAGGCAGGTCGAATTGGAGTTCCGTTTGTAACGTTATGTATTGGTAACCGTAAACTAAATTTTAAAAGAGACTCGTTAGCGCCCTCATCTGGTTATTGTCACTTTTTTTGTGTGTGTATTTACACAATCAGAGCACTAAAATGTGCCCATGATAACAAGAGAGCAGCAATGAAAGTCAAATGATGCGGGGAGCTGTCAAATATGCGTTGTTCGATACAAAATACCACACAGTCCCCGGCGCCACAAGGTAAAAGCAGGGGAAGCGAGGCGATGGAATGGGAGATGAGGAAGAGAACCGGGCCAAGCAGCTGCCGGGTGGTGGGGTCAACAATGCATAATTACGCCATCTATAGCGAATAGAATGCGGCATCGCTTGAAGGAATTCTTAACGTTGACACCACCCAGAAGCATACCTCAATCCCTATAGCCGATGGCATCCCGTGATTGTGGTCTTCAAATGAAGCAGACTTAAAGCCGCCAAACACGACACGATTTAAAAGATAGCAGGGTTAATGGCCTTCCCGAAAGTACAGTGATTTCTTGAATCAATATACCCAGATCAGCCCAACTAGCTAAGGGCTGGATATGCATATCCTATTCACACTTACATTCCGAAGGCACCTCAAAGTAGTCGTACCGTTGAGCACAACTAGGTAATATCTTAAGAAACCGAGGAATGATGGTCCTTTGGGGGCTGAAGCGATGGAGATTCCGATTGTAGTAGCTAGTAGTCTCTAGAGAGAGAGCGGGGAAACGAAAGGAAAAGAATTACCCATCTAACACTGTCGGTGCGAGTTCGGCCTTATATATACTTAGCCAGACACCGACTAGACAGCCACCACCACTGACCCTCAATTGCTCGAGAGCAAGGAATATTATGCAATCGCATAGGATAACACCACATTCGCATCAGATCGATAGCATCATTTTTGGCTTGCGCTTAGGTACTCATCTTTTGGCATGTACACTTGTGAACGGCGAATTCTAACATTTTTCTGGTGATGGAGCTATGGAGTCGAGGCCGCTCAAGGCGTGATACCTGATCACGCCATCGATATTCGGGGTTTTGCAGGGCCTGATTAGCTCGACATCAGTCTGGGTGTCTGCTAGATGCATGATCGTTTGGTTGCCCGACGCAGGTCCTCGGTTGTTTTCCAAGGAGGAGAAATTTTAAAATTTTGCTTTCAGCGAAGTTTTTTTCCACCTAGCCCAAAAATACTAACCATCCACTAGGGTCTGATGAACGTGGAGGTTACGGTACGGTACACACAATCCGGCCGGTGTATGCCAAGTTTACTCGGACCTCGAGAAGGAGGCTACAAAAGACAAATGAATACCCTGCCCTGTTCAGGAACCAACATTTCGTGCAGGCTTATGGTGGAACAGCCGAAAACGCAAAAGGACGGGAGAATGGTCAACTACTTCTTTTGTATACCGAGGTCCATGTTGGTGCGTTTTGTACTCCTAGAGAGCGTCAAAGTCAAAGCTACCCGCGTCATCTGAGGTCAGATTCCCAATCAAAATGTTGGGGTTTTTTTTTAACTGCTACGCTCGAGATGACGGATAGAATAGAATTGGGTTTGAATTTCCCCGGTTGCATGCTTTCATTCGCAATGGGACTGTAGAGGCGGTAGAAAAGATACATGCAGCCGGTTCTTGTACATTTCTTGGTATTAGCAAATTGAACCTTTTGCTTCTTTCTCTTCTTTGTCTCCTTGCCCACTCTTTTCTTTTTTAGTAAAGGTTCGGCCAGGTATTTGTATTTCCAATTTGGCTCTTTCTGTTATAAAATTTTTCCTCCAGGTAACTGACTTTTTTTTCCTTCACTTTTGAGTGGTTGGTTGGGCGGGTGCGGGGTCCTGATTCTGCTGCTACCCTTGTCGCATGCCCCCCCAAGCAGAGCAAGCATTCAACCCCGCTTCCCTGGGAGCTCAGATGTCTGAGAAGCTTCCAAACGAGTTTTGTTAGCTAAACACAACAACACACCCCGCTCATCGCCTGCTAGCCCACCAAGACGGTATATTGCATCTTGTTGTCTGATCTGCTAGAAGAGGATGAAGAGAATCGTGACCATCAGGTGCTCAAGGCCTCTCCCTTCGCTTTCCCCTACTGTTTTCTTTCCTTTTTTTCCTCCCACTTTCTACTTTCTATTATAAATGATATCCCACCAAGTTACTCGGTTACGTACAGCGCAGCTAAGCAGATAGAAAAATATATCTCTTTTATCAATATGCCTTTTACTCAAGGAGTATATACTTATTTAAGCTGCCAGTCGCATCGCAGGAAATATTGATGTAGGAGAAAAAGTAGGCAGAAAAGTAGGCCCGGAATGGATTGAAAGTTGAAGCTGTAAAATTAAAGGGCGGGTTAACATAGCTGCCGCCAGCCAGCCGTCGCTGGAAAAGAGTAGAGCTAGTGGAGCTATGCTAAAGGCCCCCCACCAGTACTTACTTAGTATTTATTGTGCATGTACTACTACTTCCCATAATACCTGCCACCACAAAAAAATTTTAAAAACAAAAAAACAAAAACAAAAAACAGCAAACTATCCCCAAGCGGCACCAGGTCTTCTCAGCTCTTCCCCCCCAAAATTGTACTGTCTACCCCAATTCTTTCCTACCAAGTACAAACAAAACAATACTACTCACGTATACACGCACACACCTACTTCTCACGAACAAACCAAACCTCTGGTTGAACTCTTCCTGAAGCTACCCGAATCCTCAAAACAAACAGCTAAGAAACCTCCTCGTAAGACGCGTCTCCTTATACCAATTCCCTCCTTGTTCATTCCAACCCCGCCCCTCTTATCAATTGGCTCTCCTTGTTCCTATTCTCAGCGTTTCTCCAGAAGCACTCATTGTCACCCTGTGGGAAATTCTACCCTAAGGTATCCTTAAGCTAAAACCTTCTGAATACACTGTTAGTAGTACAACCTCAAAACTATATCCAACAATGTCAACCTACGACGACGCCATGGACACTTCACCTGATAAGGGCAAAGGCAAAGCCGAGGACCCATTGACCGCCGACCCAGAAGAAGTCGAAGAAGAGGAAAGCTCCGATGAGGAAGTTGTTGACGAGCAGGTACGTGAGCTGTGTCCTGCGTCCCCCACCCTCAGACGCGTTATTCCTCGTGGACATGCTAACATGTGCGCCCCTTCGAATAGGCAATACCTGCAGGTAAGAAAGCCACGAGCACCTGGATCTGAATCCACGATCAATCATGGCTTGCAGATCACAGCTAATGTTCCTGTTCCAATCACCTGATAGACGCCGAGGAGGACGATCTTGAGGAGATCGATACCGATAACATCGTCCCCGGGCGAACTCGTGGAAAGGTCATCGACTACTCCCAAGTTGATCAGTCCGGCCTTGTTGATGACGACGACGATGACGACGATGACGATTTTCAAGACAAACCCGCTCCAGAGGAAGTCGACCCCGATAGAATGGAGCATTAAAGGAGGAGGTGGTGGTAAATTTTAGTCCTGAATCAACTTTTCACAACTCGGTTTTTACTTCATAAACGCTCAAACATCTGAAGTGATTGCTGTAATTCGGAGGACATTTACCATACTTGTTTTCATCTTTCTCCATTTTCTTTTTTTCCCTTGTCCTCTTCCCCATTTTCTTCTCTGTGTATAGAGGCATTTTGCATCAGGACAACCAGAATATTCATGGGAGGAGAACTAAAGAAGCTAAGCGATATTGTTCTTGTATATCATCCCACGGCGTCTGACATCAAGGTGCTGCTGGCCTGTGTTTAGTATAAAGGAACTAACAGCAACAGAAATTAATATTAACAACGAAGAATTATTTCGGCGTAGCATAAATATAGCTTCTAGGCCTTGTAGACACCGTTGATGAAGCCTACTACTAACCGAAATAGTTTCGTTGAGCAACAGCTCCTCTTTCATCTCGTAGGTGCATTATCCTACCTTTGAAGCTTTGCATTGCATGAGCTCTCTACGCTTGGGGGGAGGAACCCTGGTCCAAGATCAACCTTGGCACCGATCTAGATGCAATCTTGCTCCTGTGATCACGTGATCAAACATCCCGTTTCGTGTTTTAGATATTTCAAACGGGAATGTTCCCCAACACAAGCTATAGTGGCATCTATTTCGCTTCCCATGCCATCCGGAACCAGCCAAATATTAATTCCGCAAAAACGAAACGAAAGGAAACATACACCACAAAGGCATAATCATACAATATCAAGAAACTCTCAAAGCAACTCCTCAACATATCCATATGCCTAGATGACGTCGAGGTACTAAAAAGCCGGAGAGAACCCAACTCTCAACCTAATTTCCTCCTATTCGCCGTCCAAGTTCGATGCTAAAATCAACACGTGGTAACAGGTACGGAGGTCTCCATCAGCGTGATGGTCGACCGACTGGCTACGACAACTACGATAATGGCTCCGGACTCGGCATACCCTCCTCTGGATACAGGCCGGCAACCCCGAATTCCAGGTGGGTGTTGAATGGACGTCCTGACAATCGGTATTGCGATTTGCCGCTGACCGTCTACCAGGGGGCAATATAGCCATGCCGTTCTCGATGAATTAGAATCGCAAAATGACGCCGCTATCGAAGCTATGAGCAATAAAGTTCGGATGCTGAAAGATGTAAGCTCTGGACCTCTCTTATGGAAGAACTCTGCGACCCAATTTGAACTAGGCTGATATAATACTTCCTAATCCCAAGATTACCACTGCGATTGGTGTGGATGTTAGAGAGTCAACAAATCTCGTCAATTCGATGGTCAGTTTGCGTGCCGCCGCCCCTCTTATAGAACGTGACCCTAACTCGCTTCTTGAAGAACGATACATTCGAAAATACAAGATTCAAAGTCCGTGGTACCATGAATAGGATGCTCAGGATGGCTGAAAAGACCGGTGTTGGGTGGAAAGTGTGGGTGCTGTTTATTCTCGCTGTCTGCACCTTGTTCGGATACGTATGGTTGTTTTAAGGCGCCCAACACCCTAGACTAGCGGCTTCTTGCAGATATTAATCTGAAGTAGTATTTCTCGTAATTAGATTGTAATATGTTGTTTTCTTTAGATACCAGACAGAATGTAGGCTATTACGGCCCAATTTCGCCACAGTTAAAATCCCTTTCAGGTGCATATATTATCGTTTCCCAAAGACACAGTTAGAGATCGTAAGATGTGCAGTTAACATTTCACACATTAGAACCCAAGTGCATAATTCAGGTCCGTATTATAACAAGACAGCTGCTATCTAACAAACAAAGAAAAGGAGAAACAGGAAAAAAAGAAACAAGAGCCTCACCGTCCAATAAAACCAAAAACTAGACAACACTTGTAAAGCAAAAGCCATAATATCCTGATCAAAACCTAAGGCGAAAACGAGGTAAAGTACATTAAGACTAGAGCGAGCTGCGAATTGAAAGAGGATTGGATATCCAAAGTCAGTATCTTCGATAATGAAACCTAGGATAGGCATATCTCAAAGAACTCCGGCCAAGTGTAGTGATCGAGACGAAACAGGTAGGACAAAAACTTAAGGCTAGAAAGTTTACAAGGATCGTCCCCCAGCGTGAAACTGGTTTAGCAGCACTTGCCGCCGCTCTGGTCGTTTGCTGGTGGGTTTGTCAATGGGATATGGGTTCCGCCAACAGGAGCGGAGCCTTCGCTTGGGTCCATCAGAACCTTGCTAGAAACGATTCGGTAGATTTCTAGATACAGACTATTAGTGGATTATGCGTAGACGACATGCCATCCTCTGATAGGAAGCTCACCGGTTAAAATATTTTGGAAGGCGAGCTCAACGTTCGATGCATCCAAAGCGGATGTTTCGATGAACGACAAGTGGTTCTCAGCTAGATAAACGTCAGCGGGACCACGTTATTATTCAATCCAGGGCACACCAACCCGCAAAGGCCTTCGCCTCATCAGTTGTAACAGCCCGGAGGTGCCTCAAATCGCTCTTGTTGCCGACGAGCATGATGACAATATTTGAATCAGCGTGATCTCGGAGCTCTTTCAACCACCGAGTGACGTTTTCATAGGTGATATGCTTCGATATGTCGTATACGAGCAATGCACCCACGGCACCGCGGTAGTATGCCGAGGTAATAGCACGGTAGCGTTCCTGACCAGCTGTGTCCCAAATCTGTGCCTTTATGGTCTTCGCGTCGACTTGGATGGATCTAGTGGCGAACTCGACACCAATTGTGGATTTCGAATCCATATTGAATTCATTGCGGGTGAAACGGCTGAGAAGGTTGGATTTGCCAACTCCCGAGTCACCGATAAGGACAACTGTTTCATTGGTCCGGAGAAATAGGAATCAGTACAAAGCCCAAAGAATATCCGTGCCTTTGAAGATAATCAAATAATAGCGTTTATCTCAGGGAACCGGGTTTGGCAAGTTGGCGGGAAGGGGTTTTCTTTCTCGCTAGCTGTTTTAAATGTCCCTGATCTGCCATGATACGAGGAATGAAGCCCATACCTTTAAATAGGAACTAAACATTCCGAACGACCGGAGAAGAGAGAAGAGAGAATTACGTTAGCATCTGGTGTCTTGTAGCCGTTGAAATATTCGAAAACACGGGATAGGAACGAGAGGTCCGCAAGCTCGAAGGGATGATAGCTAAGCGGGAAGGGGGACGTACATCATACTCGTCGCTCGCCATGGTTGGGATGCTGTCTGCGACGGTTCTGAAGAAATAGTCAAACAGGAGGGGCAAGGACGATATGGTATAACTTTGTTGGTCCTCGGCGGTTGAGGGAGTAGAGTACAGGCACGCGAACGGTTATGTACGTAAGTGGGAGGTGAAATGCGATGTGGTTGAGAGCAGAGTGGCCAGTGGTGTGGTGTGGTAGGGGAAGTAGGTTGGTCAGCGTAGGTTATGTGCAGTCTCTGTAAGGTTGGAGTTTTAAGTTTCAGGCGGCGTAGCTCTCCTTTTTTCTCTCTTTCTTTTGTAAGGTTTCTTTGGGGGGATGCCCTTTTGGTCTGCCCTTTTTTTTTTTTTTTCCTTTCTTTTTTTTTCGTTTGGGTTTGGGTTTCCTGGTAGTTAAATGTGGACAGCCTGGAAGCTAGCTAGCTAAGTAGCTAGCCAGCTAGCCAAAGTCAGAATTGCTACTGGTGCTGCTCGGACGTATTGTACATACTTAAGTAGCCAGGCATTTTGAAACAGAATGTACAAAATTTGCTACATTTTTGTAGCTGACAATATTAATTTTAGCACAGCATATAGTAATAATGACAATGCGTATGTCCTAATTTATATATTTAAAAGTACTACTAAATAATGCTTAGCCTGGATGACTTGGTTAATCGAGGGCTTCAATAGCCAAATATAAATACTTACTTACTTAATCGTTACAATAAAGTAAAAGATGGCACAGCTAAACGCAAGTTAAACCCAGGCCGTGGATCACATAGCATGCCAACGCAATAACAAACTACAACTTCAACAACACCTTGTTGAACATACATTCCGCCATCACCTGCATTCACGCACGTACCTACAGTTATCCTCTGTTTGTCAGATCCTCCCGAAACCTCGGGATCTAACATCAGCTACGGCTACGCGAGCAATTCCTAAATGTATCAAGCAATCCAGGGATAACAGAGACAAAGTACGTTCGTACCGCAATATCCCATAACACTGTGCGGACGTGCATATATGGTGTTTAATACTACATGCATTGCAAGCCTTCTCGAATTAACTTTCTGCACCTATCGACGCGCATCCCATAGCGAAGCGCAGCCAACGTAAAGGGCGGCGCTAATTATCTAGCTATTGAGACTAAAAATTCTTTGAAAGGAAAATGACGAAGAAACCAAAAAAAAATCCAAAACTGCAACGCGGTCTTGAGCCTATCACGAACACGGATGAAGCCCACAATCCTAATAATACGCCAACAATAGAAAGAGGCGATGTTGGAGCTATATTTAATCAGGTGCCTCTAGAAGGGGAAACTCATGGTGCCGATGACCAACAAGGGGGATATCTAAATCCCGAGGATGAATACAACTTTGATGTGGACTGCATAATGGCTGAAAAATGGGACCCCAGGTTGAACAAGATGCTCTATTTGGTAAATTGGAAAGGCTTCGAGGAAAAGGACTATACATGGGAGCCGGAGGAGCATTTCCATGCTCCCGAGACGCTTCTCGAGTGGGAAAATTACAAGAAAACTACTCCTATGCCTCAAAGATTCGACTGGCGCGACTGGGATAAAACATACGGTGACGATGACTCTAGGGAGTTTGAGGATGCACGCTGCAGCCTATCAAATCAAGGTTCCTCTCCAGAAGGCCAGGTATCTATGAAAAGGGATACAAAGGCATGTAAAATTGCGAGAAGCACATCGCCGACAAGATCTCAGGCTTCAGATGAAAGTTTTCAATCTATCTCGTCCACTGATTCGCTAGCCCAAGAACTCACAGAGCGGGCTTCGCCTTGTTCGCCGCGAAGGAGCATTAGTGTCACTAAACGCAGCCGTGAAACTCTTGGGAGAGAGAAAGAGTCAAAGGTAACAAACACACGCTCTCCAACAAGCAAGAAGGTGTCCCGTGAGAAGGAAACCGCACCCATGGAGCAAAATGTGAGTGAAAGCTTGAACTACCTCCCTATTTAATTGACAAAGTTGAAAACTTGAATGTATAATATACTCGTAGAAAGCTACTAACATATTTTGTTACAAATCCCCACAGCAAATGGAGGAACCAGTCGCAAAACTCACTCGGAGCCCTGTAGCCAATAAGGCACCGCGAGGAGTGAGACCTCATCAGGGCATAACACTACCAAACAAGGGGAAATGTTCGGACAACATTAATACACGGAAGGGAGACAGTAGGGCTCGAAGCCCGGTCACTAGCTCTACCGAAGTAAAAATACTGAAAAAGGGAAGACACCCTAGTTTAGAGTCAACATACGCTTCTGTTCCCTTGAGCGAAGATGTTCCTGCGGGCCCTCTGCCGACTCCCCTGCCTAGAGATCCGGAAGAAGGCCCTATGGTCAAGTATCGAGGCGTCGAAACGGCTCCTATTAGGGCAGAAAGCGACGTACCAAATGGAGACAGACAGTCAAAAACTCAGCATTTGAGCTCCGTAGACCCAGCCCTTAAGGCTGAGGACCCACCTGCCTTACATGCAAGTTTACCAGTACCTAGTAAAGACATAGTCTGCTTCGGGATCAATGTAGATGAGACCAGTGACGAAGTTCTGCATGAATTTCGTATATCCGGTCTTAGTGACGGATTTTGTGACCACTTTGGTCGGTTGAATATTTCAAGGCTTACTATTCGAGGCTACCTGGGGTTTGATTATCTCGAAAAGATATTTATAAAGGTGAATCGGATACTGCACCCGTCCTTTGTGTCAAGGCATTAACCGTATATCTCCTCTCAACCGTAGGACTGCGGATTACCGCCCGATCAAGGATTTGTTGAAACTGAGGATCCTGCGGCGGATGCGTTCGTAGCGAGAATATCAGGGCTCCAGGGTGTAGCGGTTATCCTGGAGGAAACATTTACCATGTTGCTCGCTCCTTCTCACGCTCAGCGGTTCTACAGTATATTCCAATTGGCACCAGCCAAAAAGACTTGCAAGATGCGGGCTGCCGTCTACCCTCCTCTTGATATAGAGCATGGCATATCCGGATTCCCTAGCCCGCCCAAACAGTCCGAGTTTCTGGGAAGATTTATCTTGGAAACTGGGAATTGGAGTGTCGGAGTAGAAGGTCGACTACCCACCGGCTCTTCGGTAAAGTTTATTATATTCCCCTCAACCAGGGGTTCAAGGTACAATAGCAATTTAGCAAATTCGTTGCAGTCGTATCGCCAAAGGGCCTTTGGGCAGGAATCGGCTGCCGCGGATGATGTTATCGTACTACAAGGCCAGGACAACATGCTACAGAAATACAAGTTCCCCGAGTCTAACGTTCGCCTCGTATTCCTGGTATGGCCAGTCCATTCCACAGCTTTTAAGAGAAATCACCTTCGATTTTAGCATCTACTTACAAGGCCACTACGATTTAGATCCATACTAGTTTAATGCGCAATCTCCAATTGATACCCACCCTGTCACGATTACGATCAATGCCAAACACAGCCTTTTACTGTTTCGGACCTGGTCTCGACTTCAGCGAGAGGTCGATAAATTGGGATATATATCCTATTTTCTCTCACGGAGGTGTAGTACTGATAACATTGGAGCTTATCCTTCAAGAAGCCTCTAGGGCACTCGATATGTTAAGGATCCTCGTATGCATCCCCTCCCTGTATAAGGAAATATGCATGCGCAAGCAAGCCCTGCCTAACCAAATTTCTATGCAGGCTGGGACTGAGAAGTCTCAAGGATGGTCATTGGCAATCCCAGATAAGATTATTGAATTGCTGGAGGGTGCTTTGCTGATGAACGTGGTTCATGAAAAGTAAGCAAACCCTTTCGAATCATTCCCTAATATATATTATAAGCAGGGCTTAAAGGCAGGGGAATAGACTATCCGGAGAGGATATATCGAGGTGTTCAAATGTATTACAATATCTTAAGGACTTGGTGTCGGGAGATACACCCACCCAGATAAGGTGTCACTTTCTTGACGTCCCTACCGGGTCGGCCCTAAACTACACAGAGTGCTGCGTGGATGCTTTCGTAAGGTTTCAAGTCGACGCGGCAAGAGACTACCGCTGTTTTGCTGTAATTTGCGGGAATGGGCTCGTCGAGAAGAAGTCTCTAGAACGCCAATATACGAATGCAAGTGTGAACTCCGTCCCTGACTGATTAGAATTAAAGACAAGATCCTAATGGGGTTTATAGTTGGACTTATTCGATATTGCCGGCTTCGTAGAAATGCTACAAACTGGAAAATTTTAAGTACCATCTCCCGCGAATTTAAGTCTCGCTTGTTTTATTCTATCCTGGATTTCTCATCCATTGTAGCTTTCTTCTCCAAAAGGTGTGGGCTTAGAGATTTAGTTCCTACATTGTTGTCCTACATATGTGATATATATGTGGCAGCAACCTGCCATCCAACACCGCTGGATGCCCTGTTGATATTCGACATTCAGAACCCTCCCCCTGATTACTTCTTTCCCGCGCTAAATCGAGATAAGTAGTTTCACGGGTTAGCCTGCCCCAACTCCAACTCGCTGTTCGTCTTCAGTATCAACGGGGAAGTTTCCATTCCGATCTACCGTGCGTGAGTTGTTCCATTCAGCTTCTTCAGCTGCAAGCACTGCTTGAAATCGTTCTTGCTGTCCCCTGGCAAAGTATATTGGGGGTTGTGTAAACCGAGCGACGGCTGAATTAACCAGTATGTGCTTAATTGAAGAACCTGCAGCCGCCGCTTCTTTAGCTTGTTGCTCCTCTTCTAGTTTTAGCGCTTGGGTTTACCTGGGGCTTCAAACATAGCATCAGACAGCAACCTCTCAAGAATTGTTCTTAATGCTCTCGCTCCTGGGGAAGAATTTGAAAGTTAGTAAATTAGACTCGAGAAAAAAAAATAAAAAAACAAGAAGGGAAAAAGGGACTTGCCTGTATCCATTGTTAGAGCAGCCTTAGATATATCTCTCAAAGCTTGAGAGGTGAACTTGAGTTCGACTCCGCTCATCTCAAAGAGCTGTTCGTACTGCTTCAAGAGACTGTTGCGAGGCTCAGATAAAACACGAACTAACATTTCCTCATCGAATGTATCCAGAGCAGCAACGACAGGAAGCCTCCCGATGAATTCTGGTAGAAATCCAAAAGATATGAGATCCCTAGGCTCTGTGAATTCGAGAATATTAAGGCGTTTTCGCCTTCGGTGGGCACCCCGCTGAGATGTTTCGGATCCTGCTGGGAGGTAATGCTCATCGGTTGGAAGAAAGTAAGGACCGTAGAGCTTTGAAAGCTCTCTTTCCGTTTCCAGGGAGAGGTCATTCATATTGGACTGTCTTGCATGGACCGGTGCATTGAATCCCATAGAATGTTTAGAAATGCGATCAAGAATAATTTTGTTAAGACCTAATATACGATTAATAGGCGTCGTAAGAACAGAGTAGGATATGTACCTACCGTTAAACGCCCCGCAAAGAATGAATAATATATTGCTAGTGTCTATGAGATCTTAGCCTTTCGTTTCTCCAAAGACTAGAGTAGGTTGCATTTCAAGTTCGTAAGCTCACCAATAGTGACCGTGTCTCCTTTACTGTTGAAGCCGGACCCACCCGGTGTATTGGATCCAAACCCTCCAAAATTTTGGAACGGCGAGGAAGAGCCTCCACCGGAGACATTGGAATGGCTCCCTGAAGTATGCGACGGGCCCTGTTTGGACCGTGATGTGTTTATTTGCAGAGTAGTACCCTCGAGTATCTTTAGAAGGGCTTGTTGGACGCCCTTTAGAAGATGATTATCACCGGATGTAAGCATTGATAATAACAAAAGCACACTTAGGTTTCGCCATTACCCACCTCCCCAGAAACATCGCGACCATGCGAAATGGCCTTGACGGATGCTATTTTATCCACCTCATCGAGGCAAATAATTCCAGTTTCAGCACGCCGAACATCCCAATTGCAGGATGCTAGTAGCCGTTGCACGCATATATCCACATCTTCACCAACATAACCCGCTTGAGTAAATGCTGTGCAATCGCTTCTAGGTTTCTCCAAGATTAACGGTGAGAGATCGTTCTGGAAGTACACCGAGAGCACTCAAGAGCTCCCACGCCAGCATTAAACATTCTTACATCGAAAAAGGAACGTCCAGAATTTTCGCCAGTGTTCTGCAGAGGAACCGCTAATTAGCTTGTTTGCGTATCTTTCACTCATGGGATGCTCATATACCTCGCTATAAGAGTTTTTCCCGTCCCCGAAGGGCCAACGACGAGGCAGTTGCTCTTTTGCAGTTCAACGAACGAAGAATCGAAACTATCCCGTTGACGGACTGGTTGGTCCGTCGAATAAGGAATCGTCAGGGTCTGACCTGGGAATTCTTCTATTCTACGGCGACCGCATGCATGGTGAAAGATCAGCAAATATGAAGCTAAAGTCACGAGGCCAAAATATTGTACTTCAAGAGCCATTGGCCAGGATATGCAATTGAAACGGCGGATGGGGGTCAAAGGGCCGAAAGACCTTCTACTGGGTGCGTCTGGGGATGCGTATGTTTAACTCCTCGCAGTGTTTCCGCGTCCTCATCTTCCCGACGCCGGATCGACTGAATTCTCATGTAGTGATTGTAAACAGCGGTACTAATTGTCCTTTTAGCTCTCGACTGCGATATCACATAGTTATCAAGGAATTGCTTGAGCGACCGCGGCGTAATCCCCTTTCCGAGAACGCCTGCTTTCCCAAGCGGCCCCTGCACTGGGCCATTTACTTCAACTGTGCTGGTGAAGCCACTTGTAAAGTCAGAAGAACTATATGATCGGGTAGAACCTGTTGGCCGTAAAAGGCTGTTTGGATTGATGGACCACCTCTGGCGCTGTTGCGCGGGGAGATAGATATGGCGCCTCGTGAGTAAATGACATCGGCGCTGCATTATGCAGGGTTAGGTGCAGACTGGGAGCCAAGATTGGGTGTGCTTAGCAGGAAGGGTCGTGGGTCGACCTTCTATCCGAACAGAAGCCTAGGATCAAACGCAACAATTTGGCAGCATATGCGGGTGGCGAACGGTGTATGGAAGCTGGACTTTGATAAACAAGCGTTATGACTAGGCGGCCAGCATTTAAATTCCGCATTCTAGCTAGGATGACTAACAATTTGCTGCTTGTTTTGGAGCATCCGCAATGCTTCCTCCACGAGGTATGGATGGCTCGGTGAAGCGCTTCTACGCAGCGGTATCGGTGAAGCAGTGAATCACTGACTGCTCAGTCGGCAGCACAGATTAAGTTGGACTGGTCGGGTTATATATATTTTTTTGAACCTCCACACGAGGCAAACGGAGAAAAGCTTGTATTCTAGCGGTGGCAGCCCTCTCCTTTTGGATTTAATATTATACGCTCCGTGAAGGAAACAATATATGTCATGCGACCTGGTGTGATATCAACATGGTTAGTAACGGAAAGACTTCATTGCACACATCCCACACAAGGATGCTCATTTGGCCTTCATCCACTCTCATCTCTTTTTAACTAAGTACAAACTTAGGTATACTTACCTATGTACTTACTTAATAAGTATATACTCCTGCTACCAGGCGGATTCTTAATTCTTAAGAGTGCAGAGTACATGCCTGAGTTGACTAGGAGACTTGTAAGCCGAGGCAGATATTTCGTGTTGCGGCCCAACTCTGCAAGAAAAATATATGGACAGAATTCGAAAGAGATAGAATAGTAATTAAATGACATTTGACACAAGAAGATTGCATAAGTACCTACTTATAAATGGTTACCGCAACTTGAGCTTGCCCGTAGGGACAGGTTAGATAAAGAATGTTAGCATGAAGCCTCCCATCCTTAGTATACACCAGTGATATCTAGACTCAGTTGTCCCTTCCAGTATGCACGTATGGCTTGTTCGCACGCCTTGTAGGGGAAAATTCATTAGTACTCTATTGATCCCAACCCAACGCTAAACTAGTTGACACATTTAGAAATACATGATATCATATTGCAAGTGCAAGAGAGTGCATATCTATCCCTTTAATCAATATATGGACACGGCGCCGCAAACACCTGGAATCGAGCATCCAAAGGTTAAAAGTCTCCGAATGCAAAAGTAATGGAAGCAACCACGGCCTAGTATCTAAGCCTCTTAAACACCATCGAAAGCCATCTGAGCCTCACGGCAGTATCGTCCATTGGAATTATCGCTGGAAGCACAGATCAAGCAGGCATCAACAATATTTGCTAAAGATCTTTCGGCGGCCCCGAGAATGGCCCAGCCGATAGATCCCGCTAAAAGACCTACAGCGTACCCATAGAAACTGCCGCCATCGATCATGTGCGCTGTTCGAACCCATGCACCAATGCCCAAGGCCAACGAGGTCATCCACCTCGCAGCTGTGAGGAGCATTTTAGCTAGTCTATAAGCACTCCGAGTATGCGAGTCCCTAACACGCAGTGCCTCGCTTCCGAGACCCAGCTGATTAATCTGCCGAGAGGCTTGGATGAGAGGGGCAGAGTGTATTGCCGCGTATGTAACGGTTAGGGGGTCGGACAACGCTGCGATTGGAGAGGCCACCAAATTGAAAAACACCATATGGATTATCCTCCCAATCCTGTTAGGCAAAACAAGCAGCGGTAATCGAATCATGAGGCCGACGAAAGACGAGAAACACACCGATCCCAACATTGTAGTCAGTGCATGATGAGTTGCCGCTGAAAATGTTGTGGACGGTGAAAATGTGCCGGTGGATTTACGGTAGAAGTACCAGTGAGACACCGTCGCCGAAATTGTAACTCTGAATTTGCAATCATCAGCACAAGCTAAAGCGAAATGCGGTCGAGGGGTTTTGGGGGTTGAAGTTACCTTTGTAGGTTTGACAGGATCCCAAGAGTCCACAGATACACACATACGAAGAAGACACCCAGAATCCAAGCCTTAGCATCCATCTGCCATACTGGTATGCCTCCAATGATTGTACTACTGCCATTCAAAAATACACGAATAACCAAGAAAATCCAGAGCCAGGTAAAAAATATCGTAGAAAGTAGCGTTATAAAACCGCAGAGGAGGAGCGCAGGGTTTTCGGCGAAGATGGTTAGCGCAAGCTGGAGAATCGAAGTTGCTTTATGAAGTGCTCCACGGCCCCTGTACAAAAGGTACACCCAAAAGCAAGCAAGAACTAATGGGAAGAAACTGGTAACTCGCATGACACGGTCCTGTAAAGATTTACCTTTCCATGGACCTTCCAAGGAAGTAACCAGAGGATATATGGTCAAAGAAAGCATGACTATTGGCACTGAAACCACCAAGATATATAAGAGCGGCCGGATAAAATACTTGAGGCAAAGCATCCACACGCAAGCCACGAGAATCGCAACGAAGGTATCCATAGCAAGTAGAGGGAGAGAATTACGTAGGACTCGGTATACAGAATCTCCTATGGGTGAATTTTTCGGTTCAGCTGTGTGCAGCCACACGACGAATGACGTTGCAAACATGAATGCCACTGAAATGCCATATATTTTTGTCCATACTCCGTCATGGCTAGGTGGGACTAGAGGGGATTGGTCCACGGGTTGCGGGATCTAGATATTGCTATTAGCGGGCGTCCATGATGGGCTGAGTTAGTACGCAGCATACCGGATCAACAGGGGGCTCCTCGCCATCCAGATTGCCCCTGGGTTCCAGGCTACTAGAGAAATTTCTGGTTGAGCGGCTTGCCTGCTCTTCATCATACCGTAAATTCAGTGCCCCTCGGAGGTTATCAGAGTTATTGAAAATTGACTTCGCATTCTGGGCAGGCTGAGGTCGAAATTTCTGGAGGGGCGGTTGAACAGGATCTTCGACATCCTTCGAGGCTTCCGAGTACGAGTCCATCCGAGCCTTTTAAACCGTTAGCTCCGACTTTCTCCGATGAGACCGCAGTAGAGTCTCTGCTGTGTTTAGTAAATTGGTGTGACAGTGGTACGCGAAACATACCGAGCCTACAACCCGTTGTTCAGGCGATCCCTCCTCAAGACTAATGTCAACAAGGTTATTCCCCTCGGCGGTCTCGGTGAGGTCGCTGGCAGTCGAATGGCCGGGATTCCAGCTGCTCCTTATCCCATCGTTTACGGAACCGTTGTCGCTGTCGTTTCGGTCATCCTCGTCTTGATCGGGGGAGTAGTATAAGTTCCTTCGACTCTTTTGGAGAGCGTATATAGCGGAAACCTCCTGATCATGCTCACGGTCTTCGGCTGGATAGTCGGCGGCGGAGAAGAAGAGTGGCGCGTTGCTTGCAGGATAAAGACTCTGGCGACCGTCTCTTAGGTTTGATCGAGCAAGGAATCGGGACGCATCTGAAGACACTAATGTGAGTACTCTTCTACAATGTGAGAAGCTGTGCAAAGATCCGGTGAACCGTTGAGTCGCTTTGGGAAGATAAGTGGGTTTTGCGGAGAGAGTGTGTGTCTATGTGTGGTTGTGATGGCTTACATTCTGAGAACATGACGCAAACAAGCGTGCTGCTAAGGGATCCAAAGCACCCGATGGTGACCCGCGGCTTTCGATGACAAAACGGAGAGAAGAAAATGGTAAATTTAGATTAAACCCGATTTTTGTTATTTTCGAAAGAGATTTATGCTAAAGAAATATCTGGGCTCGCTTTATGGATCTTTGGTCCTGTTCATGTCGTGAGAGATAGCAGAGGAATGTTGAGAGTATGAAGTTATGTCGGGTTGTGGTGAGTCGGAGGGAGGCGTACGGATGACGATGATAGGATTCTGATGATGGAGAAGAGGATGAGTGCATCCAGCCAGGCATACACAAACGTTAAAAGCACCCAAAGAGAATTAAGTTTTCCCCCTGCTGGTGTGCTTATTAGCAAGTTAAGTACTAAGTACTTAGGTACTTACTTAGTTAGTCAAAAGTATAAAAGCCCAGCCTGCTGTGTGCATGCGCATGAGGAAACCGGTCACGTTGTTTGGCCTTGAGGATTGATAACTCTTCCCGCCCAAGGATTTCAAGGAAACCGAACGAATAGGTACCCCAGCCATTCCTTGCACGTGCACCAACTTAACTCCCAGGACCCATTCACGGATAAGCTATATATATACTTACTTTAAGCTTTAATTACTTAGCTAAGGTCCTTCACTATCGACAAGTTTAAACCAACAAGCGACGGAATTAAAGAAGCTGAAGAAAAAAAAAGAGAGGGAGGAAGAAAAGAAAAGAAAGGGAAAAAAAGAGCTCTTCCGCTTATAAAGAAATCCAAGTAAAAGATTAAGATTAAGATTAACGAAAAACGTTAAAACAAACAGGCTCTCCTGGCATCAGTCTAGTCGATACGTTAGATCTAGAAGGGAGGTTCAAAATATATGGTACATATACATATGAATGTACTTATGCATACTAGTATCTATCATATTGTATTATCGCATTGTTAACGGCGAACCAAAAGGCCCCCAACCAGGCAAATAGGATATACGCAGCACTCACTAGCTTGCCACTATAAATACTCAACACAGGCACCTCTGCAGCTCTGATTAACAGGCTTTCCCCTACGAATGGAATGTAGTACTTGCGGTACTTGAGAAACAATATAATGAAAGCATAACAAGATATAAAGCTTCAGTTCTAGGTTATAGCTACTTAATAACAGTGGCCGGTACATAAATGTGTAGCGCTAAGGACACATATAATACACCACTCCGAAACTCTTGGTATGCTCGAGAAAATGCACGCCCATGATCATGTACCAGCTGCAATAACGCACACCTTTTGTCTTGTACAAAATTGCAAAACGCATCAGTTGTAAATAAATACTTGGGTTCGCGAGAAAAATGCCCTGGGTATCAGCGTAAAGTCTTTCGCGCAATAATTTGCTTGGAACCGCCTCCATAGTCAAGAGAAACCAACATCCTCCCCGCCACCTATATACACTACACTCTACATGTCAAAATATTCTTTTTCGTATCCCATGTCTTCTATGCAAGAGAAAACATTGAAGCATAAGAGAACCCAAACCCGGAAGTTAAAAGCCGGTTCGCAGGGGTTGCGAATCTAGTTATCGATACGTACCCACTCTAGAAGATCACGTTTCTTCAACCCGCAATCAGAAAACCGGACCGAGATGCAATTATTCCCCGGGGATGTGATCTACTTTCCCCACCCTTTGCTAGCAGCAAGATGATTTCCCTTGCCCATGGGTTGTCCTTCGGCTGTCAAAGCCCAAGTTTACAAGCTTTGGATTGTTGGCTCGTATACCTGTATTCTGATTCCGAGGGTCATATACCCCATCCCGAATATTCCTATAAATTTCATTTGCAACCTCCACAAATGCCCTCTCTACCGATTCTCCAGTTTTCGCACTAGTTTCCACATGAAACTTGATACCATTTTCAGTTGCCCACGCTCGCGCCTCAGCGGTGTCGACCTGTCTTTGTTCGGCGAGATCGCATTTGTTTCCCACCAAAACTATGGAAATATGTGGTTCTCCAAGATTCCTTATGTCTGCAAGCCAATGTTGTACATGTGAAAGAGTTTCTTTGCGGGTAATATCATATACGAGCAGGGCACCTGTTGCATTGCGAATGTAGGAATTCGTGACAGATCGGTATTGCTTCAGATTTTCGTGAGGTTAGCTCTAGTTGCTCCCTGTCATTTTGGCTTTACGCAGCCGTAAAGTTCCAACAGCAGATAATGCGCTTTACCTCCTGTCCAGCAGTATCCCATATCTGCAGTTTTATCCGTTTTCCGTCGTCGACGTCCACTAAGAAACAACAGAATATGAGACTGAGTTAAAATTTGAAAGTTCTAACTAGGTATACGACAAATTATTCGCCGTCTTACCAACTCGGGAGTCAAGCTCTACTCCAATCGTGACGTCCGTTCTTGAGAACCGTCCCTCGCAAAGCCGGACTGTCAGCTTTTTTGCATCGAATCAGAGCTACGGGGTTAGCACAGGCCGCCATTATAGTATACCATCAAAAGTAGATAGTAGATTGCGTTTGAACTACATACCGAACTTTTCCCCGTGCCGGAATCCCCAAGACATATGACTTTCTGGAATATTTGAACGAAATCAGCGAAATTGTACGTAGTTATAGGTGGTGGAATAGAGGTGCGGTTATTGTAGAGGGTCCCGAATTACAGCAATATAATCCCAAGGCTGGCTCATCGTGGCCGTCCTGGCACAAGAGGCCTTTCTATGAATCAAGAAGCCCGCCGAGCACTCTCTAGCTGGTTTATACAATGGGATAAACCGACAAAGACAAAGATATGCGATAAAGGACCTCCAGCTCGTCTTTTACAACTGCACTTGCAAAGGCTTGAGCTTAAAGTTTCTTCGATTTGTCGATTCTAAGGTCTATTGGAGTTTTCCTGGATATAACCGATCCCTTGTGCACACTGAAATGCGGTAAATGCGCGGAAGAGGTAAGCGGACCGCTTTGAAGTTGACCAACGCAGCCCAGAAAAGAGTGGTAGAATATTTGTGCCCTTTCGATGACTGATAGAATGTTTTTGGGATATTACGTATGATATATGATATCTGCTTTTGTTCCTCGCGTTGTTGTCGTCAAGGCTAATGAATTCCCAACATGTACAACTCAATTGTCTGAAAACACACTATGCTTGAGCTTTGCGTTATTTCTCTCTTCTTTTTTTTCTTAATTAAGTAAGTACCTAAGTACTTACTTACTTACTAAGTATTTATTTAAATAAACGATAGCTTATACATATTTATCCTAGGTGTCCATATATTTATATATCTTTCTGCAAATAGTCCTCTGTATCAAGCAAAATTCAGCAATTAGTTTTGTGTCTAATATACATTGTTCTCTCTATCTGAGGGACCAAAGAGAGTTGAAGGCTCAGGCATCCAGCCCGTTTGATATATATCTCAGTGGGTAACCCTTAAAAGTCTGCCGCTGCGGCCGGCCTCCCAAACCAATACTTAACATCGTTCGACTGATTGGAGAACATTAAAGATGCTATATCACCGCTGCCGCTTTCTTCGCTTTCCGGCCATTCGACAACCTCACCATCCTTTTTTAGCATTTCGGCTGCTGTTGACCATGAGAATCTCGCCTCGGTACCCCAACCAAATACGCTGTCCATGGATCTTCGAAGCCAGGTTACAGTTTTAGGGTCTGAAGGGTAGCCTGATCCTATTACTGCCTGGTCTGAAGTCATCCTGTTGTCGGTAAGTTTGAAATATTGCTCTAGCGCAACGTCCCTGGAAACCTTCGCCACTACCGATGCTACTGAAACGGAGGGATACAGCGAGTCTGCCTTTTTAGATACCGTCACTTTGCAATTAGGGAAAATCCTAGACAACTTTGCCTGATAGGTCGCAGGCGGCCCTACAGTGTCTACGAATATCTGTATCACTCTGGTGGTTAGGTTCTTGTATTCGCTCGGGTTAAACCGGAAACACCCAAAGAGGCATACCTCTTTTACATTCACGCCATTAGCAATTACTTGCTGGATAAGCGCTATTGTGGTATCGTGCGCCTGAGCATTCAAGTTGTAGGTACCAACTCCCGCCGGGCGTAGCATACCCGCACCGATATCTCGCGCCGACATGAGTCGCACGGCCCATCCCACGTTAGAATTAAGATCAGGATCAGACAAGCATATGCTTTGCATCAGCCTTGATCTCACGTCGGGGGTGAGCTTTTTCGAATCTATCAATAGGAAGCTGTAAACAATCGATGGATCACCTAAAAAGCGATAAAACGGGAGCGTCTGCCGCCGGTTCCAGAGTCCCACGACCTTCTTTCTTCTCTCCACCAACACAACTTCGTGGTCTCCCCTTACGCATTTTACGATGGCGACACCACCGCCACCCGAGGGAGAAGAATAAGCAGCTTACCATCAAATCCCATAGAGTGTAAAGCTTTCTCGTATGAAGATAAGCAAAACGCTACGCCATATACCATAGGACCTACATCAATTGCACGTGTAGAGCAGGAGATGGAGGATACGGGTTAGTTGGCTTGAATCAAATGAATGAGGTGTGATAATGCAGACCTTTACTCGCCCCAGAATTACCCACGAATCGGAAGAGTAAAACAGCTTACCTAGAACGGGACCACGACCAGCCTCATCCACACCTAATGTCACCGCGGCTGATGGGTCTGAACGGATATTCTCAGGTATTGGAGAATGAAACGTATAGGATTCGCCTAAAAATATATCTTTCACAGATATAGAGGGGGGCACGAAGCCTGGGTCGCTCTGAGATTCTTTTACAGGTACCGAGTCGCCTTCTCCCTCACTGTCATTATTTATTGGCACAGCTTCGATACCGCCAACCGGCGCAATGTCCGTCGGAAGGGCCTCGGAACCAATAGCCTGTTGGGCACGGGGTGGACGACCCCGTTTCTTGGAAGGAGCCATTTTTGGTGCAAATTGTAGAGTTAGAGTGATATGCTTGATTTATCAAAGTGTTGCGAAGCTGGTCAGGTTTGGGTGGAGGGCGTAGTGCGTCTGGAAGGTGTCAATGAGCCACCGTATGTTAGAATGGCAGGTTTTGATTTCTCCTAGCCTTAAATCGAAAGTTATAGCCTAGGATGTAGCGGGAGCAAAGGGGAGAAGGCTAAAGAGTTTAGTAGCTAACAAAGTCTGATGCTGATGATGAAGTGGTGATGCATATGCTTTCCTACTCTATAAAAAGTGTGTGTGTATATAAGTACTAGCTATGGCTATCCCAGTGGGTATATAAGGAGCTTCTTGATTACGGCTATTCGTGGTATGCATGTGTTGTTGTGTTGTCCCAAGTTTATTGATTTGATATAGTAATAGGTTCTTGCCACAGTAATTTTTAATCTAATTTATTTTTAAAAAAAGAAAGGAAAAAAAAAAAGGAAAAAGAAAAGAAAGAAAAGAAGAAAGGAAAGACAAAAGGAAACACGCGTTGGAGCGTGTTTTTCTCTTCAATTGTGTGGTGCTCCAACAACAACAACACATGTCTTTGAATTAATCTCATCATTATTCCATTCTATTCTATCTATTTTTATTGTTTATTGTTGTTTTCCTGCGCACCACCACCAGCGACAACCACCAACGACAACCACCGTCACCGCCACTACCACTATATTCGTATCCATCCTCACAACCACCCACCCATTGGCATCAGTATCATTATCATCATTATCATTATCATTATCATCGCAATTGCCCCAGAAAGCACTATTCCCTGACATCACCCCCCCAAATGGCATCGCTGTCGCCCCCGTAAATTACACTCAACGCCCTTCTTAAAAGCAACAGCGATAACAACAACAACAGCAACATCAATATTAAATAATAGAGGATCAGACGGAGCCAGAGAGGCGCCTCTCTGAATTCCGTTAGCCTAGTCACCTGCATCATATCGATTTACCCCTCCAGATCTATCCGACCAAATAATAGGCACCGCCTGAATACCAAAGAATGGCATCGCTTGTAGGGCAAAAGAAGCGGGAGAATATTCACACGGATATTGGTATGGTTGGGAGGTAAGAACAAGAAGTCTTGACATAGATAAGCTAAATGCGCACATGACAGTAAAGGAAGACAAGAGCTAACCACCTCTCTTCGAATTCTCCTAGAAAAACAGGCTTCACTGCAAAGCAGAACCTGCAACGGGATGATGATGGCATGGAAAGCGTTAGCGCCTTCTTTTCGTCTCCTGCGGCTTCCGAAGCTTCCCACAGACATGACCCCTTCGATTTTGATTCCCGGGAGGTTGGGAGCGACAACGAAGACGATCTAGATGTTGAAAGCGATGAAATCAGCACCGTTGGAAAGGGCTTATCGAGAAAACTATTAAACCCCACACCCAAAAGACACATGCCTGCACGTTCAGAGGCTGCCCGGTCAAGCCCACGCGATGAAAGCGCATCCATGGATGTGGAAGAAAGTCCGTCTTCATTCATAGCCCCCCCTGATCCTCAGAACTCACATTGTTGGGCTAACATTAATATCATTCTGGTTTCTTCAGGTTCTGCGAGAAGTTTAGCCGGAGCGCTGCAATCTCAGAGAGGCGACTTCACGTTACCTGCCGCCGACAAGAGTCGTTCGGCTTTGAATACCCCAGCCAAACGCCGATCAATGATATTTGGAACCCCGCAAACCGTCCTTGCAGCGCCATCCCCTGCACCTTTGACAATATCACCTCGTCGCCCGCCACCCCCCAGTTCAAGGTCTTCGCAACCAAGGTTACCTACTAAAACTGCGTCGGCTTCCCAGGAATACTCGCCACTCAACGAGGCGCCGGAAGATGACTTAGGCTCAAGCAAAGAGAACTTCCCAATTGCACATGAAACCAAAAAACTTGACCGAACGAAGGCCGTAAAACCAAGGCTGCAACAAGCCGGCACAGCGCCCTCCGGCTTGCGGTCTACTTCGCGAAATAGTAGACTCCTCACCCGAAATGTAGCCCCTTCCCATTACGAACAGGCATCATTACGACAACAGGACGAAGACGATGAAACAGGGAACTCTACTTTCGATGATGGGGAGCTTGATATTGTACCTGCGCCTGTTGCGCAGCCACCCCAGCCCTCAAAACTTAGTACTAGCCATCCAAACTTAGGCGGCAAAAGAGCCAATAGTGCCGCAGAGACAGAGCTTCCCGCTCCTCAGAAGCAAAGCCAAAAACGGGGGCGAAAACAAAATTTCCCCCAACACATGACCGAACGTGAACCGACGGATGCCACTCCTGGATCTTTAGACGCCGAGCCTGAGCCAGCAGATAGCCCCGAAAATATCAACAATGCAGACCTGCCCGCTCGAGCCACAGCAGTCAAAAGCGCAGGAGTAGCCTTAGTCAAACAGAAGAAACGGGAATCTAAGGCCCTGGAGCCGACGGCTAGTACAAGGGTGCCCGAAAACCCACCCAAGGAACCCGAAACTACACCCAAGGTGATACGCCCCGAGGCGAAGCGGGGCCGGCGTCTGAAATCGAAGCCCGCCAACGAACAGCCTGGTCCGCAGGAGGTGTTAGCATCAACGGAAAATGATGGCTCTGAAGCAAAAACGGTGGGAAATCTCAGTGAAGTGCAAGATGGAGCCGCCGAAAAGGATGGCGCGACAGATTACCAGGAAAATGGCGCACGCAAAAGAGGACGGAAACGCAAAGCACAGATTGAAGCTTCTGACGTGCTTAGCACCGGACCCGACCCTTCTGGAATGGCAGGCGTTGCGGAAGTTATTGAGTCTCAGCCGAAGAAGAAGAAACGTGCAGTCCAAGTAACCGCGCAGCAGAAGCACATTCCAGATACAATCTCAGGGACAAATTCGCCGGCACCTGACGCAATGGAAGTTCGACCGAAGCGACATCGAATTGCCCCTCTACAGTTCTGGAAGAACGAAAAGCGTGTGTATACCGTGAAAGGACGAAGAGAATCTGGAACCGCGGTATCCCTCGAGGAGCAAGTAATTCGCATTGAAGATAGCCCTGCGAACATGAGGAAGAAGAAGCGTGCTCCAACCCAATCCCGGAATACAGCCAGCCAATCCGAGCCAGGCAGGAAACGCAGGCCGAGGAAGTCTCAAGAAGAGGACGAATCAAGCGGTGAGGATAGTGATGCTGAAACTGGCGACGAGGACTGGGAGGGTGTGGGCAAGTTGGTAGGTATGGTGAAACAATGGCCTGACTCCGAGCTGGCTGAAATAGAAGACGGTGAGTAAAGCGTATTCGTAATTCATGCCTCAGTTTAGTCATGAGCCGCTAGTCTAATATTATACAGAAATCGCAACGTCACGCAACGGCATAGAATTCAAGCCGATATTTGGCTCAGAGTATCTATTTGCAAAGACCCTTGGCAAAGAATTCATGGGATGTGGAGTTCTTGAGCTGCGAACAGGGGCAACTAAAAAACTGAAGAGCAGCGGGAAAATGCAGCTGGTTTTCTTCATCCTTGAAGGAAAGGTGGAGGCAGAAGTTAACGAGCTTGGGTTTCGAATCGGGAAAGGTGGCCAATTTCAAGTCCCGCGAGGTAAGCCGATTCACGATGCGCTTTGCCCATTGACTTCACTATATACTAAAAGATGTCGCTTGGATAGGAAACATGTATAAGATCTCGAATCCTTTCGGGAAAACTGCTAAAATATTTTTTGCACAGGCATGCATTCCCGAGTCGGAAGACGATTGAATGCTTCATGTCCTAATATTTTAACGTGTGATGATTTCTTTCTTTCGGATCTGGCGTTAGGAGTGTCACTGTGTTGATGGGAATCGCAAGAGTTCTATTTAACTGTAGGCTGGGCTCAGGAGGTTTTTGATATGGGCTTTCTGGTGTTTCTTAATCTACAGCCCTCCTTTCTTATGTTGTTTCCTGTCTTAAACATGTATTTCTAGTGAGTCCAAACCTCATGCTCGATGCCGACATACTTTTGTTGAGTATCTAACTTGAAGAGAGAGAAAATAACTCTTGATAAGCAATTATATTTCTTCCAGAAGGTCTTCATCATCGAGTGTCTGCGGTGGATAATCCCCAACTGTAACCCTGCTTGGCCGAACAAAGATACCATGGTTCTTCATAGCGTTGAAAATGCTAACACCATTAATGCTTCCGTCGTTCTTCCCCGTAGGCTCATCTAGCCTGACCCCAACCCAGATTCCACCCTGAGGGATTTGTTCCACTTGCCCAACATACGCCACTTCTCCTCGTCGGTCAGCGGCACCATCGCCAACTAGACAACGGGCGCCAACCTTGATGCCCTTAGCTTCAACCTCAGACTCTTCCTCCGCTCGCTTGTTAGATTCCCCTTCGGCCTTCTTAGGGTCAAACCTGCCAAGCTGGTTGCGCTTCTTCCAGGCCAAAACCGAGTCCGACAGCTTCGCATAGTCTTCTTCTGGCATTTCGTATTTTTCAACCCCAGATGTATCTGAAAAATTTTCCCGCACTCCAGGGGGTCTAGTATCGTCAACCTAGCGGGGTAAAAGCTAGCGGTTAGCGGGGAACGCACGTCGCCAAAAAAACCTTTCAGTTGAAAATATGCCTACCCGAAGTTTTGTATATTGCTGCCAATTAAAACTCGAAACATGCGTGGCATCTTCGTCGAGGCCCTCCAACGCGACTATCGCAGAGCCATCAGGAACTTGATATGACAGTCTTTGAGCGCTAGGAGGTATGCCGGTCACGGGTTCGAGCTTAGCCTTCAACGTGGAAACAGTCCATGACGGCGTAATTCTGCGCTCTGTAGCAGCGTTTTCGGAGCTCACAAGAACTACGATATCCTTAGGAAGACCGGCAAGCATATTGTTATTTGGATATCGGACGATTAGGATGCGAGATTCGAATAGGGTGAAGCTGTCAGATTTCGTTTCTTAAGCCCTGTAATACGGTTCTCACCGCAAGAAAATGAGTATTCCTTTTCTCCTTTTTTCCCTTTTTGCACCGGTTGTGTCGTGGTGACCTTTTGAAGGCACAAGACAACATTTTGAAGCCCGTTTGCCATGGTTTCGACTGGGCAACACACAACTATATGCTTACGAATTACTACCTATGCTCGTGTCTACGAGTAGCTTCAAATTGGTGCATGGGTAAGTTGAAAGGCTCCCACTACCTTGATATCTCAAACAGCATCTACGGGGCGTCGAGGCCGTAACCTGAATGCTACATCAACACTAAACTCCAAAGGATAAACTATGACTTTTGTATGGTATAAGTTTGGGTCGATTGGCCCTTCGAGGTTCTGGTTCTCGTTTGGTCTTAAGCTATTAAAACGTTGCTTTCGCTGGTTGTAAAGAGGCATAGGCACATGATGGGCAAAAGAAAGGAAGGCAGGAAGGAAAACAGAAGAGACTAGTAATGCTAGAATAGCGTATTTCGCTTTTCACATCCTCCTTAGGTTAGGGTCCCAGGGAATTCGATTCAACGGGTCCCAAATTTAATTTTCCAACAAGTGCAAGCATAATTAAACTCCATCAGCACAACCTCTCAGCAATTGCCCACCAATTGTCTTTTTCATAACCACAGCTGATAACCCTACCCCCTGCTGAAGTAACATCTTCTTCCAACTCACCCTTACGGTAGAGATGATAGTATCGAAGGAATGGCTTCGGGGATGCCTCTCCATCAGTAGCATCTGGGTCCCGACTGTCAGGCTTGCTCGGAACGTTGGCGGAGAATTGCCGGCTAAGAACCCATGGGACAAGAACGTCTTGCTCGGAATTTTCGTCCCAGCCCCGCCGGGAGTTTTTTTGTTCTAATGCCCATACATACAGTAGAGCCCTGCCTTCTCCCGGCGGCTTAAGGAGACTGAGAATGGAAGCTATTGCGTCAACCCTCCGGGTTTTCGAGGAGAGATGATGTATAACAGCGATACTCAGAGCAAAGTCAAATGAGTAAAGTTTATGCGGTGGCGAAAGAATATCGGCCGTAATGGCGTCTTGCACGGGGCTATGTTTTTTGGCTATATCGACGAGGTTTTCACATCTAGGTTGGGAGAAATGATGTTAATGTGAATGTTGGCGCGTGAGGGATCTATATTAATATCATTTCGGCAGGGTCTCCTCGTCTCTCCTCAGGCTCCACCAGACTTTCATCTCTTACCTATCGGACCCAACCACGAAGATATTAGGGTTAATGTTCAAATATTTGCCATTACCGCATCCGACGTCGATTCCAACGGAACCTGTTGATAACTTGATGAGGAATTCGTTTACTATCGGCCAAGGCTATCAACTCAGTTGGCGGACTAGGAAAACATAAACGCCTGATGCGTATATGGAGTGAAATGCACGACGAGATGCGAATTACGGTGATAACGGTACCTTGTACCTGGTAGCTGAAAAATGTGATGCAATTTCGTTGTAAACCTGATGGACATGCTGCTCTTCATACAAGGCTTCTTCGGAGTGAGCAGGAGGAACGGGATTATGGGCAGTGTCGTCCATTATATCCCCGGAATCATCCATTTTGGAGGAAGCTCTGGTAGTAGCAGTCCGTATTTTTCTTTTTCCTTTTTCCAGGAGAGTAGGAACTTAAGGCTTTGCTCTGTTACAGTAATTTCTTGTCGACTCACAGCTATCGTGGTTGACTTTCCTTTCCAGAAACTACTAGATATCATTAGATGGTGGTTAACACCGCTAGCTGACTTGTCTACACAGCTCTCGCATCGGTGGCTTAAGCTTACCTGTTTTGCCTGTTGAATGATTTTGCTCTTTTTCGTTAGGTCCTTTGCGGGTTTCGATTGTCGACGGTCATTATTGTGTGCATGCATGTTTAATATACTTCGCATGTTAGTATATATATATATTGCATTGCATTGCGATAGTTTTGTTGCAAGGTTGCATTTTTACCTTTTCTATTTTTCTAATTTCCTTTTAGGGTAATTGTATTTTCTTTTCTTGGCTCTAATTCCGTATTAGGCATATTTCGTCGCATGAAGCCTCTTTTTTAATTTTTTAATTTTTTTTTTTTTTTTTTAGTTTTTAATTTTTTGTAAACCTTCAAAGCTCCGGACTCGTCGACTTTCTCAAACGTTGCAAGCTTATAACTACATTAACTCTCCGTAAACCTAAAAGCCAACCAGCTTATTATACCCAGCCGTGCTCTCAATTGTACATCGCCTGATAAACTACGTTGCAGTGAAATTGGACTTGCCAGAATCAATAGATACCTCGTTCCAGCCATTCGGCCTCCCTCGCCTGCCGGCCTAGCTCCCCTTCTTCCTCCACTCTGCCCACGTAGCCTACTCGAGGCCGCCCTAATTACTATGGCACAGTTATGTACTCTCCTCGCCCAACCGATCCGTTTTGTTCGCGAATCCTCCTCTCCACAAGCTGCGAGTCCCATACCATCCTATATTTGCTCCGAATTTCTGCCGACTTTACAACCGCTATCTACCATAGACAGTCAAGATGCCGATAAACCGCTAGCATCAACATTTAGCACTCAGTCGGCCCCGCCCATCTTGCACACTACCGCATCCGGAAGTGATATCACGGCGCACGACCTCAATCACAAGCAGAAAACCGGCGAACTAACGTCCCAGATAGAAGCCCTTCCAGTATCCCAGCTGTCTGGTTCCCTCAAGCGCAAACGCCCGCCCGCCGAAACCATAGAATCCCAGCGAGAAATCAAAGTCGTTAAGCCTACCCCGCAACCTGCCATATCTGCATCCCAAGCAGCCTTTGTAAACTCCAAAGCAAAGTTGCCCGATGTCGCCTCGCACCCTGACAACAGCGGTCGCCAAATCACCAAAACGCCGCAGGTACTTATCAACTCCCCTCTCTTCAATCTTGTCCGAAGTGAATCCTTAACAGCTATCTGACCAATTTAAACGACCGACGGCAGGCCCCCTTGGTCCCTAAAAAGGAAACACCATCTATTCGTGGCCGTGGGTACTTTAACAGGTCCGGCACCCACTGTTATAGAAATGCCAGCCTCCAAGCTCTAGGGAGCATCATAGCATTCCGCGACCTTGTATCTAAGCATACCTGTCAGTAAGCCTAGTCTTATCTTTATCTCGAGTTTTAACAATATGCTAAAGCTGATAGCAAAGGCGATAACCCAAATGGCTGCGTATGTTGCTATCTCGGATCTATATTCCGTGAGCATTACAAGTCGAATGGGCAAAAGCTCTCGCCTCACGAACCACCCCAGCTGCGCATAGTCTCTCAGTTCATTGGAGGAACATTTGCTCGGATAAAGCGCTCGAGGCAAGAGGACGCGCACGAATATATTATGCTTCTCCTCGACAGACTATCTACGCACTCTAGTAAAAGGTATTATACCAAAAGACTCTAGAGTTCTTCCACTTAATGCTAAACTAGCCCTAGGAGTACTCAGATTCTGAAATCTGGTATCAATGGGATTTTTGCCAATACCAAAATCACCAAAATATTATGCCTGAATCCCGCTTGCAAACACATAATACGGACCCGCAACACGGAGGAGCTGTCTATTATGTTAAATATCCCAAAGTTCACACTAAGGCATCAAGCAACAAGCTTGGACGACTGCTTCCTTGACTACACAAAGGTTGAGCGTATCGCGGATTATAAATGCGAGAAGTGTGGACACCTAGGAGTCAAGAAGAGAATCCTTTTTGAGGTCCCCCCAAAGGTAGCTCTAATCGGCCTGAGTAGATTTAGATTCGGCTGGTCTCAAGGGAGCGGCAAAGACAAGCGCAAAGTTCGATTCCCAGAAACTCTCGTTTGGGACCCCTACATGCAAGAAAGGAAAGGTCGAAGCAAACTTTGGGCAATCATTTGCCACGAGTCTTCTGTTATGGACTCGGGCCACTATTACGCAATTGTGTATGCCGGCGACAACATGTGGATCAAATACGATGATGAACAGGTGAGCCGCATCAAAGGACCTCTGCACGGCCTCGACCAGCAGTGGTATATGCTTTTGTATACCTCTCTAGACAGCCATCTGTCGTAATTGTACGTATTCTAGATTCCTGAGGACCGCCGTCTCAAGTGACTCAATAGTACTGCACTGGGTGGATCCCTCACTTCCATGTTACATGAGAAATTCCGCACTGAATAAGATGTGCAAAGCTTTCCAGTTGCAGCACGGGCTCTCGAAGGATGAGCACAAATATAATTTTCTTCTTTTTTTTTTTTCTAAAAAAAAGGGGGGGCTATCGTCGTTAGAAGCTTAGCTTTTGGTCCAGTAGTTCCATAAAGGATGCAAAATAAGTAAAAATTTTGTACAGAATTTAGTAATTTATCAACATTGTTGAGACCCCGAGATCGTGCTCTATTCCTGGGTGTCGGCAATAATCTTCTCCGCCTTCGCCCGAACTTCCTATAATCAAATGTTAGTAAAAAAGAATTTTCCGTTTCTCAACACTGACAG
Source organism: Dactylella cylindrospora (assembly GCA_012184295.1). Lineage (NCBI taxonomy): Eukaryota > Fungi > Ascomycota > Orbiliomycetes > Orbiliales > Orbiliaceae > Dactylella > Dactylella cylindrospora. The sequence continues at coordinate 277,226 of LDUD01000017.1, forward strand.
CCTTGGAGGGTATGTGAGGGACGTGGTTCAGCTTACATCAATGTTTCCGACCATGTAGAAAGCTAGTGGGCGCGAACCAAAAGTTAGTCAAGGGATTCTTTATTATTTTATTCCAAAACTAGGATATTGCGAATGCTTAGAAGGGTGAAACACTAACCTGCTTCTGGGCAGTCATCCATCTTGCCATCAAGGATTTCCTTGAATGATCTCAAGGTATCTTTTAGGTCTACCAGTTTCCCCTCAATACCGGTAAAGGCTTCCGCGACTGCGAAAGGCTGGGAAAGGAAACGTTGAATGCAACGGGCTCGGGTAACCGTGAGCTTGTCTTCAGCGGACAATTCGTCCATACCCAAAATGGCAATGATATCTTGAAGGGATCGGTAGGCTTGCAGAGTCTGCTGTACTTTGCTGGCAATGTTGTAATGCTCCTCTCCAATGACTCTAGGATCCATCAAACGAGATTTGGAATCAAGTGGGTCGACAGCAGGGTAGATACCGAGTTCGGATATACCTCTGGAGAGCACAGTTGTGGCATCCAAGTGAGCAAAGGTCGTGGCAGGCGCAGGGTCAGTCAAGTCGTCAGCAGGGACATAGACGGCCTGCACAGAAGTGATGGATCCTTTCTTGGTGGTCGTAATTCGTTCCTGGAGGAGACCCATATCTGTTGCGAGGGTAGGTTGGTATCCGACGGCAGAGGGAATGCGGCCAAGTAAGGCGGACACTTCGGAACCAGCTTGGGTGAAACGGAAAATGTTATCAACCTATCGATCTGCACGTTAGCGCTGTACCGCGGTTTGAGAGACTGGGTGCATCTGATGGATCGGCGAATAAAGTTCGCATCGGCGCGGGGAACCTACAAACAACAAGACATCTTGACCTTCATCATCACGGAAGTATTCGGCCACAGTCAAGCCGGTAAGGGCAACACGGGCACGGGCACCAGGTGGTTCGTTCATTTGCCCAAACACTAGCGCGACTTTGGATTCACCGTCCAACTGAATAACCTCTATTGTTTGAGAAGGTGTCAGCACCAAGCCGACAATAACCAGAAACCATATTGAAGAAAAATAATTGTTTTAGCACTTACGGGTTTCCTGCATTTCGTGGTAAAGGTCGTTGCCCTCGCGGGTTCGTTCGCCGACACCAGTGAAGACGGAGTAACCACCATGGGCTTTGGCGATGTTGTTCTACGAAGCAGGCGATTAGCATATCTCAAGAAACCAGAAAGAGAATTAGATTCATACAATCAGCTCCTGGATAAACACGGTCTTGCCGACACCTGCACCGCCGAAGAGGCCAATTTTACCACCACGGGCGTATGGGGCGAGAAGGTCGACGACTATTGACAGAAGAATCAAGTTAGAGCTGTGCAAATGTACGTGAGAAACCAGTAAGCCCACCTTTGATTCCCGTAACGAGAATTTCGGCTGCTGTGCTCTGCTCAACGAAAGCGGGGGCCTCGGCGTGAATCGGAAGATACTTTGTAGCTTTGATAGGGCCCCGTTCATCGATAGGATCCCCGGTAACATTCATGATTCGACCGAGAGTCCCAGGGCCAACAGGGATCAAAATGGGTGCCCCGCTATCTTTACATTCAGCACCTCGGACTAAACCCTCAGTACCGTCCATAGCAATCGTTCGAACGATATTTTCACCCAAATGTTGCTGTTTGCGGGTCAGTTTGATGGCCTGAATATATTTACAGGGATACCATAACGGGAAAACATACAGCAACTTCGAGGACGAGCCTCTGACCACCGTTGTCAGTATGGATGGCATTCAAAATCGGAGGCAAGCGGTCCGTGTCGAATTTAACTAATATTCAAGCCATCCGATGCAGGTTAGCAGCCACACTTTTATACGTAACGCAGGTATTGAATTTCTTGTCGTATACTGGGGGCCAAAGCGGTGCAAAAATTAAATCAATCGTACCATCGACGACAGCACCGATGACCTGGTGAATCTTTCCGATGAGCGGTGCATCGGTGCTTTGAAATCGGGCAGAAAGAAGGGGAGTCGCAGAACGGATAAAGTTTTTCCTAAGAGTTGGCCGTAAGGATGACTTCAAGCCCGCTTGCGTAGCAAGACGGGAGAATCCGCTATATATATAAGAACCTCGGGTTAGCAGTCGATATAAGGAAATCGGATGACGACGTTTCCAAAATTGCGTATTCAAATAATCAAACAAACATTACATCACTCGTTTATATAGGCATTGGCGTTTTGAGGAATCAATTGACGATTATTTGTCGTTGGCAATAAGTCCTGAACGATGTTGCACCTCGGGATCACGTAAAATTTGGCATTCCCGAAACCCGGAGTGAGGGAGAAAAAAAAAAAAAAAAAAACGTTCCGTGCAAAACCAAAACTCTAGCAAAGGGATTGTCAAACCAGCATTGTACATACTTCTTTAACATGTTTACCGTGTTTAAATAGGTCCTGGGGTGAAGGACCTTTCAACAATTGAGGCGAAGATGGAGGGGGAAGAGGAGGGTGACGGGAGAGATGATATAATAATAATAATAACGAGTTGGGATGTAAGTGTGTGAGGAGGTGAGGTAGAGAAAGAGGAGGGAAA
>LDUD01000017.1:289797-301311 GCA_012184295.1 Dactylella cylindrospora
ACTGTAGCATACAAGGCCAATATTAACCCCTAAAACTGTATTGCCGCTCTTCTTCGCCGTTGGTGTCATATTCGCACCAATTGGTGGGTTGCTACTATGGGCTTCAGAACAAGTAACCTCACCCAAGTCTACTAACGACTCCAATAACCCTAATCAAACACTAATAGTTCTACCACGTATTAGGTTCAAGAACTTGTTATCGATTATACCGAGTGTGGCAGCTCCACACTCGGGTCCCAAACGGAGCTCGTACCCATCCCCAGTGACAAGGTCCAAAAGAACTTCTACAAGCCGACAGTCGAGACAAAGCAAGATGCAAAGTGGAGATACAGAGATGAGACAACAGTAGTCAACGGTCGAACGGTCGTCAGTGGTACCTGCACCCTCCAGTTCCAGCTGGAGGCTGACATGACCCCACCCGTTCTTTTATATTATCGTCTCACCAATTTCTACCAAAACCATCGTCGATACGTGAAGTCTGTCAATGAAGATCAGCTACGTGGGAAAAAGGTCGCGGCAGGCACCCTAGACACAAGCGAATCCTGTTCGCCCCTAGCCGTCGATAGCGAGACAAAGAAGATCATTTATCCATGTGGCCTTATGGCTAACTCTTTATTTAACGATTCATTTGCTATGCCCGTACTTGTTCAAAAGAGGGGCGGCACTTCCGCTGCAGAAGAAGAATACATTATGACCAATAAAGGAATAGCATGGAGCAGCGATAGCGACCGTTACGGGCAGACCGAATACAACTCTTCCGAGATAGTGCCCCCACCAAACTGGATCAACATGTTTCCTGGTGGGTACAATGATACAAATGTACCGAATTTAAAGGAATGGCAGGAGCTGCAAGTCTGGATGCGGTCAGCAGGACTTCCAACTTTCAGTAAGCTTGCCCGGCGAAATGATACTGCTACCATGCCGAACGGCGTTTATAACTTGGATATCAAGATGAGTATGCTACTGTCCTACAATTTTATTACCCCTAGCTCCTCTGCTCTAATTACCATCTGACGTCTTCTAGATTTCCCCGTCACCGAGTACGGTGGGACAAAATCTATCGTCTTGTCGACCCGAACAGTAATGGGAGGTAAAAACCCATTCCTAGGTATTGCTTATGTAATCGTCGGGGGACTTTGTGTCTTGTTGGGCGTAATATTCACAGCCCGTCATCTCTTCAAACCCAGGTTTGTAGTTAGCTCTTGCCCCCGCTTGCTGTCCTGATCATTTTGCCAGGATACCGCTAACCATAAACAATACTCAGGAAACTGGGAGATCACACGTATCTGAGCTGGGAGAATGGCCCTGCAGTCGGCACTGCGACGGGGCGCGATCTCCATGGGGGTTCGTGAACGACGAATTTAAACGAAATCCCGCCTATATAAAAAAAGTAAAGAACCTAGGAATTTGTACTATACATGTTGCGCCGCTAGGTGGTATGAACCGATGTGCCTGCAAGCGATGCGGCGTTCATCTGTTCCGCTGGCGTGATTTTCCTTTCTTAGTCCCTTTCTTCTTTTTTTTCCCTTCTTTTTGCTAGCTATCTGAACGCTAAGGATAGGTATACATTTTTTGTTCCCGCTAGTTTGGATTCTGATGTTTTTGTTCAACCCCGCTATACAGCTTTCTGATCATGTGTATCCCCATTTAAATCCATGCTATAGCCTTCGTTGCGTAATATGGTTTTCTCCATCTGTTTTATTATCACCTCAGTATTTTATTGATCGAATTTATGATTCCTGGATTAAACCCGAAGCCTAGGAGCTTATAGTAAAAGCATTAAAATAGCACCGCCCGAAATAGGCAACCCCTTTAAGTTACTACGAAGAGGGAGGGGTGGTCCCGCAGTAAACCAGTGATATAGCTTTCTCAAGAGCTTGCATATGCTGCTCAATCCTATCAACCCAAGTATGTTCATACTCATACTTGGTCCCCTAAACCGGACTCAACAAAGCGGTGTGGTCCACTTTGTTTGGACGTACCTAAGTCTACGTGTACATAAGTACATATGTAGGCCTATGTAGGTAGCTATATCAGTATTATGTGGGTGGCTGTTTCCTGATATGGCGTTGGCAGCTGTTCAAATGCGAACGCAAACGCATGCGTGCAATATATAATCATCAATATCAATGCAATGTCAATAGAACACTCAGGCCTCATCATTCTCCCCCTACATATTCCCAAAGAGGTAGTAAGCCCTACACTTATATTTCATGCACAGGTCACTATAGGATCCGGTTTCTGCATTACAAATTGCACGATATGTAATAAATCTCGCAACGAGCTACCCAAACAGCTCTGATTGGACTGCTAGCTACTTAAGCTACATCCGTATCAATCGCACAGTGTGTTCCACCAGGTAGTATAGAACCCTCCATACCCTCCATCCAATTTGCTTACCCCGAAATAGCAAAAATCTAAATGGCTTAAAAGTTGCTAGACAGTGCCCTCTCCGGTTTTCAAGGCATCTGTGACTCAATTATTATCCCCACCAGAGCAAATAGAACCCAACAATGGGTTCTTGAATATGTGTGTAATCCGATATCGATTTAAATCCGCAGCAGTAAGGTTAATTTTCCACCCTCTGCATTTGACAACGTCTTTACGGTCCGCCATTGGTTTCCAATACTCCAATCTACTTAACTAGTTCCTAGAAGCAAACTCGAGTGCCTAGTGGGCACTACTCTTGTAGCAGAGAAAAGAGTGCCTATGTAGGCAAAGCTGAGAACTGCATATTAAAGGAGAGCCTGTCTTTGGTGCTGACTCCTAATCATCCATTCTCGGAGATAACAATCCCGAATATTTCAGATAACCGTTGGCCGGGCATATCATCCCTACACTTTAGGTGGGAAGCTAGAAAAGAACAAATAGAAAACACGGCCCACAATTTAATAAAATCGTCCCAATATGTATTTAAAACCCTTCCTAGCATAATACATGTACAGGGACGATCGATGCCGGACCATAGTAAGGAGTGCCGAAGTAGAACTGTAGCCAATTTATATTCCAGTTTTCTCACGCACTTTTTCCCAAAGACGGGCCTAGCGTGATAATTTTTTCTACTGAAACCCCCAATACCGAAAAACCACTCAGGTGTCTCCTCACCGGCCATACCGCGAGGTGACTAAAGCTGCCATCGACTTTGATTTATATATCCAGAATCAGAATTTGTAACCGAGTGCAGTGGTTGGTATTGATATCCCTTTCTCCGAGCAGATATCTCACGAACTCTTTGCGCAGTGCGAACGGCAACCCTGTAAATCGGTACGAGAAGCTCAGAACTGTCTTCTTTTATCTCATTGCTGGTAGTTCAAAGGTACCTTTGGCGATTTTAGTTGCCGGGTTGCCGGTTGGTGTTCATGTGCAGGGTATCGAGGAGTTCCTAAACGTTCTCGTGCAAATTTGTGCACTCTTGGGGGGTCTAGAAAATCGGTAAATTATAAATTGCGATATTCACAGCAATTTATTGGTAGGGCCACGTAGTCTGCATATCTCAGAGGGAAGGAGTAAGGAATCTCCAGTCGGACTTTAAACAGAAAAACTGCAGAAACGGGATCCTCAGCTGCTTAAAATGTTGCATGTTGTATTCTATGCGTCTCAGCAGTCTCACCTTCGTTGTGGCTCATCGGACTAAGGCTTCTTTCTTTCCTCGGCCGTCTAAACCATCCTGCAAGGCGAAAAGGTACTGGAACGCGTAGCGGCATGGAGGAGACTAGCTAGAAGTTTAGCTAGTCAGGGAGTAGTAGAAAAAATTCGATACTTATACCCTGTTAATAACTCCTGTGGTCAAGTGTTAGATATATATATCGATATCCCAGAGGGCTACTCATCTGTGAAGAACAGATTGTGAAGAATACAGTTACCTAAGTACTTAGCTATTAATTCACCGAATCTGGAACCTGCATACAAGCACAAGTGCTAGTACAGGTACTTGAATATCTATTTGCATATCCTGAGTTGATTGCGTGCGGTCTCCGGTTGCGTTGACCGATCTCAGTAGCTCGACTGTAGCATGCGCATGCAGGCTGGTTAACTTGTTACATGTTATAACAGAAATCAAAGGGTCGAAATTTACTGTTAGGTCAGTTCCACATTCAAATCCGAATTCATTTGAAACTCTTCTTATGCACTTACCGATACTTATACGCCTACGTGGGAGTTTAGCTAGTTTCGAATGCCAATAGGCGAAAGGATTCGCATGTACTGCACCGCTGAGCTCATGCGCATACAGGTACAAAGCTATTTGTATGTGCCTGGTACCCTTGATCTATCCAACACATCCGGGTTTTATAAGCACAAAATCCAAAAACTTAAACCTTCAGGGCCAGGGCCACCCCAAATTTACGTATTTACAATGAGTTCATGATGTATGAGAAGCGTGGTAGACTACGGAGGAGGAAAAATAAAAGGTCTATTAGCTATAGCTATACTAGTCAGCTTACTCGATTAAATTACCATGTGAAGAGCCTAATTGGTCCAACAACATCGCGTCGTCTTCACAACATGTATTAACATATTATATTGCCTCTCTTGACATGGCGGGGCCTGCTTTAGGTCAGTCTTTACCCAGATAGGTAATTCTAGGCTATGCAGCAGACACGTTTTAGTCAGGGTGACACAAACACGGCAAACTTCGAAGTACTTCTTCCTTGAGCTAATTTGATTTACATTTAATTTATATTTACCTCGGCCTCGGCCGGTAATTATTAAATTCAGTTGCCTTTGTTAAAATCCGATTTGAGGCCAATTGAAAACTTAGCTGGCCTACAAAGCAGAGGCGACCACCGGCCACCACATATACGTGATGCCCGGCTATAGCTACATGGTATACTTTCCGCGTGCGCATGCTATCTTGCCACAATATCGACCCAGATGGGTAATATATCTGAATCGTGAAATCGATTTGGCAAAACTCCGGCGTCTGTTCATTTCAATTTATAATTTTTTTTTTTCCCTCATTATCATCCATGGTTTCGGCTCATCATCACCATCATGCAGCGGAAGTTTTTTGCGGCTCACCTGCTGTTTTTGGCACCTTCGTCAGGCTGCCACCACTTTGCTGCCCTGATCGAGATGTGTCTCGGTTTTCCGATCTTTCTGTGTAGAGGACTACAGAATCCACTCTTCTCCCACGAACAATATCACCATGGGCCGGGCATTTCCACCTGCTATATCCGGCTCTCCGCCCTTGGAGATTCACTCCAGAGGAAAATTTTGGATATATATACTGACCTTGTATTCCGTTCAGATGGTGATGTTAACATAGATACCCAATCCTCTAACTCCAAAAGCTATCAAGGGGAATTGCTACATTTGTTTAATGATTACGATCTCATCAACGTTGCTCCGGCTTGCGCTGGCGGCCTCGGCAGTTCTCTGCAATCCACTTCCCCACAAGCGTGCTGAACTCTCTGGATACGAGTATGTTGTGGTCGGTTCTGGAGGTGGAGGAGGGCCAGTAGCCGCCCGTCTTGCGATCCTCGGCCACAAAGTCCTGCTGATCGAAGCTGGTGACGACCAAGGCGCGAACATTAATGAGCAGGTCCCCGCATTCCACGGCCTCTCAACCCAAGACGATTCCATGCGGTGGGATTACTATGTTAACCACTATTCGGACCCCGTTCGCCAGGCAAAGGACACTAAGGCTGTCTATGATTTACCAAATGGAGAACTTTACACAGGTACACAACCTCCAGCTGGCGCAGTGCTAAAGGGGATCCTCTATCCTCGCGCTGGAGTTATCGGCGGGTGTGGCTCTCACAATGCCTTGATCAGCGTCAAACCGCACGACAGTGACTGGAACTATATACAAAGTATCACCGGTGATAGCTCTTGGAGCGCCTCCACCATGAACAAATATTTTACCCGTCTCGAACATGTCAACTACAATCCTAACAGCCTCATTGGCCATGGCACTGATGGCTGGTTCTGGACCGAACGAGTTGATGTGCAGCTCGCCATACAGGACACCAAAGTAATATCTCAGCTCATCGCTGCTGCGACTGCGATGGGTCAAAGTGTCATAAGCTCGGTTACAAACCTCGTCAAGATCCTGTTAGCTGACATGAACTCTGGTCTCCCTGGGCGCGATTCCCGGGAGGGATTATTCCAAATTCCTCTTGCACGCCGAAACAAAGCTCGGAACGGACCTCGTGAGTTTGTTATTGACACTGCAAACGCCCGGAATCCGGATGGTAGCAAAAAGTATAAACTTGATATTAGAACGAACTGCCTCGCCACGAAAATCATTTGGGATACAACTGGAGAGAAGCCGAAGGCCGTTGGGGTTGAGTTTGTAGATGGTAAATCTCTATATCGTGCTGATCCCCGTTCTGGGTCCGCCAATGCTGGTGCTACTGGTAGTGTTACTGTCACCCGTGAGGTCATAATCTCTGCCGGGGCTTTCAACACTCCGCAGCTTTTAAAGCTCAGTGGAGTTGGACCTAAAGCCGAGCTCGAGAGTTTCCAGATTCCTGTGATTTCAGACTTGCCTGGTGTCGGCACAAACCTGCAAGACCGCTATGAAATAGGTATCGTCACCCAAACGCCAACCGATTTCAAACTCCTGAGCGGGTGCACATTCAACAACGGCACCGATATTTGCCTTGATCGCTGGAGAGCGGGCGAGACAGGCGCATACGAATCGACCGGCTTCGCACAAGCGATAATTAAGAAAACAAGCCAATCCACAGGCGACCCAGATATCTTCATGTTCGCTGGGCCCGTCGACTTCAAGGGTTACTACCCTGGTTATGCAACAGACGCAGTCGCGGACCGTCGACACTGGACTTGGGCAATATTGAAGGCGCACACCGGCAATAATGCAGGCACGGTGAAACTGCGTTCCAAGGACCCCAGGGACACACCGATCATAAATTTCAATTACTTCGACACTGGAACTGCCTCGGCCGCCTCTCGCGATCTCAACGCCATGGTGGAAGCAGTTAACCTGGCTCGCAAAATCAACAACAACCTCCCTCCATTCTCTGAGCCTTTTACAGAGGAATCCCCTGGAACAACTATCTCCTCTAGCACACAAGTCCAGGAATTCATCAAAAACAATGCTTGGGGTCATCATGCCTCCTGCACTTGTCCCATTGGCCCAGATTCGGATCCAAATGCAGTTCTAAACTCAAATTTCCAGGTCCGTGGTGTCACTAGCCTCCGTGTTGTTGATGCTAGTGTCTTCCCAAAAATTCCTGGTATGTTCATTGCTGTACCCATCTACATGATGGCCGAGAAAGCTGCAGATGTAATCCATGCTGCAGCATCATAGGCATGTTTGGTGTAGGAGAACACAACATTATCAACCTCCATTTGCGTTGAAGGGTATTACTACATAGTGAGCCCAAGGCTTCACTTGAATAATGGATTAAATTAAAGGAGAACGGAAAAATATTTTAAATATATATGTATATATTTAGGATCCATAGGATGGGAGCTTGGCCATTCGTGAATTAAACTTGGCGGAGGGCTTGAAACCGAACCGTAGCCATATAAATAAGTACTTACCTAGGCTACTTAAGTATACGTATATATGCTTAGCCGACTTAATACTTGCGCACTTCGCCCTTCCATGAATTGAAACCACATTCAACTCAATCAATCTTGAGCATGCAACACCTGAGCTCCCACTAGAGGTTTCCAGCGATGCCCATAGCGCCCACTCTAGTAGTTCAGTTGTGCTAGCCTCCTATTTTCTATATAGCGCACTCTCCATGCATAATTAGACCGGTATGCTATCATATCATGTGTTGAACGTGTGAGCAGTATTCAATTGGTTTTGAACAGGGAAGAAAAAAGGTCTAGTCAATTGTAATTATATGCAATTCTGTATAATCAATAAGCATGCTGGATCTATCTCGATGGGCTTTGCTAGTATGTAGATTTAGTTCTACCCTTCAATGATCAATCCAGCTTGCCAAGGCCAAGGCACACTAGATTAGGGGGGTTTTTTTTTCTTCTTTTTTTTACGACTATAGTTGTCAGTCACCATCTCGTTAGATATTTGCTCCGAACCCCATAGACGGGAATTGAAGGGCAAGCTCAACAGCCTGCGGGGATAGCTCAGTTGGGAGAGCGCCAGGTCAGTTCAATCCAAGCCCTAGTATTTTATACAATCCATGCTAACATTCAAGCAGACTGAAGCACAAACTCAGTCCTAAATCTGGAGGTCAGGTGTTCAATCCACCTTCACCGCATCTATTTTTTTTTTTTTTTAGACTCAAAATTTTAAATTAGGAGAGGCGTAGACGCAGCCGGTTTATATACTTTTGTTCTGGCGCGAATGAATTCGAGCCTAGTGACGGACCTCTTAAAAAGTCTAGGATCGATTCGAGATGTATTATATGTATCAATACATAGGCATGTATTTAGGTGCTTAGGTATTTAGGTGCCTATAGCTATGTGCCCAATACATACATGAACAATAAATTTATAAAGCTTACAAAGTACTACCATCAATGTTACTATTAACTAAGTACTCATTAGCTAGTATGCTTCAGAGGCCTTCTGACTCAGGTTGCATGTTTCGCATTAATGTAAGCTCGCACTATATCCTTTTCCACCCTACAGATCAAGGTCTGTGCATGGAGTAAGAAAATTCAAATAACCATCTACAATAACAGCTGATGGTGCTATAATTATATAATATGACCCACATACCTTTCCCCAATCAAGAATCTATAAGATGCCTAATTAGCCAATCGGCTCAGACAATGCAGGAAAGTTTGACAAGTATACACCTAAATATCAACATATCCTGCTAACTGCTAAGCTTTTAGCCTCTTACTAATTCTGCCCTGCTTCTCAATACTAGCTCAATTACTTAAGTAAGTACTTACACATATATATGCATATATATTATAGTAGCAATATCATATTTTGCCTAGAGTTTGTCGCAGTATCCATAAACCCAGCCAGGAAAGCTAGGAAAGAACCCCCAGTCCCCCCTAAAAAAGAAGAAAAAAGGCTGTCAACTATAATTTTCTTTATTGAACGGTACCTAAATCACAATATAGATGCATGGGACTGAGTGGGACAGCGCTCTGGACACTGGACCTGTAAGTAACTTGTAGCTAGTTTCAAAAGAATACAGACACGCTAGATGGCATACATACAGGTGCGTAGCACTATTATCAAAATATCTAGATCTAGATCTACCCTGACCAAAATATGCTGTTTACACAAGGCCACTTCCGGCTGGCTGTTGTGATTCAGTGCGGATGTAAGATATAAATCCCTTTCTTGTGACACTCAAGCTAGATGTAGCATTCCATTTTTGAAATTTAACGTCGATATCAGCTTTTTTACTTCATATATGACTGCGACTCGGAAATTAAAGGTATTTCTGCTTAATACTCGTGTCGCACGTACACACTATGTTTCCATTCTACATTCGTAAGTAAGGGTCGGATAGTTTATGCAATATAATACCAAAGCTGATAAATTTGGCCGCGGATCCTACAATACAACGGAGAGGAAAAACAAGAAAATACCAGAGCTAAAAGAGCATTATGGGCTCACATGGATATTGGGCCTATGTACGACCAGCCCTAGATCCAATTTCCCATACCATACCTCCCGAATCTTTCAAAATAGTTACAGATACAAGTTCTTTATCGCCCGATCCGAACATCTTAGGATTCTCTCTCACCATAAGGTCAATCTCGGCTGCTTCCGGAGCCCCATAAAATGCGCTAAATGCTATTCGCTCTTCCAAAGCCCCGTATTTTTCAGCTTTTATTCCGTTAATGCTTCCAATTTGAACCCCAGCCCCCTCCGTGTGTACTGGAATTGTCTCCCAACCGCCATTTGGCATGATCTCCGGAGGTATCATCCGGAAGTCCGCCCCAATGTTTGCCATTCGTCTGCTTTCTGAAGCCCAGTGTATGTATTTGATTTCAGGAATCGACGAGTCACGCTCTTTAGCTGCCCGCCAAGCTCCCACGATATATATTTTATCAACACCCGATTGGTGGTTGTCGGCAATATTTGTACCACCTGGACGCTTAGTGTATGATATAGCCTGATCTTTAGCAGAGAGGGAAATGATCGGATTCTTAGAATTTCCCGGCGCCTCTCCACCGAACTGCACAGGAACGTAATCCTTAGACGGCGGGGTATGGCCAGGGAATGCAAATTGAAGCGCAGGAGGGAATGGAGCTGCCTCTGGTTCACCTAAAGTAGGCCTAGGGATGGCGCGATAGCTAGGATCCTGTAGTGTTAACGGAACGGGCTTCAATCCTTCTATCTGGTCCAAAATGGCAACCCCCCTCCGCGCGGCCATCTGATGTCTTGAGTATGCATCTTCAGAATTGGCAGCAGGCTTACTAAGCATGAAGGGCGTATCCATGAAATCCGTGCCTCCACGACCTTTGGACAGGCCGGCTTCCGCATTGTAGGCATTGGTGGGCCGGCCAATAGATCCTGCATGTTCATTACCATCACCAGTGCGGGAGGATTGCCTTTGCTCCTTTGATGGAGAACTAGATCTGCTCCTCCCTCCCGACGCTCCCACCCGTGGAGGCGTAAATCCTGGCGATGCACCAAGAGATGAGCTTATTTGAAGCAACAGAATAAATAGTGAGCTCCACATGCCAGACTTCATCCTTTCGAGAACTGCGATAAAGAAGGGGGACAAGTAAATGAGATGTGATAGATTTGAAATATACTAAATCTTATATAGCGTATGAATGATATCAAGCGATATCCCCTGTGGGCCAACTACCTTAATAGACAAAGGGCGGGAAAGATATTCAGAATACGACCTCGGGGTTTGAATATTGCTCCCTAAGTACAAAGACAATTGCAGTCTGTATAAAAGTTTGATAGGCCATCTCTGGAGCTAGGGAAGCATGGATTATTCATTTTGGATAAGGGGATTAAAGAGGGCTTAATTGAGAAGTGTAGGCCGTGCGTGCAACAGCAGTAGGTGATATTAATAGCTCTTTCTAGCTTTCGGGCTTTCTGTTTGAGTTTTGAGTGCAACATAAGCAGCCTTCTGGTACAGCTAACATACTGCGGTTACTTGGCTATCAGCACTTGGAATGTTGTATTTACTGTGTCGCAGCAGACCGATGGTTCTCACCTTGCATTGAGAATACCTCCACGTCCTTGTAGCACTAGCGAGGCCGTGCGAATAACAAAAAGAAGGAAATATTGGCTCTTTGTTAAGTTTGTAAGCTAAGCCTGGAATCAAAATTTTCATATTTCCTGTCATATTTACAGGCACCTTCAATTCAAACAGCTTTGCCAGTATGTAACTGATTCTTGAATCGAAACTCTCGAAACCAAATCCTTGCAAGCCTTAGCTCTTAAGGCTCAAATATCCCTTATTCTTAGTCCAACATGAAAACTAACAAACTGTGCTGCTGCTACATGATAACTTGAAATATGCACATGTGTATGCTATCACTACTTTTTTTATTAATTTAATATTTTTAAAATTTTCAATAAATATAAAAATTATTATTTATATAAATCATAGTTATTATATTTTTTTTAATGTTGTAG
>LDUD01000001.1:8658-66203 GCA_012184295.1 Dactylella cylindrospora
TCAACCTTTACTATTTCTAGAGCATCAGTATTTTTTGTGGGCTAGCAACAAGCTTAAAACCCACGATCAGTCACAGAAAAATTACCGCTTCTCTCCTTTTACATCATCTACGAGACTCTATAGATCTACCGCCTTAGTGTTCCAAAGCCGGATTCAATCATTCCCAAGCTACCTAGTCATTTATACATCCTCGACCACCGCCCAGCTTGTTGGATTCCCATACTCAGGAACCCAGATAGCTATTAAATCTACCCTCGATCTCGAGCAATCCTCAAAGAGCCTCCAGGCAAAGCGATTTCGACACTGCAGGGATGGGGTACGCACACGGGCAGCAAAAATTTCCTCTATCAAACGTTAGAGGTAGCTACGATTCTGCCGATGAAGGCTATTACTCGGGAGAGAGTATTAATCCTATTCCATGGGAGGCTAGAGCAGATATGTGGGGGTTCCCGGTTCTAAAGCCTCGCATGCCATACAATGACTATAACCCGGGTTTGTATTTGAATCCGAGGAGACAATCTGATTCAAAACAATATCCATCTTGGCAAATCAACTATTTAAAAGCGAATGATATTCAGTACTCATCAATGCAATCATCGTATAGCAGCTTCAAACCCGGCGTAACGTCGACAAATCGCAGGCTTCAATTTGATGGTCCCGATATCAATTTCTTAGACCATATTCATCCCAGACCGAAAGCTCGTTTTATATCCTCACAAATAAAGCATACGAGTGAACTCAGAACGCAGCAGCAATCGGGATCCCATAAACAGTATTGCCAACCCCACCAACTCTTATACCCAAAGCCAGCTCAAGAGATCATCTACTTCCAAGCTGAGATCCCGTTCGGGCCTCCTAATCCTGAGATAGCCGCAATGCGCTTTCTCAACTCCGAGTTCTCGCCACGCCTGCCGAACTGCGAGAACACTACAGCCAGGAATGAATCCCAGCCCTGCAATCCATCCCACAAGCAATATCAAACGACTCGTCAGCGTCCTCTTCCAGATATCCAACATCAGGGTAATAACCCGACGAATAATTCTCACAGCCACGCTACTGGAGCCTCAGCAGACATGTTCCTGGCATCTCAATCGGCGCAGCCTTTCGTAAATCCTGGATTTACTGGGAACACGCTTTACCAACCCCTTTTATCCTCGATACCTGTTGTCGAACTTACTCCCGCCACGCCCAAGAAAAGGAAGAGGATGTTGAGGGTCGCTTGGGATCAGCAGGAGAGAGCACCGAAAAGGGTACATCTGGATATTCTATACTGAGCGGCGCAGGTTGGAAAGAAAGATAGTATTACAACACCATAGAGTAAGGATCAGGTAATATAGATGTTTGTAGAACCAGGCTTTTTTTTTTTTTTTTTTGCGGCAGGCCCACTCATTAAATATAGGGTCTTCTTTTTGTATCCCTATAATACCGGCGTTTCACGGCAAGACATTATCCCCGTTATTCTAATACACGATCTGTGCTTTGTGAGTATTAGCTGTTTAAATTGAGTTGTTTGGACTCTTGTAAATACGATACAATCATAAAATTCGTGAAATACATCTCCGAGATCTTTGCATCACTCGAGTAGCCTCCGCATACACATTGTACACAGACTCAATAACATAAATACGCCTCTCTCAGCTGTTTATACTAAAGCAATAATCCAACCACCAAACATCGCAATAGTCATACCAAACACCACCATCCCCATAGATCCCGCGACTCTACCAGCTGCGCTCCCCCCATCACCAGTGGTACTCTGACTCGGCGCCTCACTAGTTCCACTAGGACTCGAGCTCTCCGTCGAAGTCAGAGTCCCACCCGTCTCCGTAGCGCTAGGCTGCTCCCCGGTCCCCCTATCCTCAACATCCCACCTTTCAAAGAACTCCACAATCAAATCGTTCCCTTCAATTTCCGTGGGCAGCAGTCCCGACGCCAATTGCGAAAAATTCGGCGACCTGGAAGGCCAGCAGTGACCCATATCGTCTTCCTTCCAATGCTCCATCGCCTTTTCTATTCCATCGCAGTCCCAGGTGTAATGGTGCACTGTTCCGTTTATTGTTTCTTCCGTTGCGTTTCCGCAGCGGTTTCGTTCCGCCCATTCATTCAGCCAGTCCATGATGTCTGGTGTCGCAACCGCTCCGGTGCGGCCGGTGTACGGTACGATGGTGTCATTCCCACCGTGAAATGAAATAATAGGTATGGGAGTTTTATACGGTTGACATGTCGCGTTTCCGAATCTTATGAA
The DNA here is from genome assembly GCA_012184295.1 of Dactylella cylindrospora. Taxonomy (NCBI): domain Eukaryota; kingdom Fungi; phylum Ascomycota; class Orbiliomycetes; order Orbiliales; family Orbiliaceae; genus Dactylella; species Dactylella cylindrospora. Next base: position 10,904 of record LDUD01000001.1, read on the forward strand.
ACCAGTGTAGGCTCCGGCGACGGGGGCGAAGGCTGCAAAATTGGCTCCGACGGTGGGGGAGCAGGCGATGCGGTTTATTATGCCGCCGCCGTTGGAGATACCGGTGGCGTATATGCGGGTGCTGTCGATGCAAAAGTTGCTGCGAAGGTTATCCAGCAGGTCTGAGACGAATTGGAGGTCTTCGTCCAGTGGGGTTGTGGAGTTTCCGCCGATTCCTGTGGCCCAGACGCCGTCGATACCGTCTGGGTATACTAATATCCTCTACATAATCGGTTTAGCATGGTTACTCGCAGTCGCACTTGGGAATCGGAAAATGCACTAGAAAGATAAGAGTACATACCCCATCGCTCCACCTCGTACTGCTAAATCTCGTATCCGCCTCGAAGTATAATCCTACTCCGCCAGCGCCATGGAATCCAAGTATCGTTGGGTATTGATTGTTCGCGTCATAATTTCTGGGTAAATGAACAGAGAAATTGCGTTGAACGTTCGAGCTGGTTACTGTAAACCTACGGGTTAGGCCGGCAAAAGTTTGAGCTTTCCCGCAGCCAGAGGTATCCTGGGCCAGCGACGACGCCGCAAGGGCGCTCAGTAGGAGGTAAAAGCTTGGTCGGATCATGGCGGATGCGTTGGGCAGCAGTTGGACATTCGCGATAGCGCAGTTCCTTGGCCCGTAGGATAAACAAACGAAGGTAAGGAGAAATCAAGTAGAAATTTCACCTCAGCGATTCATTCTAGATCTAAGAACAAAAGAAAGAACGAGAAACAAGAAACCGAGACCATGGTACTACCATCGCCTTATAAAACCTACCAAGCTTAGAGGCTAGTCCAAGGACAAGGAGTTCGAATGCGGATGGCGAGACGCGAGTTACCCCGGATTTATGTCATACCACATCAACAAGCCGCCCAGCTTACGTAGCAAACATAACTGGAAAACTACCTGTTTGCTGGTTTCCTCGGCCGAAATGGTTGGCTCAGCCTCACCGTAGCGAAGATCAAGCTTCCTTTGCCCTTCCCTGCCGTAACACAAAGATCGATAGATCAAGATGAATGGCCACGATCCGAACCGGTCCGATCGCATAAAACCTGAGTATCTCGCTGCATAAAGATCCATACTCTTCGTGCATGTATTTCTGCGATTCGTGTGGTTTAATTGAGCTAAGTATTGTAAGGGGCTAGTAGACGCATAGGACTGACATACCAATAAAATGCTAGCAATTTCTACCATGCCTAGGCCAATTGAAGAGAAAGGTCTACCAGTTGGGATATTGGTGACAGGGAACTCCGTTCATCCCCTATCCTATACTCAGGGGTACAGTTCCCTTCAGCTATATGCTGCAGTTTTCCCCACAAGAAGGTTATATATGCTCAAGGTAGCATGGCATGGCCCAATAGATGCCGCTCAAAATTACAACAAGACAACACCTTCTTCATAATGTTATACTGGCTTATTCGTGTATAGCGCCTTATGCAGAGATTGTGGACCCAGACAGTAGGACTACATACATTCGTAGAGAATACAGTTAGCCTATATAATGGTAATCTAGGAGAGTCCGGATATCCCAAGCATGTCAACATTAGAAAATCTAGAAGATCAATTGCACCAAGCACTGATCACCCCATATCCACATCCACATCATCCCTCGTGTCGTTTTCCGTATCTTCTTCCATTTTATCCTCTAAATTATCCTCCGTATCCTCGTCCATCCTATCTTCCTCATTACTTTCAATCTCATCTTCATCCATTCTATCTTCCTCTCTCGAATCCTCCGACATCGGATCCGGCGATGGTAACGCAGCGTCATCCACCGGCGCCACCACCCCATCAATAGTATACTCATGCGCACTAGCACCGTCCACCACAATCCCATGATGCGAGGTCCCCAAGTCTCTCGATACCTTCTCGTGCCATCTCGCCATATCTACGTATACAGATCTATTCGCCGCCGCATCCAATCCCTTCCGCATCATGCCAAAAATGATCTGATTGGGTATTCCATTGGGACCCCCCCGAGACAGCCAAATTGTTTCTTCGGCGTAGCACCATTCTTCGTACTCGATGCATGCGGCTACGTTGAGGTAGAGAAGACGGATGTGGTTTATGGGGGTCGCCGCCGCTATAAGGAGGCAGCGACGCTTTTGTTGTATAAGGTCGGGGGTTATCATTGCGTTTAGATAGTATTGATAGATGGCGCAAAATCATGCAAGATGTTCCCGCGGTGTGCAAGACCTAGTCTATACCACTTCTCGAGTGGTGATACGGGGTTACAGTGACCTTCAAAATAGTCAGAGATACTCGAACATGGCTGCTCAACCTTTGTCCGCACAGCTCCATAAATGGTTTCATGTTGATTCACCCTTTCGCTTCGGCCCCTCTCTAGCCTAAAAGTACGGCCATTTAAAGTAGTAACGTCTTTCTTCATTAATAACATTCAGGGTATCATTGTTCTTCAATCAAAACACGCCTCCAGGTAGTTATAAGCCTATTCTTCCTGCTCGCTCGCCAATCAGGTCAATAGCTATAGAATATTTAAATGACTCCAGATCTTTCACAAATCATATCTTATTTTCCTCGAAGCGCTTTTGTACCATCCCTCGCCTCCTCTCTTTCACTTGCTCTTTAATCTGCTTAAAATCGGAACTCTCCTACTCTCATGTAAGCTAATGATCACCTTGACATACAAACTTAGAATAACACATACCTTTCTTTCATGACCTCCCTCTCCTTGGTGATTTCTATAAACCCCAGACAATACAAATCCTTTCCATACTTCAGAAATTGCAGTTCTATTCGCTACCTCTCCAACAGCTGCTGGTTCACTCGCTTCTGTGACCTTTTGGCTTTCGAGATAGTCTTTGAACATTGTCCTTGCCACTGATGGTTGCTTGTCTTCGCTTGATTTGTTTGAAAGGGTTCTAGAGTAGATATCGGTTGCTAGTGCATCTAGCGAATTTACTGGCCATTCGGGAGAAGTAGTTATTGAGCGGAAGCCGATATTGACGGAGGGTGCAGTCAAACCGGAGGAATTAGCCAGAGAGTAGTCTTCGCTGAGGGGCAGCCCAACAGTCACTGTGTTTTGTTTATTGTCAGCATTCTTATTGTGGATCGTCTCAATTATTCTTGCACGGTAGCGGTAGATCTCAAGGTTTTGGAATGCGTAATTCGGGGGGGGTAGGCTTACCTCCCCAGCGCTCCGAGAAGTCAATATTTTGGCGTCTCAACAGCTTATACAAAAACTCTTTATACACCCAATATTTCTTAGTGCCATCAGCATCATTGGTTGCAATGACGATAACGACAATTTCGGAAGTAATTTTTAGATCACTGCAAATTTTGTCAACACGAACCACGATTCGAACTGCACTATAGAGCAGTATGGCTTGGACTACCTGTATCGGGAACTCACCTTAATTTAATATCAATACCATGACAATCGACGTCTCTTTTCTTGGCTTTCTTATCGAGCTGTTTGATGACGGCATTGGATTTCGAATCATGCCTCACCAAGCACTCAAGCTTTAGGCTTAGCTGGGCTTTTTGAGTGACACCTGTCAGTATATCTTCCATGGTCGTTGAATTCATAAACGGTCTTACCCCAGTCAGGCAAGCCGGTTATTTTTGTAGCCCACCACTCGATTTCACCAACAGCAAGATCGTCTGCGAGCAAATAGTTTCTAAAATTAACCGCAGTGGAAACTTTCCCTAGTGCCTTGGTACGCAATGTTGACACTCGCAAGTTCAGGAAACCTGAAGGCAAAAATCTCGCAATGTTGTCGCTAAATGAGGGTGCTGGTGTTTGCTCGTCTCCAGATCGAAGCAGTCTCGCAAACCTCTGCGGCCACGAAGTATTCCATCGATTTGGATCCATATCGGCCATTTCATCGGTCCCCTTAGGGTCCCAAATACCAACTTCAACCATGAAACCGACGACTTTTGTCATAATTTCGTAAGCATAATTCAGGGTGCTTTCGAGGTCATTCCTAGTCTTTGAACAAAGCGAATGGAGGGTCTCGGCGCCCTTAATTTCGAGGCCGCCGACGTCGTCTTGGGCAGGTAGCAGGCAAAGCATATCATATACTTCGTCGAGGAGACTATCGGAAACCGGCCACCTCGGCCGATGTTTCAAGAGGTTTAGAGTTTCCATGGCTAAGAGGCTCTGGTCAAGGGCTTGAATCACATAGTCAAACACCTCAAAGCGTTCGATGCCACACCGCATTACGGCTGCAATTTTGCTGGGCATTGACTCGCGCAACTTGTCCGCGACTAGTGATATCATGGCGAAGGACTTGATAGGCGAATGGGGTCTTGTCTTTGACCGAATAACTGCGTGAAGACTTCTATCGAATTCCCATTCGCCAGATGGGCCCTTCTCCGGCTTCCAGCCCCATGGCAGAGGCAGATTAGACTCCTCCTCGGTAGCAATATGGCTAACCCAACGGCTTAATGAATCTTCTCCCTGGCGGCAAATCCTCTCCACAAATGCATTGAAATCCGCATTCGTTAATTGCGTAAGGCTGCCATCAAGCGCGATGAAGACACGAGTGAACGGCCCGTATAACCGGTTCGAACTAGGTTCTCCGACTGAGTTTAGAGCCTCTCTTAGGGCCTCTTTGCTGACTGAAATGCTAGAGCCTGTCAGGAGTTTTGTAATCTTTTCTTCAACCGTTATCGCTGTGTTTCGAGCATAGACAGGATCCAACTCCTCCCATCGAGAAAATATCATACGGCAAACACGCCTAACCTCCCTTCGTCTTTCAATTCCTGAAGATTTTATCAACAAGAAATCCTCTAGCAGTTCCGAGATATCGGCTTCGAATTCCGAACCCCTAGAGCTCGGTGGCGACTCTGGTGCTAGCCTCGAAGGTGCCAGACTTTCGTATTCGCTCGCAGGTGCAGTAAAATCACTCCGATCGTCGTCACCGGATACCGTAGACTCCGGCATACAAGCATCCAGTTCATCCCAGTCGTCGGTGTAGGAGTCGTCAATGATCACCTTCTCGATCCAGTCCTTGATAAAACGTTTATTCGCATTAACCTCGGAAGGTTCGAAGCCTTCGCCCACCAGATCCGTTTCGATACTCTTCCAAGTGGTGGCACTCTGAAGCTGCTGAGGGGCCCTAATCTGGGAAAAGGCGGGAGCACGACGGCGGCCGTTATGAGATTCATGGCGTAGACGAACGAGGGTCTCTAGTGTTTTTGCCTCACTATCGGGTAATTCTTGCGAAGTAGCTCTTTGTATGTCAAAGAACGTTAGCACCGCGAAAGACTGCCCCGCCCCAATGAATGAAAGGCGAGAATGTATATTTCGGAAAGGGAATTTCCTTACGAAATAGCAGAATTAAACGACGCCAGCATCTGCGTCCTCCACATCAACCGATTCCTAATCCCGCTCACATCCTTCGTAATCAGCCGCGTCCGATCAATAAAACTAATTTCCTCGAGCTCCTCATTCTTGTCGTATTTATCAAGAGTCTCTTCCAGACCCTTCAAAGCATCGCGACATCCATCTGTGAGGTGTTCTAGATCCTTTCGTTGGTCGTAGCTGAGTTCCTGTTCATCCTTGCGAAGATGTTCCCATTGCTGCTCGATTGCGTTGAGGACGATGTGCATGGACTTGACCTCGCCGGCCAGATCTTTCAGAGTGTCGCAATTCTTGCATCGGTCGTAGATCTATATTGCCCTTGTCAGTATTATACAAAAAAAGCATTCAACCTTAAACTTGAGAAGTTTAAATAGCTATGCCGATATATTTTATCTGCGTCTTCCTGCTTGGTCTCGCGACCACGCTGTGTAGCACAAAGCAAGCCAGGTTTCGCTGGTTCTACAGGGAGCTAGCATTCTCATACTAACCTTGTCAGCTAAAATCCCGACCGTCAAAAAATCACCGATCGAGAGTCCCAAGCTCATCTTTCCTCATCCGCTCTACCAGAATACCTCCCATGCAATATGATCTCAAGGTCCTTTTAGAAACAACTGCAAATTTCCTTTTCTCTCGGGGTAGTCACGGAGGAAAGGGACGCAGAGATAACCAAATCCGCAGGATCAATGACTGGATTTTCCCCATCTGCATGCTATGGGCCATGGATAAGTGTTTTACCAAGGCACTTGGGTAAAGGTATTGTTCGAATGCCCTCAGCCGTGTTTGCGCCGGCTGCTCTCCACCTGCATGCCCCTCCAACTCAGCCTCAGATGTCTAGCAAGTATACCCGGGGAATGGGAATGCACATTCCAGACCTACCTCTCATGCAGCGTTTGCTCCGGCCAATTGCCACCTACATTGTAGTAGAAACTAAGCGTTATAGGCTTGGCTTCGGAATAGAGCGTGTATGGGCAAGTGCCGCCGCAGCGAAAAGATAGTCAACGAAAACTTAGAGATCAGTTGTCGGTTTTACGAGACAAGATCAGTTCGACTATGTGGGCTCCAAAGTTATAGCAGTAGTAATACAACATTTGAATAAACCAAATACTGTTTAAATTTACAAGCAGAAAATAAAACGAACACCATGAACATTCAAAATGACCCTGAACCAAAAGAAACTATTGGGCCTAACTGTCCAGGCCTTAAACGACCATCGTAGAACGTAATCATATCACATCTTCCCCCCCAAAATCGCTCCTCGTCTATCTCCCTTTCGTCGCTCTTGTCCTCCCTGTTCCTCTTCCCCTAGCACCTTTGCCCGTCTTTTCTCCTTCCTCTTCGTCAACCTCAACAGCAGGCTGTACGCTTCCTTTCCTTGTACCCCTCCCCTTCGCAGCAGTAGCAGTCGCTGCTGCCGTCGCTGCCGCTGCCCTCGTCTTTGTATTCTTCACTCTTGAAGCAGCGGCAGAAGCAGCGGCCCCCTTGCCCTTTACAGGTTTGACAGCCTTCTCCTCTTTTTCTTCTTCCACTTCCTCCTCCGACTCCTCTTCGCTGCTGCTGCTCTCTTCTTCCCCGTCTTCATCGTCATCCTCTGCCGTCTTATCGTCATCGGAATCCGCTTCTTCCTCTTCTGGTTCTTCCTGCTTGTCTTCCATCTCCACATCCCCCTCCTTGTCCTTCTTGCCTCTTCGGGTCCTAACATTTGCACCCTTCGGTTTCGCTGCAGCCCTCTCTTTCTTAGTATTTCCCTTCGGTGCAACTTCCTCCTCTTCCTCAGCCTCTTGCTCCACCTCATCTTCGTCGTCTCCCTTTCTACTATCGTCGTCTCCCATAATTTCGCTCTTAATCAAACTGCCTCGCCTCCTAATACCAGCCGTAATAGCCCCACCGACACCCCTCTCTTTTTCCTTAGCCGCCTCTGCAGCCTTCCTCTCACCGATCCTCTCTGCATTCCTAAAGTTGTCAATCGCAGCACCCACATCCCTTGCCATCTCCTTTGCCTGTTCGGCAACCACGCTGCCAGATTTGTTATACATGACGGCATTGGCAAACATGCGCCAAATTTCCTTTTCAAGCTGGGCAGAATTCGTGATCGCTCCTTTCGCAGCGGCTACCGAAGCCGCGGTAGGCGTAGATGGTGTGGTCCCGAATGAGGAAGATGGGCCATCAGCGGTAGGTGTTGGCGTCGGTGTCCCCGTTCCCGTTCCCGCACTTTGAGCAGCACCAGCTTTAATAGCAGCTCGTATGCCTATGCCGTACGGTGTCAATATTAGCAAACGTAACCGAAAGTGAGATAAGAAGCATATTGAAACATACTCTTGATATCCTGTGGCCGATAAACAATCTTGCTATATGATGGCGCGTTCTTATCGTCCACGGGTTTCATAAATAGATTGGCGAATCTGTGCACAGAGACGTTGTTGAGTAGCGGGTAAGCTCTTTGTGCAAACTTCTTCACCTGAGCCGACGAAGTTGGCGTCGCATTCCCAGACATGTCGAGAGGGAACGACGGACGTGGGGTAACTGGTTCAATGGGTGTATCCGCGTCGCGCGGAGTCTCGATGTGTGCGTGATCGTCCAGAGTTTCAGCGGTTGCAGTTGTCTCCGGCTCGGTTGATTCTGAAGGCTGTTGACGTTTGCGAGAGTGGGTTTCTGAGTCTTGTTCAGCAACCTGTTTGCGGGTTCTGCCGCTCCTAGTTTGCTTTTGTTCAGGCTCATGGTGTTCTTCCCTTTCTTCATGGTCTGCTTCCTCTTCGGGTTCTGGCTTGGCAGCTTTTTTCTTGGACTTTGCTGATTTCTTGGGCGGTTTGGATTTTACTGGCTCCTCTTCAATGGTTTCAGGTGCAACTGACTCCTCTTTAGCAGCCTCTCGATCAACCTCCATATCCTCAGGCTCAGCGGTGCTCCTGCCAACACTACTGACACTTTGCCCGCGACGAGTCCTTGTAGAAGCGGCTGTCCCACGAGATCTGCTTGCACCCCTTGTGCCTCGTCCACGTGTAGCCTTTGTCGTCTTCTCATCATGAGGGTCAACAGAGTCCTGCCTGTTGGCCCTACTAGAACGCAAAACAGGCTCTTGGGGTTCCTCAACTGGTTCGATCTTTGGGGCCTTTCCTTTCGTAGTTTTCTGCCTCTTGGCTGGTTTTTCATCCAGTTCCATCTCGACGACAGGACCAGCTTCGGTTTCAGGTGCTAAAACTGGCGAAATCTCTTCAGGTCGTGGCCGCAACGGCGATGATGCCCGCCCAGGTTCCAGAGGTTTCGGAGTAGTGTATTGCAAAGGTGGAAGCTGGGCTGGAGTGTTAATAGGTGGTAGTCTGTTTTCCATTTGGGATGGCGGTGGAGCAAAGGTGGGTGATGGTTGAGGTTGAAATGGAGGTTGTAAGTGGGCGTATCCAGCTGAGGGAGATGAATGAGGAGGTGGATATGTCCCTTGATAGAATTGCTGAGGAGTGTGGGTAGGACTGTATTGTGGAGGTGGCATTGTAGGCTGTGAGAAAGAGCCAGCGCGGGGCGACTGAGAAGGATGTGGGAGTGTTGCCTGATGCCCAAATGGGCTATGTGGAGGTACAGTATTACTATGGCTATACTGCATTGGTGAATGCAATGGTTGATGTTCTGAACCAGGGGAGTGGTGAGGGATGTATTCTTGTGAGGGTAGGCGTTGCATAGGGGGTGGTGGGAATGGTGGTTGGACAGGAGCCCCCCGAGGTGATATTTGATGTAGCGGTGGCAACTGCTGCCCATAAGGGCCCCGGGAGGGAGAAGGCTGAGGCGGAGGATAAGAAGATGTAGTAGGTGAGTATGATGGAGGGACATGTATTTGCCTCGGGGTCCTTGGGTCCTCGGGCGGCCGCGATGCAGCATGGCCCAGTGTATTCAATGGACTCTGATGGCCGTTCGAATACGCCTCATGATCATGCCTGGGGTATATAGGCGAGCTACCAATTTCGCCCGCCCGATGGCCAGTCTGAGGGAATGTCCCGATCCGCGGACCCGTCGGCGTAACGGGTGGTCTCCCTGGTGAAGTGCTTGGAATGTGATGGCCAAAGTCCGGCGGGGGTTGTGGACGGGGACCAGAACCGCTCAAGCGTCGTATCGACTGTGGCGGCTTCTCATATATCTGGTAGCCACCTTGAATAGGCTCAGTTGGTTGTATCGGAGGGTACCTCTGTTGTGGGGTTTCGGATATCGTAAGCGGAACCGCTCTAGGTCCACTTCCATCTCGTATCGGGTCGTAGCCAATCCGACTGGCACTCTCTGATGAGGTTGTACGTTCCAAGGGCACTGATCTCTCAGGCTGGGCAGGTTCGTCTGAGAGAATATTTTTCAGGCTGACCTTACTTGGTGATGGTGGAGCCGCTCGAAGCGTAGTATGCTGAGAACTAGATCCCTCTGTAGGTGCCTCCTCCGCCTTTGTAGTTCCGGGGAGTGGTGTTTTAGCCACTACTGGAGACCCCACCGGCTTTGAAGCTGCTGTAGAGGGAGCCTCCACCTTGGTCTGTTCAGTAGTAGTCTTCGCCACCGCAGCAACAGCGGCAGCCTCCCTCTCAGCAGCCTCTTTAGCCTCCTGTTCCCTTGCCTGCTCGTTCTCTAGATTCCCAATCTCGTCTAGTAGATGCGCAATCTCCGCCTCGTCCGTCCTAATCTGATCCCGCATCATATTTTGATAAGTCTCCCAATACCTCCTCGTCAGATCCCTCACAGCCTTCTCTCCTATGGGAGCACTAGCCGCACCATTCCTACTAACAGCAGCCGTCCTTGCAGCGCCAGCAGCGCTCCCTGCCCTCCTATCATCACCGAATCCTTCGTCCCTCACCAGATCTCTCCATCTCTCTCTCAGGGTATCTCCCGAAAGTCTCCCCGGGTCAAAATTCGGCGATGAGGTAAGCAACGGATTTTCTTTTAGTGCACTCGAGATGATGTTGAAGGACTGCCCGCTCTCGCCATATTGCACTACTTCAGTACATAGGAGGAGAGTTTCGAGAGTGGCATAGGAGGTGGGATTTGTAGAGGCGCCCGCAGTCGTGGACGGCATTGCGCCGTTTCCATACGAGGGTTCCACGGCCAGGCCTTGGTAGTTGGGGTTGCTATCGTCGGTCGGCGTAAGTGGGTGGATTGGAATGTGATTGAGACGCGAGGCTTCGTCGAGGTGCCTCGGCCGGGAATTAGCCTCTAATGTAGTTACCAGCGGCTCGGCAATGCTATACAAGTTTATAGGACTCCGTAGACACTAGTCCGCCACTTATTCTGATATTTTCGCGAGGCGGCGATGGGCTGAGGATGTCGGGTTCGCGAACAGTTGTTGAATTCGAGATGGTATTTCTTGACCTTTTTTTTTTTTTTGGCGTCGCGAATTTCGGTATCCGCCTGCTTGTCCGCTTGCAGGATCCAAGCGGCGCCACAACATCTTCAAGAGCCTCATTCGGAATTGTAGAGACAGTGGGATATTGATTATTCGGGCCGCTAACTAAAAGTAATTTTATACAGAAGTATATATACAAGAAGGAAACAGCTTTGTTTCAAACGGTGCATACCTCGAAATGCAGTTTTGCATCAACACCACTGCACTGAATCTTACAACGGCACCAGCCCACCGCTCGCTTCGTGTGACAAAAATCCCACCAAAGGCACACACCTGTCTAGAACTTCCTCAAAAGCGGCTCTATCACTCCTCTTCAACTGACTCGGCATAATTTACTCCTACTTCCTCTATCAACAGCTCTCTTAGCGAGCTTCCATCTCTCGAATACACCCATTCCCCCGTCTCCTCTGCCCAGTCATACCTCTTCGGCCCACTGATCGGACTGCTCAGCCATATCTGCTTATTCGGCGGCTGCTTGTTGATTACATATGTCCCATGCGGCGTTACCAAGGTTAAAACCCCAGACTAACAGTACATATAAACCTGTTAGCTATAATTGCCAGCTGTATGTCGATGAGGCAGAGCTCCATGGCTGGGTTGAAGGATTCCGCGAATGGATGAATGAAAAACATACCTCAAACTCAACATCCCAGGCTTTCCCATCCTCTCTCTCCACCAGTTCCTCAAAACCTGCTACCATGGCCTCCAATGCATGATCCGCCAATTGATGGTACTTGTCAATCGATATTGATCCAGGATTGTAATCAGCTGCAGCGGATGACCTAGCTGTCACGTTCAGGCTCCGCGATTGTGCGTATGCAGTCGGTGGGCGAATCAAACGAGTGCACGCAGAACAGTCAGGTAGGGCTGCAATGGAAAGAGCAGGCCGCAGCTGAGTAGAGATACATCCACTACTTCTCAGCCTAGATATCGACCTTGTTCCGGCTGGTATCCTGGAATAGAGGACTCGTCGTAAAGCGTGGGACTGCAGCTGCGATATGACATCATTAGCTCCATTAGATTTCGATGAAAACCTAGCAGTAGTAAATATCTTACTCCTACCATATTGCATTGATTACGGGCGTAAAGGAGTTTGATATGGTTTTATAGGATCATGGCTCTTCAAGGCAGGTTGTGAAATTCAGAGAAAATGATAGGAAGAGAACGGTCCGAGTGGCGTGCAGTCCTGACCAGGATTTTTGATGCAACATGTCGCCATCCAATATCATCCTCGATATATGCGTAGAGGCATGTTGCAATCAGTAGTCGACAACACAGTTCAACTGAAACTCAGGTTTCCTACATGCTACAACATTTGCAGATTCTAGTTCGCAATTAGAAATCTCGAAAATAGGTAATATGATAAGTTAAACGCGGGTCAACAGCAGGTAGCAGGTGACGTTGAGATCACTAACATTTCTAATGTGACTTCGAGAATTAATTGCAAGCACTCAGTTTTATCACCTGAGGATACACCTCCCTACCGAGAATGGGAGGAAAATAGAATTAGGAATTAAAAAGTAAGACGAGGATTACCATGAAAGGAAAATCTTCTTTAGGCCCTATATGAAGAAGGTAGACCTGCAGGAAAGAAAATAAGGTAGTGGCTTAAAGGAGGCAACATCCAGTGTCCTCAATCTGGATCTCTCGATCATTCGATTTCTTCAACGAATGCTCTCCCTCCCCGCCCTTTCGATTCCTTCCAGATTCTCCAATATCTCGCTACCCAGAGCACCGTTGCTACCGCGTCTCCTTTTAGCCCTCGCCCCAGTAACGCCCCAGACTTCGTGAAATCTAATAGTTTCATCACTAGCCGCAACAACCAAACTTCCTTCGTACTTGCTGTCAGCCGCCATCCCGGACTCAGAGTTCGACGGCCTCCCATTCTTTGACTCCGGTGGTCCGCCAGGATAAGGCAAAGCATACAGTGCCCGCATATCCTCGGCCCATGGAACCGAAACAACCTTGTGGCATTCTGGCCAGGTGAAAACCGCAATCCGAATTGGGTGCTCAGGGTTCGCGTAACCGAAAGTAGCTGCAATCTCTTTCCTTTGGGTTGACCAAACTAAACTCGTGACTTGTGCGGAGACGTTGATGGTTGCAATTGACGCTCCTGTGAAGGTATGGTAAAAGTGGATGCCGCGATCATTCGATCCTCCACCTACGGATCGTGGGAAATTAGATTGCCTGCTCGACAGGATGCCAGGAGGCATGTTTTCCTTTTTATGGGAGATGGAAGTACCTGTCGCGATTAGGCTCTTCTGCCACGGACAAAATGCAATGGCCTTGACCGCTGCTTGGTGGTTCCATCTATGACGAATAATCAACTCACGATTCGGTTCGTCGGCGTTCCGAGAATCGCTCTCCTCATCTTTCGGCGTCTCGACATCGAATAGGATACATTGATTGTCATTTCCACCTGTGGCAACTTGGCTGGCATCAGAGGACCAAGATATACCGCAGATCTGTTGGCTGTGAACCTTCATGCGTCTAACCAAAGTCATTCCACAGGCGGTGCTGCCCGGTTCAGGATCCCATTCGATGGCGTAGAAATATATGTTGCCAGACTCGTCACCAAGAAGAAGATCTTCACATCTTGTCCACTCCTTCCGGTTGCTTAGACCACGGCGTCTTGATTCGACAGGTTTGAATGAAACGCATGCTACAGCTGCTTGGTGCTGAGCCTCGGCTCGTGGGACCTGCTCCCCGAGGCCCCAGAGAGAGATAACACCATCAACACGACCAACAGCAAGTATATCTAGTTTACCGGTTGTAGAGGAAAAGGCCATAGCGGTGATTTGAGACTGAGACCATGGTTTAAATGGTTTGGCTCCTCCACGCTCGGTCCAAGCATAGATATCAGCACCAAGTGCAACAGCAAGGACCTCGGAAGCGGGAGAATATGCCAAAAGCGTACAGTAAAAATCATCCCGCAGACCAGGTGCATCAAGAACTGTGCTAAGAAGTCAACTATATGAACGTGAGGTTCTAAACGAGGACTATTGGGATACTTATCTAAATGGGGTAGAAACAACCTTTCGCATTTCACCTCTTCTACGCTTCAGGTTGGCAGCAGCAGCTTCCATTTGAGGGGTATTAGGGTTCCAGATGTCCAATTTTATCGGAGAGCCGCTCAATCCCGGGGATCTTTTGTCTGGAGATGAGTTTCCTTCAAAGCTCATGACCTTTCCATCTAGATCAACACCGAGAGCCAATGCAAGTCGTTCTTCATGCATCTCATTCTCCTCCTGGAGAGAATTATCCTCCGTAGTCATTTGGGCATTGACAATATACCCTTGCTCCCCGTGGACTCTTGTGGTGACATCGGTATGGCCAGTGACACTCAACCCCGGAGTTTGTCGACCGCCATAGGGACTAAACGATCCAACTCCAATTCTAGGAGCAGAGATCGATCTAGAACGAGAGCTATGCGAACGTGGGGTGGGGCTGGCGGAGCGACGGCGAGCACGTCGATCTTCTTCTGAACGTCGACTGGCCGGAGTGTTGATTCTGAAGGACTGGATAGAGGTTGCAGATGGGATGTAGCGATCTGGGGTGCGAGGGGTGCTTCCAGAGCGGCTGCTTGTTTGACGATGCAGGAGAGGGCGGTCAGGGGAGCTCTGCGAGAAGTATCCACTCGGCGGGGAGTGGCGGTATGTGGGTTTAGCAGGAGGAGTCATCGCATTGCGGCGGTCCATAATGGATGGCTTTTCTATGATGGCTCCAGGTCTCCCCAGGAAGCACAGTCACACCTCTTGAGTTATAGGAAGGGGGCCGGAAGAAAGGACCGAAGCTAGTTGGTAGTCGAGATGTACTGTAGGGAAGTTACGATGTCTGACGATGACTGCGATGAAATATGGCAAGTTATCAATGAGATTTGTAGATGTAAGAAGAGTAATATACTGACTGTGATGATGATGGATGGATGGAAGGATGGATGGATGGAATTTGCTGATTTGTTTATGTTGCGAATTATTTGAGAATCTCGCACAGATTTGCTGCTTAACCACCAAATATTAATATTTATATTAATAATAGCTGCATTAGTCTGGTAGATTATCGGTCGGCCAAGGTTACCGGATCATTCTATCTATACTATTTTTTAACTTCTAAAGCTACACTATCAAGCGAGTAGAACCGGCTGATATGATATGATATGATATGATATGGCATGGTGCTTGTCGATGCCTCTTGTGAGGGTGCTCTATAGATTCTTCCCCAACTGCAACTAAGCTAAGTGCTTAAGCTTAGGGTCACTGAGTTCTATTCACACAAAAGGTTGATGGACCTGGTACCATCTTTACCAAAAGTTACCATTTCTAATTATAATCGACACATCTCTTCAGCTCTCCAATGATAGCCTCTAGCCATACTATACTTTCTCCAACAGACTGTGATACGTCTTCCCAACAGCAAGTGGTTGACAGCTCTATAGCTCTAGAGTTGACTCTCTGCAGCTGGGGTCATGGAACGTTACTAGCTACTAGCCGGATCTTGGTGTTGAGCGCGTGGCATTTCAAATGTGTTGTTTACTTTCATTCATCTAGGGCAGGCTGTATTCGACATTCAAAACTTTCTATCAAAGCAACAACGGAATCATCCATTAGGCATACGGGCAGGTGAGGAGGACTATATTTCAGAAAGTACTTGATTTTCCAAAGCACTTGAAGGCGAGCTGAGCTATTGGGGTCTTGGATCGCGTTTTCTACGAATATCTACATAGTATACAAGGATGCCAACCACTTCAATACACCTCCCAAGTTTTCTGTCGACATCGACGCAATCGAATCCCCTGCCTCAATTACTTCGCCTGCCTACAGGTTTAGCTATCCTTGAGCTGCAAGGTGATATCAACTTTCCTAGTCCGGAAGAGTCAGCTTCGGATCTTAGTTTTACAACCGTGGGGAATCTCATTTTTCCAGACGCGACTTCGGAAAGTACGGATCTCAAGGACTTGAAGCGGGTATGGCTTTATGTTGGAAAACACCAGCGGTTAACGGGTGAAGTTAAAGCACTACCAAAACCGCTGGGTGTACTAAGGAAAAGGCGACAGTTGGGCGGCGACGAAAGCATAGACCACACGAATGCCTCCACTGAGGAGCTGGAGATCGTGGATATCATACGATACAAAATATTATTCTCAAAGCGACCTGAGCCAGTAGGGAAAACGGAGTAACGGATTCATTTCGTGTGACAATGTGTCCATGGGCGACAAACGGCACGCGAACAGGTTCCATTCCACGGTCTGATACAAACACCACGCAGCACAACAAGACTGCGAGCCTAAGGATATGATGAAAGCTCATCCCTTTGCCCTCGGATGACCCGAAATTTGTTCAGTAAATCGAAGGGGTTATACATGCAATGCAGGCTCCCTGCACACTCACAGGCTCTGGCACATGAGCCATAGCCTAGGCTATTCGGATGGAGTTGGATCCAATTCCAGAGGCGAAAAAGGGAAGGATCCCCAGGCGCTCTTCGATCGAAACGGGCCTCATCTCGGGCTCAAGTTAACGTTAAGGTGGCTACAACTCTTTTAATGTGTCGGAGGAACTATGTCATACAATATACGTATACGCCTGTTCAATACAGTATCTCTTGGTCTGCATGAAGCTCAGGATATTCGAAGATCGGGCGAATTGTTTTCCTTTCCATAGCCGCGTCCTTGAAACAATTCACATCCACTAAGTAGACCTGTTTGTGGCGTATGTGATTTTCATTTGCATCAAAAAACGGCTAAGGCCTTTAGCCAAGGCCCCAATTTCCAGCAAGTTAGCAAGATCTAACCCAGAATCGCACCCTGGCCAAAATTTGGAAGGAAAAAGCGAAAAAAAATTCAGACTGGATGGTTCCGCTTGGAAAAGGAGACGAGAATTGGTTTCCTGCGGCGCAAAAAGGGAGCTGAGAGTGACTGTCTTAAACTGTACTTTCAGCTTTATCTTGTTCTGGATAGCCTCTAATCTTCATTCATCACGATTCGCTGAGAGATCTACACCTTCAATATAGAATTATCCTTTGCTGAGAACGCCCTCTCCAATAGCTCGACGCACCTCGAAGTCACGGAAAGATCCACTACGGTTTCCGAACCAGCTGTTTGCAGAACGATTGGCTTACATTCCCTGCGAGTTTTCGTCCCTGAACCAGTTTACACCTCCATTACCAAGTCCCGCCCCACGCCAAATCGGGGGGAACACAGAGGCAATTTCCATTCCCCTACATACGCTCCAGCACAAGCCCAAAGGTCCGTCCGCTAAGTGACTAGCATCACGAGCTAGGTGCAGCAAGCAGCAAGAGGGAAAAAAGTGAGGAGGTGGAGAAACACAATAAAGGAGGGAACCACAAATATTCCCAGAGATAAGGTAAATCGTTGAAGGTTTACCTTGCTCCCAAAACCACCCAACCCGCCTTCGCAAGGAGGCATTTGGATAGCTACACCATTCACCATGTCGTCCTCGGATGACAAAAAGTTACCGACGTCGTATGTATTGGATCTTTATCTCTTTAAAGAGTGTATTTCAGAAGTTATTTGGCGGGTAAATTGAAGTTTTATATCAAATTAGAAATGCTAATGCTTGAGGTATTTACGCAGAACGCTGGCGCGGAGTTTCTCCGCACAGCTGAATGACATATTCTTGCTCGACGATGAGATCTCGAAAAAGGAGAGGGAGGTCGAAAACAAGTATGGATCTAACCGATATCTATATGCCTCTATCCGACCGAGCAATATTCTAGTAATTGGACCGTCGCTAATGCTTATCGCCTGAGC
This sequence comes from Dactylella cylindrospora, assembly GCA_012184295.1. Taxonomy (NCBI): domain Eukaryota; kingdom Fungi; phylum Ascomycota; class Orbiliomycetes; order Orbiliales; family Orbiliaceae; genus Dactylella; species Dactylella cylindrospora. Next base: position 28,395 of record LDUD01000001.1, read on the forward strand.
TGCAGAAAGTTAGAGCTTACACAACAAAATGCCGAACTCGATGCCCTGGAAGCAAGACTCAAAGCCGCAGAAGTTATGCTGGCGAAAGCAGGAAGCCGAAATTCTTTATCTACATCAGCACCTAGTCCCACTCCTGCCAACACGGAGGTCGGCAACCCATTCGCCTCTGTCAGAAATTCTAGACGACGGAACCCTCTACCAACCTTCGCTGACCCATCTGCTGAAGACGAAGCGCAGGAGGAAGGGGAAGGGGACATAAACGATGATTCTGCACCAGAGCCGCCAAAAAAAGATAATCCGGTAGCGCTACAAGCGCCTCGTGCGCTACCGGAAATAGGGGGAGAAATCGAGGCTCGGAGAAGAGAGAGTGAGGAAGGAGAGGGAGAATGGGGAGGAGGAGGAGGAACAATCAGAGAAGTTAAAGGAGATGTTATAGGAGAACCAAATATTATAAAAATAGCATCGACGATTGCCAATGTTGATGTGCCAAAAAGTGACAAGATCGAAATAAGTTTTAATCAGAAGGAACAGCCGAAATTAAGTGATGGGCAGGGGCTAGAATGGCCTGCTCCACAACCACAACAGTATAATGCGCTTGCCGCAGCAGCACAGCCATCATTCCCCCCGCACGCACGAGATGAGATTCCATATGAAAATAGAAGATCCGATCCCGAAAATATGGAACATCGATTCAACAATCCTTCCACCGTTGCTTCTATAAACGGACAGCACGAAATTACGGTTAAACCGGATGAAGACGGAGATGAACGGTATGCCGGGGACCTGATCGACCAGTATGGTTTGGATGACGACAATGAAGCCGAGCAGCAGAACACTGAAGGGTTTAACAACGGGAGTATTTACGCGAATCAGTCAAATGTTTCTCTTCCGACCGTTTCAACCAATGGGCTTTCCGTGGAGCGTAAAGTTTCTGCAGTCTCTAATGCTAGTACCACTCGGTCGGATTCTAGATCGGAGGTTAGTTCTGTCAGTCAAGTTTATGCACCAGCACCTGTGGCTCAGGAGAGCACGAATATCAAATATCTTGCTCATGACTTGAGCTTCCCACAACCTCCTATCCACGTTGAGTTGGAGGCTGCCTCACGACTGAAAACCGAGTTGCCACCGTTGCCGGGACAGACTTCGCAGATACCTAAGCGGAAACCCCTGAGGAGCTCTGAGGAGGCTTCGAGGCCAGAAATGTCCTTTACAACCTCTCTCCCCGTTGAAACGTTGGACCGACCACCTACTCCACCTTCCAAAGCCCCACGGAGTATGGCCCATATCGTTTCGTCACAATATAATTTTTCAGATCTGTCAATCGCGAGCAACTCCACCGGAACTCGGCCTACCACATCGATAGCCCCATCGGAAGCCATGGTACAAGAGAAACCGTTACCAATGGTGACCAATTGGGGTAGCAATCACGATGGCCCGAAGGAGAGTTCTAGGGATTCTGGGGAGAGAGGGTTTGGTGGCTTACTAAAGATGAAGAAATCACTTCAAGGGCTAAGAAAGAAAGCACAGACAGCAGTCTCGTCACCAATATCACCATCCAATGACCCTCAGAGGAATTATTCGCCCACATCGAGTTCGTTGGGACACCCAGCTCCTGACCCGAGAGCCAAGGATGAGCCGCCACTACCCCCTATCCCCCCTGAAAAGCTGCCAGCTGGAGTCACACTTCACACGATACAATATCAACCACCTTTGCCTCCACCACCGCAGATGGCACCAAACCCAGCCCAGCCAGACATTTTTGATCGAGTTCAGGCTTCGTTTGCTCAACAGCAACAGCAGCAACAGCAGCAGCAACAGCATGAGGAGTTGTCGACAAGGAAATTTGAAGGGAAACATAAAAAGGCCGTCGAAGCGATTGCAAAGTTTTCGGGCAAGATGTCAGCTTTACGGAGCCTAAGGAAGAGGGAAGGGAGAGAGGGAAAGGAAGTAAGGGAAGAAGCGCAGGTTTCGCAGGAGCCTCCGTTAGCAGACTGGGAGATTGAACAGCGCGCTCATCCAAAGCCAAATCCTTACGGATTCCCCGCCAGCCCTCCCCAAACTGCCTACCCGGGCAATCCACCGCAAGCGACATATCCTGGAATTACCCAAACGTGGAACCCTCACACTAGCGGATACGGTGCGAACGAAATGATGAATAGTCAACTCCCAATGAGTCCGCCACAGGCACCGATCAAAGATGATGCTCTTCCGCCGCCGCCGCCGCATAACCAATTCGGAGAGGATGCACCACCAACCCCATCGAAAGTGGAACCCGTTATGCCAGTCCGGAAAGAGCTGCCACTTGTTATTCCCATGTCACCAATTGATAAAATTGAAATCGAAATACCGTCGCCTCAGGAGCAAACTGCATATGGGATGGAACGCCCAACAAGGACAACTTCTATCAAACCAATGGGATTTTCGATATTCCCCAGCCCCTCAACTGCGAGGCCGATCCTGCCTGAAGCGGCACCGCCTCCACCTCCGTCGAAGGAATTTGGAATGCCCAAACTGCCGGTCAAAGAAGTTGAGGACCCTACGCTGCCGCTAGCAGTGCAAGAGCCAGAGCTACCGCCTCCAGCTCCAGAGAAAGCGGAGCAAAGGAAGCCGGCTCATTTGCAGCTTTCTGCATCCAATCTCGCCGCTGAAAAGCCACAGCCTAGTCCTGGCCTTATGCCACCTGTTAGCCCTGGATTCGTGCCTGGTAGAGGAGGCAGAGTTGAGACATATTCGTTCCTTGGTGACTACTACTTCACGGACAACCCAGACGGAGATGAAAGCCATCATGCAGACACAGCTTCGAGTGTTGCAATGCCAGCTACTCCGAGGTCACCTCCTCGGGAACCCATGGTTCATGGAACGCCACCAGTTAGCAAGGGAGATTCTGATCCTAAAGGAAACTATCGTATCAAATCTTTTGCACCCTTTAGTTTGGGCGATTTTGGTCTTAGCTTATCGTTTGATGGATATCAGCCTGGCCCATCGACAGTGGCAGAGGACCCAGTACCTCCACTTCCAGAACCAAAGTCGATCAATCAGCCAATATCTTTTGTATCGCAGAAGCCAACATCAGTTCCTGTGCAAACACCCGCGCCAGTTTCTTTACCTACACCCGCGCCAGCTCCAGCCCCGGCACCTGTTTCCGCGTTACCGCCGCCACCCAAACAGCCTTTACCCGCGATACCTGTTAAAGACGAAAGACGGTCTCCGGTTGTCCCGGAACCCGACCCGGAAAACTCTACACCAGATAAAAAACTACCGGAACCCCCCAAAACCGTCCAAAGGGTCTCATCGAAACCGGAGTTGCGTGAAAAATATGCTACACCTTTACAAACCGTTGCTCATCGGTCCATTCTGACATCTTCGATACCAACCGGAAGACAAAGCGAATCGCCGCCACTACCAATGAAAGACATTCCGGAAGAGGGACCATACCCGCCTACAAAGCCATCACCACTAAGCTCTGAATGGACGGCTCCTCCGACACCGCAGACCTCAACAAACCCACCGATCACGAAAGCGGGTTATGCGTCAAGTGGCGTTTCAAGCGTAAGATCGAGCAGTGGGTATACAGAAACACCTAGCGCAACAGCTTCTACACCGAGGACATCCTTATCTTCTGGAGTCAATGGGTCAACAACCGGAGCGACAGGCCCTGCCTCGAGGGTTACAAGCGGGGAGCATGGTCCATATCCGACACGCAATTCATCTCATGGGTACCAACAACAGCAACGGCCATCTTCGCAAGAAGCCCCCGCCGACAAGGGAATAGCATCTGGCCCCTCGGGACCACCACCTAATGCTCGGCCTCCCAACGCACCCCCTGGTCCAGTTCCGCCGCGTGGTAGGGCACCCGGACCCGGCCCGCCCGGTCCACAAGAATTCAGAGGCCCGCCTGGAGCTCCACAAGAATTCAGAGGCCCACCTGGAGCCCCACCAGAGCTCCGCGGGCGTCCTGGATTCAGACCACCACCAGGTGGGCCCATGGGCCCAGGATATCCGCCAAGATCCGCATCGCCGGCCTTCAGCGAACGTTCTATGCGACCAAGAGGTCCGCCACCACCAAGATCAGCATCTCCAGCTTTCTCGGAGAGATCGACAAGAATGAGAGGCCCACCTCCTCCACGTAGCGCGTCGCCAGCGTTCAGCATGCGCGGCGACCCGAGAATGCACGGACCACCCCGCGGACCGCCGCCTCAGCACCAACGTAAACGCTCAAACTCGATGGAAATCTTAGACTTCGCCGCGGATTTCGAGTTACCTTCAGCGCCCGGTTTACGGCAGGAGTTTAAAGAACAGCAGAGACGGTCGCGGAGCGAATCGATCGGGTATGGATCTCGACCCCCACCACCAGGCGCGTTCCGTGGACGTGCGGAGAGCCCTGGGCCGAGAGAAGGGTTTAGATCTGGCAGCAGAGCGGGTAGCCGAGGACCACCTGGGGTACCTCCAGGTATGGGCAGTAGACCGGGCAGTCGTGCAGAATCACCTTTCCGACATCCGCCGCATCATTTCAACGGTCCACCCCGCATGCCGGCTGGTCGACGAGACTCAAACGCAAGCAATCCTGGTGGAAGCAGACCAGGATCTCGACGGCCGTCAATGTCGGAAGCGGACTTGGATATCGCGTTAGGCGTCGGGCAGATTCCGGGGCAGGAGAGGAAATATAGGCCGCCGCCGCAGATGAGGGGAGGCAGGGCACCGCCTGCAGGTGGTCCGCCACCGCCAGCCGGTGGAAGTGGAAGAGGGGGAATGGCGGCACGGTTACAAGGGAACGGTCTGACGTATCCGGGATTAGATGATGCCTTTGGGATGATGGACGGAGGAAGGATGCCTACCATGACGGGAAGCTCGTGATCATAGTTTCGGCTGACTGTTTCCTTTGGCAAGCCATGTTTCGATTCTTTATATACTTTTTGGTAATCTCTCAGATGCTTCTACACCCTTTTATTTTTATTTTTTTTTCCTTGTGTGTTTATATACTAGTATGATATATGTCAAATCTTTCGAGTTAGCATAGCCCCCCTTCAATATCATGTTTTAATGTTTACTTGGCTTGGACCCTAGTTATAGGAGGTGTGATCGTTCGTCCGTTCGTTATATATGTATATGAGATCCAATAAATATATTTGGTAGGAGAAATAATGTATCACATACAAATGTTGTTTCTGAACGAATGTTCGTTTTATTCTTGATGACTGAACTGAATCAACCTAAGTCTACGACGATATCAATAACTATATGCAATGTGTGTCACCCATCTATAATAACCTCTAGGGACCTCTATCAACCTATCCCCGAATCGAACTCACAAACCATCTATGCCTTAACAATACCCTTCAAAACCTCCAACCTCACACTCCTCACTTCCACTCCACCAATCTCTGGTAATACCCCTCCCTCCTCCTCCAGCTTTCCATCAACAATTCCTCTACTCTTCCCTTTCCATTCAAAATACGAAACCTCCTCCACTCCCATTTCCTCCAAATACTCCAAAGCTCTCTTATACCCAAACCCAACCTGCGCGGTCCCATGACTATCATCGCTCAGCACAAACTTTACCCCTTCTCCCACCATTACCTTCATAACATCCGGACCCGGGTACGGATACTCCCACCCCTTTCGGACTGCAGCAGAATTTATCTCTACCAATCCTCCATAGGACTTTATAAGCTTTATATTGCGAAGGATTCGTGAATAAACCCCAGGGAAAGTAGAAAAGTCCACTTTATAGTCAGAGCAAAGCAGACGAATGAGATCAAAATGACCTATTATCGGCGGTTTCAAAGCGGTGAGCATGGAGTACTGCGTATCAAAATACGCTTCGTAAAGCCTCTCCTCCCCTGTTGATGCTGTAACCTCGACTTCTTTGAATCTTATCTCTTCGACCTTCTCCGGGGTACTAGAATCGTGATCAATCTTGGCTACGGTTTCGATGGCCTTCTGATACCAATCCTTTGAGAAGTCGATTGAAACCTCGTCGACGTGATGAACGGATCCAATGAATAAATCAAACTTGTAGGTCGACATGAGAGAGAGTATCTCGGCGTGCATGGACGGTCGGATCCAGTCGACTTCGAACCCGATGAGGAGGGTTATCTGCGATTTGTACTTCTCGCGGAGTTCGAGAGCCTGGGAGTAATAGTCTGCGAAGATTTCAAAGAGGTGTTTTGGTGTGTAATCCAAGTCAGCCTTGAAAGAAGCAGAGTATATTAGCCAGCAATACTCTAAATACTAAAAAAAGGGGGGGTTCCCTAAGTTGCGACATCATGGATGGTATCATGCAATCTCGAAGATGGGGTATACCTCTTCGGGATATATATCTTGCGGATTAGCCCTTGGCATATGTTCCGTTAAACAGAATACTCTCATGTTCTTCGAGATAGCTTCTAGGACACATTCTTCGAGGTCATTTTTGGCATGGGCGCAAAATTGACCCGAATGCGAGTGGTGAGAGAACGGCATTTTCGGTGCCGATGAAGTGCATAACTAAGCGTGTAGACTAAAATGCGTTGCTCAATGAGAAATGCAACAGCACGGTCTGTCAGGGTTGAGAACAAGAGGGAAAGTTGCGAGATGGCCTGTCTGACCGCGACCAGCTGCAGATTTAAGCTATATATAAGCTAAGAGACCTAATTGGCCATTATCGCAGAAACCGCAGTTCTCCCTTGGAGTATAAACTTGCAACAGGCGCTCTTAACGGCAGAACTATAGGAAATAGACCAGTTAAAAGGTTAGTCGAAGACACATGGCTCTCGATTGACATGGGTATAAAAAATTTTAGCGACGGAATGTAAATTTGTCGCAAGTCGATAAACTTTCTTTACGATATCGGAGACACATGCTAGGGTGTTACTCTGTGTAGCTTTATCGCGGCCCGCCACCGTCGTATTGTCAACCGGGAAGCATAAGCACAATACGAGCTCTAAAATATGGACATTAATGTTGTGTAATAATGTAATCTTGAGTATAGTATATTTCTATAATAATATCTTTTCGTATTTCTTTCTTAACGTAAAGAATAAGTGGGCAACCCTGGCCTCTGACATCATCAATCCAGGTGCCCTCCCCAGCGGAAAATATTATTTTAAACAAACTACTTAAAATGATAAAGGAAAAGAAAAAAAGCACTAAACACTATGGGAATCACTCATAAGAACTATCTTATGTATGGGCATCTTTAATATCAACTCTATTTCTATATCAAGCCTTCTCTCCCTCCCCTTCCTCTGCTACGTTTTCGAAGGAAAATGTTGGAACACCAGGTACAGCCGCTTCAGCTGCTGGAGGTAAGGCGCCCTCAACACGCTTCAGCTCCCCATCATCGTCGACTGCACTTCCGGATTTGCCTCCGTCATCGACAACGACAATCTCCATTATTTTACTTCCAGTTGTTTTCCTCATCGCTGGAAGCACCTTGAACAATGTTTCCACTTCATCAAATCTTAACTTCCTATCCAACACTGTTTCGGGATCCTCCCCGGCTCCGATAAGCTTTTGCTTCAAAAGCTGAATAAACGGCATAGCTTTCTTCTTCTCTGCCTTTGGGATTTCGTTGTTGAGGGATTTTTCATCGATACTGATATTAACAGCGTCGAAGTATTTCCTAACAAGTTCAACATAGCCCTCTTGCCATGCCGGATAGCTTCTCGCAACAAAGATGGTGACCTTCTTGGGCTTTTTGGGGTCGAAGAATCCCTTCTTACCTTTGCTCATCTTCTTGACTTGAGCAGCCTCCATACTGGTAATCTTGCCGCTGAGAGCCCTGACGTATTCCAAGGCGGCACCTAGAGATTTGTCGAATGGAGCTGTGGGCGCTGGGAAAAGTTCATTTTGGACAGTGGTTGAGTTTCCGAGGACTTCTTGCCAGATGTAGTCGGCCCAGTGGGGTGCAATGGGTGTGACCATAAGAGCTTGGACCGAGACCCATCTACGGACTAATTCAGCATGCATGCCGATGCCAGATTGTAGACAGCCCTCGCGGTAGGTATCACGGGCGGACTGAAATTCGTAATAGCCGAACTTTAGGGCCTGCTTGAAGTGAGTTCTGTAGAAAGGCAAATCGTCAGCGAATTGTGCGACAATAGGTTGTGGTTGTGGGATTGAGGGGTAGAAGTACGCACGCAGTATAGGCCGCCTTCGTCTGCTCGATCAAATCGTTCATCTCATTCTCGAAAACGATATCCCACCATTGGTCTTTCGGACCCTCTCTTAATTTGCCTTCCTTTGCCTCCTGTATCACAGTCTCGCACCATTCCTTTAGTGTATGGCTTCTTAGAATAGCGGCATTCGCAGTTGATTCTTCAAAGTTGGCATCCTCAATACTGTCACCAGCATCTGCAAGGGCAATTCTGCTTGCATCGGCGCCAAACTTCCTGACTGTCTCCTCAAGCGTTAAAAAGTTACCCGTGGACTTTGACATTTTGTTGCCGTTGAGTAAGAGATGTCCATTAGCACGGACGGCCTGAGGCCAGTAAGCTGGTGGGAAGAGAGCGATGTGAATATACAAGAAGAAAGTAAAGTGATTCGGAATCAAGTCTTTTCCGGAGCATCTGAAGTCAAGCGGATAGAAATACTCAAATTCTCGTCTCATAGCTTCCAAATGCTCTTTCGAGATTCCAGATGCAAGAACCTCATCAGATAGTGGGCGACGAGTGAAGACGTAATCCCAAACTTCATCTGTCATTTGCTCGACTGTAATTGGGAATATACCTTGTTTCTTGCCATCGAGGGAAGAATGTAGGAAGTGGCAGATAGTGTAGTATGCCATGTAGATAGTGCTATCGCTGAGGGATTCGACAAGGAATTGAGGATCCCATGGAAGACGGGATCCTAAACCATAACTTCTAGCGCAAGCCCATTGATTTAACCAACCCAAGACGGACTTAAAGGCGTTAAGAGTTTCTGGTTGGTACGTTTCCATCGAATTTTGAAGATGGTCTTCGACCTTCTTTCTCCATTGCTCCTCACCATAGTCAAGATACCACTGATCCAAGAGAGCAACAACGCATAGGTCTCCGGAGCGAGAGACGACTCTGCTCTCTGGCTCATTGTAAATGAATGCCAATCCACTACTGATAAGTTTCTTTTGGACAAGGGGCTTAGCAACCTGCACCTTCATGCCCTCAAATTCACCGATCAACATGACACCTTGGTGAAAGCCCTCTTTGTAGGCGAGTTCCTTGGCCTTCGCGAGCTTTTCCTTTTCTTTGGGGGATTTAATATCATCTGCGTTGATAAGGTATGGGGCAGAAAGTTTGCCGTAGGAAGGTGTCTCGATGATTGGGATAATCTCAAGCTCGGCCCATTCCTTCTGAATTCCGTAGTACTCTGGCTTTTTCGCAAGAGTAGTGACAGTAATATAGTCATCTGGGGAATCAGATGGGACACACGTGACAATGCCGGTTCCTTTTGTTTCGAGAACGGTCTCCATAGGGAGAATTCTTACACCATTCTTGTGTTCGGAGAGAGGCGCGTTGACTAGCGTTCCAATCAAAGCGCTTCCCTGAAAACTTGCGAGCTGAGGGAATTTACCCTCTTCCTGGAAGATACGCTGGAAAGCCATATTTCTAGCTGCACGTGATGTGCAAAGATATGCTTCCTTGTCATTGACCTTGAAGATGCCATATTCGATCTTAGGTCCAACAAAGCAGCAAGTTTGGCCATACATGGTCTCTGGACGTAAAGTTGCTGCAACCATATAGATCTTCAATCCTTCAAGCTCTTTAACGGAGGAAATCGTGTCCTTGACCTCGCTGCCCCATTCTAAGACCTCAAGCTTTATGCCAGTATACTCCTGGGGGTTTACAGCCTCACCCTCACTTCTATCGTGGTCCATACATGGTTGTCCATCTTTAGGTGAGTAGATTGTATACCTCTCGCCATATTTGATCTTGTTGAGCTCCTTAAGGCGATTCATTTGCCACCTGACAAATGCATCGTAGTAAAGGTTCGCATCTGTAGTTAAGAAACTTCTCCTCCAGTCGATCCTTGCTCCAAAAGAATTGCAATGCTCCTGGCAGAGAGGAGGGAAATAAGTTAACCAGTAATACGGGTCCGCAAATTTTGAGATTTCTAATTTGGGTACACCAATGGCCTCCATGATCTGGAATTGATATTTCATGTTGACTTTCTTTGCCGCAGCCTTGCCCTTCTTAGCCGTAAACTTTGTTGGGTCTTCTTTTATCTTGCCAGCGGTTGGGGGTGGCGCCTGGTTCTCTGGCTGCTCCTCGTCTGCTTCGGCCTCATAGCCATTGAAGTCTTCCCCGAATTGTTCGATTTCTCTTACGAGCTTATCCGCGCATGCTTTGATCGGCATCCCAGTACAATGGAAACCCAGAGGAAACAGAGCTCTCTTGCCCTCCATTCTTGCAAACCCAGTATTGAACTCAATCTTGGAGAGCGTGAACGAGTGACCAGCATGTAAGACTCCGTTCATATAAGGGTAAGCCATCGTTCCGAAAAACTTTGGGTGGTGGGCCCTGAGGGTGTCCGGATCTGTGGTAGGGTCCTCCTCCAGGGTTGGAGCATTGATTTCGAAAACTTTTGCTTCTTGCCATTTTTTCTGGTAGCGTTTTTCGATATCGATGAGGGAGTCTCGTTTTTCCGTCTAAGGAGCAAATTATTTGTTAGAGAAGTTAAAGTAAAAGTTGTACCCGATATGAGACTCACGTTTTCTAACTTGATTGTGTTTTTCGAGGCATCTTCTACGGACGCCATGCTGGGCAAATTTTGGTGGGTATGTGCCCCGCTATCGGATAGAGAAGGTTGGACTGGATGCTTAGTTCTCGAATGGTAATTGAAGGATAAACTGTGAGTGCGGATCTATATAAATATCTGAATTCAGCGATCTATATGCTGATTGGATTCTAAGTTTCTCTCTGATGAGCAGACGATAATGTAACGATGAGGTTGATCAAAGGCGAGATTAGAAATGAACTATGGTTAGTATACAGCAGCTCGAAGGCCAGGTTAAGCTTAAAAAAAGTTTTTGGCGGAAAGGTTGTGCATGACTCCAACGCAAACAACCCCACAATCTGAGACTGGAATGCGGCCTTTGAAAAAAGACTCACTTTAGCCAGCCGAAGCTAAGCTCATGGAGTAGTAGCTTGTGGCTATATATTATGCATACTTAAGTAGTATGTAGTCTCTGGGACGCTGTATATTATGGTGCACAGCATACTCTACTATACAGACGCAAAGCCGCTGTGGGTGTGGGCAGCTATTATTACTAATTACTCTAGGATCGGTGATTTCCTCCTTGGACATCCTAATCTATAGATCTAATTTGATCTAGAAAGGCATCCCTATTCATACCTTATAATTTAGGCCGTCGACCGTCATTGTTATTTTCGTTCTGCCTCTATATAGCTATAACTCTAGCCCGCTAGCTTCTGCTGGCCTCCAGAATGCAACGCTCAACACATTTAGAAATATTAAAGATCCGTGCTTCGGACCCCACTCGACAGAGGGAAAGTGTAGCTGCGTATGGCTGGTCAGCTGCTCAAATACTGAGCCTAAATGGACCAGCAGTTAGAGGCTGTAGGTCGAGTGATGAGCAAATATATTGTCAAGGCAATTAGAGTAATAATGAAAGACATCCATTCAGCGGGTTTCCCTATACTAGTACATGCACTTGAACAATTCTGCGTAGTATACATTACTAGATATCAAATCATGAAGAAAAGGACCGACACTAAGCAATGATTGTGAAATTAAGAGTAAAAATAGGGAAAAACAAAATAAAAAAATAGTAAAAATTTTGCCATCATATATTAATACCGCCGCTCACATTCGAAATTTCAGTAGGTAGCTATAGTTGTGTCGTCTTGAATAGCGTACCAACTACCTTTAAACTATCCCTCTAGGAGTTCTGAGCGTACCATCCCAAAGCCTGGTCGCTGACGTAGTGGGAGCCACCATCGCATCGGTATCCAGCACCGTCTCGGTGCCAAGCATAGCCGAATTGGCAGTTACCGATTTTCTTAAGCTGGTCGAGGAGAGCGGGATCAGAGTTTGCATCGACGTTTGCAGGAGCATTGGCTGGGCCCGAACCTTTATCTTGCTTGGTCTGCTGCAATCCGTCGATGCGACCTCTGTTGTCGTTGACAGAATTTTGGAGGCTAGCTTCGGCAGACTTACGAGCGGCGGCTTCTTGATCCAAGAGATCATTGAGATGCTTCTCGGCGGCGGAGTGCTCGGTGTGTTCCTTGTTCAAGAGGTCGTCGAGGTGCTTCTCAGCAGCGGTGTGCTCATCATGCTCCTTGGTGAGGAGGTCGTTGAGTTTCTGCTCGGCGGTGGAGTGTTCGGCGTGCTCCTTGTCGACGAGGGCTTGGAGGAGAGAGTCACCAGCAATGCGATCCTTGATCTCTTGGTCAAGGATACCCTTGATGATCTTGTCGCCGTCAATGCGGGCCACAGTCTCTTGGTCGAGAAGACCCTTGAGGAGGGTATCACCAGCGATACGGTCCTGGATCTCCTTCTTCAAGCCAGCCTCGAGAGCGTCAATTCGGGCAAGGAGCCAGTGCCAGGTGTCCACTATTGATCGTGTTAGTGTTTGTTAAATTTCATTTTCTCAAAGTTTCATAAACCGAATCAACATACTAGCTTTCTTGTACAATAGATAAGCGCCATAGCCAGCGGCAGCTGTGAGAAGGAAAGAAGTGAGAGCGAGGAAGGCTCCGAAGAAAGACAAGCCGAACCACCAGATGGTGGAGACGATAAAGTTGGCGGCGCCGCAGCAAGAGAGGCCGCAAGTAGCAGAGCACTCAGCCATTGGAACTAGAAAGCATCGTTAGTTATGCTTTGATGTGGTGAGAAGAGCTGCAATTGGTAGAATAGAAGATTCATCATAGGCATACAAGTTTTGTATTGGTAGATAAAGTTTTATATAATTATATAGGGCGGAAAACGAGAGATAGAGCTCGATTGAAGAGAATATAAACTGCTGATGAGATGATTGTTCTGATGATTTGAGTCTGGAGATGAAAAGTAATCCTGAGGAAGATCAGGAGCCCTTATATAGACATTCCATAGCACCTTAGCGTTGATTTCGAGATATTTCTTTCACAGAATCTGCGATACCAGTGATGACCATTCAACCAACATCCCAAGTTCCGAGTGCGACTCGTGAATTCCTCTTCAAGTGGGCCGTAGTTGTCGATGCTGGTAGAATCCTCATCGGCCTTTCCATCATCCCTTCAAATTTTGCCTATGTTCTATATTCCGTCCTTGCATGAAGTCCATCAAGCTATCCAATGTTCGGATTGATAATATGCCGCAACGGTGCGCCTTTAGACATGCCGCAAGCTTGTCCAATGTCGGTTCATCGTCGATGCGAGCTGAGAATGCTTGCTAGAGGGAAGCTTGGAGGCAGTGATCGCCATGGTTTCATGCGGCGCTTGCCTATATTGGTGATGGTGAGCGACTTGTCGAGGAAGGATAGATTGCTAGGGTCCTTCTAACTTGGCCAGGGAGGACGAAAACTTTTTTGAACCTTGTTTAGACGGGATATGGATTTGAGTCGGCGTACAGTTAGAAGTGGTTTCCAAGTCTCTGGCGGGTCCAATTGACCCTGTCAGTGGGCGAATATCAGACACGACAGTGACATAAACGGGGTTGATAGCACCGTTGGTGTTCCACAACATGGGCTGTGTTGGAGCTTCTTCGTAACAAATAAAGTAATTTCTATGGTCTATTAGACAATACAGCCTTGTAAGACCCCGCTAAATAGAGTCTCAGCCTCGCTCTAAACTTGTTCAACCGTCGTTGCAATAAAACGCCCACAAAGCGGTAAAAACGGCAGATGACGACTCCGGCTCACAGCCAAAGATTGTAGTCCTTGTCCGGACCGTTCCCTTTTAAGACACCTGCCGCATGCACTACTTATATATTGGGAAAGGTGGGTGAATGATGGTGCATAACCCTCCGCAACGGCTCGGAACCAAATCCACGGCGGGTCGCATCAGAACTGGATTAGCGAGCGGGGACAGCGACGCAGCAGGCTCTCTCCACCCCACCACTACGAGCTGAAGAAAAACAAGGATTTTCGATGCAGGGTATCATGATCAGATGGACTCCAGAAAATTTTTTTCTCTTCAATTAGTTGCTGTTTGTGAACAGGCTGTTATGGTATGCACATTACGCCGTTGAAGTAAGGATGGTTTTCAGTTCTCTGTTTGGATAATTTTCGCTTGGGAGACACGGAATATATGGCTCAACTCGTAAATCTTGCATCTGAACCATGTTGCAATCTGTTTTCCGAAGTTCGGGAAAAATATGAGCGTTATATCCTTCGATTTATCGATATCGATATCGGCAGTGAAGTGGGTATATTCGGTTGGGCAACTTGCATAGCAAGGATAGTCGAGAGTGTGTTGGCCTCCTGCCATTGCATCTGCACTTGATATATTGGCTCTTCGCATTCATAGCTAGCCAACTACGGGACTTCGGATGGCCTTCACGATGTGGGCCAGTTGAAGACGCAATCACATCCAGAAATGCAGTTTAATTTTCCGATCCGAAGCGGAAGCTCATTTGCTCCAGATTTGAAAATATTATACAGAGGAGCCAAGAGATTCGGTCGCAGTCGCAACGACATGTCGCGCCATTGGCTGAACTCACAACTGAAACTTGTATGCATGCCGCTTCGAACAATGTATTGTACCCCATGTCGAGGGACTTGCATAACCAAGATACCAATGTATTCCTCGCTCTCAAGACTTTCCTTCGAGGTTATAATGCTAAAGTTGGTCCACTCCTGTTATTACGGTAGACGCTGATCCCTTTGTCTTCTGCTACTTGTTTAGGGAACACGTAACGACGGTGCAGTTGAGCTGGTCGAGAAAACTCGCTAGAGCTCGTTCTTATTATCTGCAATGCCGTTTCAATGGCTGATTCCATTACAACCTTGCAAGCTTGCAACCAAGACTGAGTCCGAGATTTGATTGGCAAATTCGAACACCCTCTGTTCCAAATTTCTCATTTCCGTTCTAGACAAGGAGAGAGGAAAATGCTATCCTGGTCAAGCAGACTCCTATCCATTCGCTCATTGCAGTTAACTAAATATCACATCCTAGTATTTACCGACGTATTTATTAGCAAAATTGTTGTCTTGTTCGGGTCGTTGACATTGGTATGGTATGCGCCAATGCGAAATTCGGCAGCTAAATTTATAAATCGCAATAAACCAGCTTATATACTTAGGTACTTACTTGTATAGCATCTAACAATAAATAGAACTATTGTACATGTTTGTAGGAAGCTATATATACGCAGCGAACAAACTAGATCAGCTCGGAATTCTCCGTGGTCCACTTGTGGGACTATGAGCATACAGCTAGGAAGGAGTTTATATTACAGTATTTACAGAGATACCTATGCTGCCTAAGTTATTCCGTTTCAAGCTATCTACTTGGGGACATAGATGTCAGCCAATACAGAGTTAGAACCCAAGATGCATAGTGATAGATCGACGATGGGACTTCTAAAAGAGGCCTGCGTCCAAAATGAGCTGGCATCGTCGACTTCCTGCTAGCCGCTACCTTGCATCATTCCCCCTAGCTACTGTTCGAGGAGCCTTTGCTGTCACTTGCCGTTGCAGAACCTCTCACAAGGGGCTGACCAGCCGGTGACTTCCATACACTATCAACTTTCTCCCACATCCATTCGCGTATCTAGACCGACAACATTAGTCAGTTCGTGTCCAGATTTGGCCACTAGAGTCTGGGTAAGAAGACACATACAGGCCCGAACGGGTGTTCCATCTCCTTCCAATCCATGAATAAAACCATATAGGCTGGCAGGGCTACGATCAGAGTTGTCAGAGTTATATATATAATTATAGTTTTAAGGGCTGGTAGACGAGTTGTTATCGTATCCTTCGAGATCTGGCGACCGTACCAGTAAGAGTTAATATCTGTAAAATCCCAGTAAATTTCATCCATCCTGCGGGGTGCCCAGTTTTGTGTCGAACCCTTCGTTTGTATTTCCGTTCCAGGCGATATTTGTCGCTCTCACTAAGTTGCGAGAAATCCGGCGGCCAAGGCCGTTTCGCTCTTATCTCGCGAATGATCGGAGATTGGTGGGGAGGTGGTGGTTCCTCCATTTTGGTCCACTAGCGGAGCTTTGTGCTTCCGCTAATTCGAAGCTGGGAGTCCTGAGATATATCAAGGTGTAGAAGTTTTAATTAAATTCAAGTTTAAGAAGGTAGGCAAAGCTAGAAAGCTTCGAAAGCTAGAAGCTTTCCTCTATCCAGCCGCTTACCGCCGGATTTGGCCGTTGGTTTGGTTTTGTCTGTGCAACAACAAGCGGCGTCATCCCGGCCGAAAAAAAAACCAACAGCGAAAAGATCAAAAAATTCTCCGATGTCTGTGTTCCTCTTTTGTTCTTCTCTCTATGATACCCGACAACGATACATCATCCGAAGAGGAGCCATCTCTTCGTATAGCACATTTGAATCGCAAGTTTCTTAGTCTTTCTATACGTCCGACTGCTAGTAAATAGAAAATCAGCACCTTGGAGCTAGCGAAGCGACCAAAAAATGGCTACGAATTCCATTAAATTGTTGACTGGAAACAGTCACCCAGAACTGGCTAGTCTGGTGGCGCAGAGGTATAGATCTCAATTCAGATCAGAGGACATGCGAATGAGAGTACTGATATAGGGTTTATACGGGGTAGACTTGGCATTGAGCTCACGAAAATAATGGTCCTCCAATACTCGAACCAGGAAACCTCCGTTACGATCGGTGAATCCGTCAGAGATGAGGATGTCTTCATTCTCCAATCAACTGCTCCGGGCGAGATCAACGATGGCCTGATGGAACTGCTCATCATGATCAATGCCTGTAAGACCGCCTCGGCGAGACGTATAACTGCTGTCATTCCGAACTTCCCCTATGCCAGACAGGACAAGAAGGACAAATCCCGAGCGCCTATTAGTGCAAAACTGGTAGCAAACATGCTACAGACGGCAGGCTGCAATCATGTCATTACGATGGATTTACATGCCAGTCAAATTCAAGGTTTCTTCAATGTACCGGTTGACAAGTACGTTGATCTTTACAATCATCAGATGTACCCCGGATTGCTAATCAAGGGAGTGTAGTCTCTACGCTGAGCCGTCCGTCCTCCATTACATCCGTGAAAACTTTGAAGTGAAGAACGCGGTTATTGTCTCTCCCGATGCCGGTGGTGCCAAGCGTGCTACCGCGATTGCTGATCGTCTCGACCTCCCATTCGCGCTTATCCACAAGGAACGTACCCGGCCGAACGAGGTCTCCCGAATGGTTCTCGTCGGTGACGTTAAAGAGAAGACCGCGATTTTGGTAGATGATATGGCCGATACCTGCGGCACATTAGTCAAAGCGGCGGAAACGCTGATCGACAACGGAGCAGAGTGCGTTGTTGCCATTGTTACGCATGGGATATTGAGCGGCAAGGCAATCGAGAGCATCAATGGAAGCAAGTTGACAAAAGTGGTGGTTACAAATACGGTCCCCCATGAGGAGAAGAAGAAGATGTGTCCAAAATTAGATACGATTGATATTTCGCCCACAGTAAGATTCTACATTATGCTGCTACTCAACAAAACTTAGGCTAACTTTTGATTCAGCTGGCGGAAGCATGCAGGAGAACTCATAATGGAGAGTCGGTCTCTTTCTTGTTCAGTCATACGCCTTCATAGTATGGAGACTATGTCTCGAACGATCCACCGAGGAGAGGATCGGTTTCTCCTTTAAATCTACCAGAACTCAAGGAGCTGGCAGAAGCTGAATGATGAATTTTTTATTATTCCTTTCTCTAGCTTGGAGAAAGACAACTTGGGAATTTGGCTATAGGTGTTTTATCCTTTTCGGCGTAGCATAATTCTTTCATGTCAGTATGTAGACACGTAGTAATCCTTTCTAGAAAATTTGACTGCGGGGCTTTAACCGCAAAGGGGCATCATGTGGTAAATGCTATACGGATTATCAGGGTTAAAGAGGTGTTTATCTTTTAGGGTTAGTGCTAGTGTAGTTCCTAATATGGGCCAGGCCTTCGGCCCATATAGATATGCTGGTATTCCGTCTATCGAAGTACAAATTTATGAGATGTGTGAGATGGTGTATATCTGTACGCCCGCTCCTAGGATCCTCCTGTTACAGCATGCAATGAACGAAATTATTTATAAGTCAAACCAATTTTCTTTGATGCGACCCTTAATATTTGTAGAAGCTAATTAAAGTTTGTCGGGGCCACTCATGTTGGTTATCGTGAACGATCGAATTCCATATATGGGCAGATCGTAACCTCGATGTGTTCTTGATCGCCGCTTCCCACCAAATCTCTCTAACTGCAACCGCAGCTCCCAAAGAGCATCACAGATATTCCATGATCAATATCGATCTCTACGACAGTTACATCGCTTGCCAATTTGTTCCGCCCCAAGCCCACCGAGTTTTCTTGCGCATGCACAAGTATAAATACTCCCTCCTCCCCCCTCCTTTTCTGCTGCCTTTCCCTCCTCCCTCTTTTTTTCTCTATGCGTTTCACAGACATCCTTTCGTGAAGATATTCTATAGTGCTACAATAGACCTTCATTGTGAAGACCTACTTGTATTGCTATCATTCTCTCGAGTATTAGTCTTTGACTACGTATCTTTCATTCTATTCGAACAGTCAGATCGATTTTATCGATATAGGTAAGTATTGAAGTCTAAATTACCCTTGGAAATCTTCCAAAGGGAAAATATTCTAAGCAAGAATATAGCCACATTCAAGATGCCCTTCACCAAGTCCATCGCTTCCCGTCTTGAATACCTCTTCTCCAAGCTCAAGACCTCCAAGGTTACCAAGCTCAGTCCGGAGCAGGAGAAAGTTCTCACCATGCACTTCAGCCCTCGCATCCTCTCAATCTTCTCTCACACCCACCTGATCAACTTTATCCCTTCTTCCTCTTCCGCTTCCTCAATCGTCACAAGTCCTGAACAAGAAACCAACATGGATGAAGCAATCGTCCACCACATAATGAAGCCGTCTCACTATGAGGATTTCGGAAGAATCTATGATTCCGGAAAACTCGGACGAGGTCTTGTGGCGCTTGGGATGGATGAGGAATTTGTTCAAGGCTACTTGAAGTGGAAGAGGGAGCTTTTGGGAGTCACCTTCGACGGGTGCGGTTGGAACGAGGAGTGGGTCTATGAGATCGGAGGTGTCAGAGGAGCTGTTGTTGATATTCTAAGAAACTTCTAAGGGAGGCTCCTCCTCTTAGCTTTGTCTTCACAAGTTCATCCTCATGCTCTGGAGAACGGGTGCCCGATAGCACTAAGGGTGGGACATAGAAAAGACACGTTTTCTACTGTATAATTATTTGCAAATATGATACCCAATATATATATACCAATGCAGCGCGATAGTACATTCGGCCTATCGGGATAGTTCATACATTTTATGTTCTCACTCGGGCTTACGAGTTAAGCCCCAGTTGTTAGCTCAAGCGGGTTACATAGCGCGTAGCTATGTAACTTCGCTTTTTTCTCGTAGCTACTAGCTATAGTAGCTAATGTTCACGATGGAGACGATGGAGACGATATTCATGCATGACTAGTTATCAGAGAATGGGAAGAGAACCCAGGTATACATATCCCAATACTAACTGAAGGTTTGAAGTCTAGACAAAGATTTATCTC
Organism: Dactylella cylindrospora; assembly: GCA_012184295.1. Classification (NCBI taxonomy): domain Eukaryota; kingdom Fungi; phylum Ascomycota; class Orbiliomycetes; order Orbiliales; family Orbiliaceae; genus Dactylella; species Dactylella cylindrospora. The sequence continues at coordinate 48,061 of LDUD01000001.1, forward strand.
ATCGTTAGCTATGTTAAGACTTACGGGCCTGTAGGCTCGACTTATAGGTATTTGCGTATATTAAGTAAGTACCTTAATACACTGGCGGAAAATATTAACGAATAAATTATAAACCAGAAAATGTACAGTTATTATTGTATGCATATGGTCATTTTGAGACCACACCGCTTTGTTGAGTCTTATTTACAAAACCGAGCACGAACGCTTTAAGTGAGTATAGAACACAAATCGAAATCTAGTGCAATCAATGAAACTGACCGGTCACCAAAAGCAAAGGTATTCTCATATTGGTCGGCTGTAGAGTACATCTCTCGAAAGCCTTGTGGGAGCCAAATGAGCCTCCCGCCGTCAAGAGTCAACCATTCGCCTATAATTTTAATCTGTTTCTGCTGCCCGTGATCTTTACTTTCTGTTATCTCTGGAAAAACGGGGCTAGGGATATCTGGCACAGAGCCAACGCCGATAGTGTACGTGCTACTGTAGACGTACCGGCCATCCCCCGAGAAATGTATTGTCATACCGGGTTCTTTTGTCCGATAATCGTGAAGCAACCGGCCCGTGTGTGTATCCCAAATTTTGAGACTCCCGTCCGCCGATGTTGATGCTAAAAGCTCACCATCAGGAGAGAATGCTACACGGCAAGCCCAGTCTCGGTGCCCAACTAGTTTCCTGACTTCTGCACCAGTATTGGTATCCCAAAGCCTAATAGTGTGGTCTTCAGATGCTGAAGCTAGGAGTCTGCCGTCCGGGGAAAATGTCTTGGATAGAATAGATCCGGTATGGCCTAGTTGAATTTGGGGCGTGCCCGCAGCGTCCCAAAGTCTGATTGTTTTGTCGAACGATGCTGACGCTAGAATTTTCCCGTTTGGCGAAAATGCTACCGACCGAACTGTGTGCATATGTCCCTCCAGTAGGGTGCTCGAAGAGGAGAATGGTTGGGTCGGAGGCCACGTCTCCCGTTCCTCTTCCTCGCTATCCTCGTCCTCTGCCTCCTCATTCTCCTCTTCCCTGAGCGTCTTTAACCACTCCGCCCATCCGCTCAATCGCCAGATCCGAACAGTCTTGTCTAGAGAAGCCGATGCTAACTCTATGCTTGGGGAGAATGCTAAAGAAAAAACCATTCCCTTATTGCCCTCTAGCACCTGTAGTTGTACTCCAGTATATGCGCTCCAGATCCTCACAGTTTTGTCGTCACCAGCTGATGCTAGGATCATGCCGTCTGGGGAAAACGCCACACACAAAACTCTGTTTGTATGCCCTTCCAAGGTTTGGCTTACTAGCCAGGTGTCCGTATCCCAGAACTTGACAGTCCCGTCACCCGATGCTGATGCCAGAACTTCCCCATTGGGAGAGAATGCCACAGAGAAAATTGCATCAGTATGGGCCACTAGCGTCCGGAGTGCTACCCCGGTATCTAAGTCCCATATTTTAAGGGTTAAATCCACAGACCCCGATGCCAGAATATTGTTATATGGGGAGAAAGATACGGCCTCAACCCTGTCTGTATGCCCCTCTAGATTCTTTAGTTCTACCTCGGTGTTGATATTCCAAAGGCTAATACTTGTTTCAGTCCCCGTCAGCGCTAGAACCTCTCCGGTAGGGGATATGGCTAAAGATCCGATTTTTTTCTGTGGCTGGCCCTCTATCGTCCGGAGCGGCGCTCCGGTATTTGTGTCCCAGAGTAGAATAGTAGAATCATCTGAGGAAACAAGAATCTTGCCATCTGGAGAGAAAACTACATTCTCGACCCATTCCGTATGCCCGTATAGTGTTTGTAACGAATGATCCCAATAGTCCTGAACGCGAGGAAATTTACGCACCCATGGAACCAAAACCTCTGGTTTGAACATCTTTTTGATAACACTCTCCGTTGGGCTAAAAATAAGAGCTGAGACGTATATTTGCAAAGGAGCATTGTCAATCGCAAATCGGTTTTGCAAAAGAAATCGTCTAATGTCATACAAAAACTTCTGCAGCTCCTCTCCCTTTCCGTCCAAAGAGTTAGTGTGAGCAGAGATACTAGCTATTGAAAACTAAGCTTGTGGATGTCATCATGGGAACTCACTTGTGCCACTCCCTCCAAGTCCGCGATTGAGGGTATAAGCTGGGGCAAAAGTCCAAGGAGACTTGCGGCTTCAAACCAATGCAATACATGCTTCTCTAGGAACTTGTGGAAGATATCGCCCTCAGACATCCCGTCTCTGCTATTGTTGAGGTGGCGTACCCAATACTGGCAAGCATATCGAACCTCCGCAGGCAGGCATTTTTGTACGATCTCGGGGTCGATATCCTCCTTCAACGTGCCGGGTTTTCTCAATCCGCAAATATCTTGTCGAAGAGTTTCCGACATCAGCTTAATGCACTGAATGGCAATCCGCCTGTGGGCATCTTTTTCATCAACCATGAATCTATGTTCAGTCCTTGGAGCTACTAGAAAGTCTCGAAACGATTGGTGGAGAATTTGGATGGGCTCTCCTGGGCTTTTACTCTCATCTGGGATGTCTAGAACGGAATGCAAAGACGGTAGAATGTCCCAGATTCTGTTCTCCTCATTGTTTCCAACATAGAGCAGCTGCGAGATCGACTCTTCCGAAAGAGGGTGTTCGAGGAGTATTATTGCCCCAACTATATATTTGAAGTTTTCGAGAATCTCGTCGCTATCCCTCTCCGCGTCATTAACAAGTTGATCAAGGACGTAAAGGTAAATTCCATCCACCTCCGATCCACCCGTCCTCTGAGATTTAATTATGTCGTTGAGGCTGTTTTCAGGGTTTCTAAATCTGTCTGCAATGATTTTGCAGAGAGTAGATGCGGAAATGAACAACGGAACCGCCATTTCTACCAATTTTTCGAAACGTTCAGAACCAGGCCAATCCTGTGCTAGTTTTCGACGCTGAGGATGAGCAGAGCGGATATCTTTGAAGGTATGCTCGAAGAGTATCCTGATGTCGTTGGCAATAGTTGGGCGCTGAAGGCTATGCAGCGCTCCATCCTGATGCGTGTCGCCCGATAAACTTTCAAAGTCCGCTTGTATAGTTGGTTCGAAACGGCTAGTGATGAACACGCGAAACTCCACATCCACCGCTTTGAGTTTCGATAAATTCTCCAGGATAACACCAACGTGTTGCTTATCCTGACATTCGTCGAGAGCATCTATCACGATTATAACCCTAGATTTCGGAATCTTTACTTTCGCCAGAGGTCTGCCTATCAATTTGTCGAACTGTTCCGTTGGCTGCTTATGCGGAATATCAGATTCATCTACAACGGCATTGCCGATATAGCGTTTCAATTGAGGGAGGTGGCGCATTAGGTCTGTTGCAAGTGTTACGCAAAACTTGTCTGCTTTGTTGGAATCGTCATAGTTTCGATTGAAGAAGAAACTTGCACCAAGTTGCCGTCGTTCATCCATATAATACCTCGCAACTGTCCTAGATATGGTAGATTTACCAGTGCCAGCCATCCCATATACCCAGAAGATCTGTTTGCTCTCTGGGGACTCTACCCACCTCTTAATCCTGTCGATGATGTCCACCCTAGTGCCGGGGAGGCATTCAGGAGTCGGTTCTGATGAGTATGCCCCGAAGGATGCCCTATCTGCCCTATACCGTTGTAACTGCTCCAAAGATTTTTGCTGTTCTTTAGTCAGGAGCTCTTGCTCGCTCTCTACCAATCGCTTGATCTCATTCTTAATCTTTCGGAAATTTTCGTCATCCGCATCGCGAAACTTATTCAAACCAGAATGGTCGGCGTTTAAGGGTATTTTATACTTCCGATCCACATCCAGGCAAGCAGAATGCTTAGGGACAACCTAAGAGTCGCATTTGCTATTAGCGTATAGTGCAAGAAAGCTATCCAATTTCCACTAACCAGTGCTTTATTCCAAGCTAGGACCAGCCACTGGAGTCGAATGAACTGAAGGAGCCAAACGATCACGGCAAGCCATTTAGACTTAATGAGCGACGTTTCCAACAGCTCGTAAAAGCAAATGACTTTCATTTCTCTCCGTCGGGCAAGTTGGAGAAAGTTCTCCGCCAGTGATGTCGATTTCTCCGAATTCTCAGCAGTCGCCCTCAGCAATCCATCATGTGAATCGATACCCACGAAACGAGCACAGTTTGCCAGAATTATTGGCCAGTCAACCGTGTTGGAGCCCCGTAGAGGTGAACCCAAGAAAATAATACCCTTGATAATCTCTGTCAAGTGTTTAAATTTTTTGTCGGAGTCCGCAAATAACATTGCCTTGCCAATTGCAAGATGTGTCAGCAACAACATTCTGATACGACCTCCGTTGACTCAAGAAAATAGTCCATATACGTACTTCTTCGATAATAAGACCACCTAGACTATGTGCTACGAAGACAATTGGCCGATCTGGCTCCCTTCGCCGCTAAGTAGTTTAATAGTTTATGAGAATCGCCCACATAATAGCTGAAAGTTTAAGAGTAACAAGTTCTTACTTCCTCTTCATCACTAATTGCTCGGATCAGGTCCGACCCAAGTGATCTCAAATCCCATTTTGGCGCATTGATCCAATAGTTTGACTTATAATTAAAAAGCAGTATCCTTGCGTCCGGGATATGCTTAGGTAGAAGGCTTTCAAGCCACATAACTCCTGCACTGAAGCCATAGGATCTAGTCCCAGCAGCTGGAGATCCTGACTGGTGGAACCTAACCCAGGTTGATTTGGGATCTGCGCCGACTCCATGGACTGCGATCACACTGTTGTTTTTCTTCGATCAGGAAACCGAACTTTGAACTTATGTTTGCGAATAGGTATAGACGGAAAAGTAATATTTCTCTCTTACTCGACGGTCGGATTTTCCACTTGAACCAGAATTCGCAAACCATCATCTGACGGGTTTGGCGAATTTCCTAAGGCTGATTTTTCCAGGGAACTTGCCGGGTGCATTAGATTTGATAATTCAAGATGCTTCGTAACTTTCACTTTATATATGTCAGCGCAACGCTCCACAGGAATAAGGAAACAACACCATGCATCAGTACATGAACATTGGATCGCACTTCATTGATAATGATTATTTATATAAGATTTTCGCCCTTTTTTGAAAAATTGAATTTTTGTGCTCCAGAATAAGTGGTCTTGCCGTCGCATACCAATATCAAGTGGCCAGTGGTGCAACACCCGACTATTATACCGGAAGCATTGATGTTTGAAATATATATAACTGCCGGCCCAGTACCTCAATCCATGTATAAGCTAGAAGGCTCGGACTTCGAGATAAAAATAAATCACCTATCCGAAAGTTGACCCGGAAATTCTATTGATCGAGGCCTCGAGAGTTGACTGTAGCCAGCCTAAGCGCCGTGGAAATTAAGCGCCTCCTCAATTGCTCAAAGTGATTCGGCCCCAGCCCCACTTGCACTTGTATATGCTTAGCCAAGAAATCCTACCCCTGTCCCTCAATCTCTTAATTTGGCTGAGAAACGTGAATAGATTCGATTCTACATCCGTCTCCTACATATTAATATATTCTTACACAGTATTTCGAACAGCATTTACCTTATAAATATACCAGACGATATATATCCGCCTGTTTTATAGTGGTATAAACCTGAATGCTTGTACTTATTCCAGATAAAATTCGCATACCCTCTAGCTAGCTCGCCAATGCTAGGAACCTGTGTTTTCACCTCCGAAATTTGGACTATTCTGGCGGAGAAAGACGCTAGTACTAGCTTTTAGCACTAGGAAACAAGCTGAATAGCTACCCAGACTCAGCAATGGTGCCTGCTAAACCCTGCTATTACTACTTCTAGGGATTGTATTTGCATTTGACAGCTAGAGCATCCTGATACGCCCTCCAATATTCTAGGGGCTCTATATCACCAACAGAGAAACCGGGTTATGTACTACCAAAATCGAAAGAAGCCATACCCCGAGTAGAAGAAACACTGACGCGTCGATTGTGTATAGGATACTGAGAAACGAGTACATTAAACCCACCACTCTCATCTAGAACCCTTTCCAGTCCTCACAAAACTCGATCAAAATATTTAGATCAAGGATATATAGGTACAGCCATCATATACTGTCAGCTTCGACCATAGAACTAGGAAAATTGGGTATCCCGTCCGCTCTGCCTTACACAAGCCTGGTATCGGCCGGCCAGTAGTACGGTTGGTGACAACGTGCGAATCCCGGCTGTTGAAGTTTCATTTTTGCGTCTTGGATCGACGAATTTTTTGGTACATTTTTTGCGATTTTTCGACCCCGGACTCCTATGACTACGGGGAAGAGATGCGAAATGCTCGAAGAAGCGTATATACTATTTACGGCTCGCGCTGTATTATTGTCGAAGTATATTCACAACTTGGAGCCAGGGCTAGACATGGTGATGGGCTTTTTGTGGATGTGGAGCTAGGGTGGAAGAAAAATTTTGTGTCGGCTAAAAAGGGAGGAGCCCCTAACTAGGAAAGTCCTTCAAAAGAAGCTCTGAACTGAAACGGTTCAAGGAATAGGACAGGCAGACATTGGTTATCTAAAAACCTCTATAAGTTTAATGCAAAGATGCTCGTATCTTCCACAGGCATTCAATGCCAGTTACGTATATGCACCCATATAATTACAGTTTGCAAGGAATAAAATGCAACAATGTAAAATTGTGTTATGTGTTGATGTCTACTTTCTCTACTGCAAATCTTCGCCAAGTTACGAGACGAGGAAAACGTACAAGCCCTGAAGTAGGTTATATTACTAAGAATCAATGGCATATCCATTTCCATAGCAGATTTGTGAGATTGGAATTCTAGATCATAGTCTCGTAAACGTATAACACGGGCTCAACCAAGTTGGGTGGTCTAAACAGAATTCAGAACCTACTAGATATCAAGTTGTACAGGGAACACCAGCAACTCAGTTATCACGCTAACGGTTTAGTTCCTTTAGTAAATAAAACTATATAGAGAACGCAGCCTTTCAATCTTGATACCTTCCTGGCAGTAACTCATTCTAAGGAAAAAAGAAAACAAAAAATTCAGTGAGCCAGGAATACATGGTACTGTTAGTCCCACTGTTCCATTTGCTCAGTTGGAATGGAGTGTCTAAAGGTAACTGGCCGTCTGGATCTACAGATGGTAAAAGAAATGAAAAACAGCTCCAAGGGTCATAGGATGAAATAGGCTAAGAACCCCCCTCTAGTTTTGCTAAACTGTATTATATCTTTTGAACTCGGTCTTTTGACTACTGCCTGTCCCCTCGCCACCAATGATCTTCGCAATGCAGTCAATAGAAACAGTTCGCTTCTTGAAGTTTTGAACACCTAGATGACTGGGTACCAAAGTCTCTTGACAACTACTTGTTGTATCCATTTGTAGGGCGGCTGGAGCTGGTCTGGCTGGAAGATTTCTCGATTGGGGCCGCGATGCAGAGTCGCTAGGATCTAATATTCGAAAAGCGGTGAATGTTTTAGTATTGGACAACTTTACTCGCAATGAATTGTTTTGTAGAGGGGCCTGAGAGAGGGATTGGGTAGGTGCCAACATACATATATCATCCATATCCGACTGGCTGTCGGAGTAGGGGTCTCCAGGCTCGGGTGGTCTGGGAGGTTCTGGTGTCCACTTTTGAAGATAAGTTCGGCCCGTCCAAAGTTCTGGAGGTATCTTTTCAGGTCTGTCGACCCAGTAGGCGTCTCTTCTTAATTTCTCTACCTGCGCCTTGTACCGGTGCCCATTGTCATCTAGGGCTTGAGTATATTGCTGAATCACAGCGCAGTATACATCTATGAACGCTTGGTACGGAATAACCAAGCTTGCTATTCTGTCATCGGGGCTATCGACGCTCGGCTTCGAAGAAGTGGCGTCATGGATACTCTGGTGTTCTTGGTCTGGATTGCTCGACCATGGGTACTCGTTTGGTACTTCCGGCGGTAGTATTTTGACCTCTTCAGGAGGGCTTGCTGGGTCTAGTACGGACTCGGACTCGGATTCGGACTCTGCGGAATCGCTAGACGAGTAGTAGTCGCTCGGTGAATATCTTTGCTCTGATTCTATCACCTCCATATTTTGTGAGACATTTAAATCCTTAGCTGCGGTAAGTCGCGGGTAGCTAGTGAACTGGGTAGTGGTTAAAAGCTGTTGCTCGAAATCGGACGCTGGTGAGGTATTCCCGGTTATAGAGGAAAGAAAAGAACTGGCTCGCGACCTTGTTTTCAATCTGGATCGATTTACGCTTCCCTCATGCTCACTCACGTATCGCTCTGTATTGAAAGGTTCCGTCGCTTGCCCTATAGGGATATGTGATGTCTGTGATAGTAGTGGCGATGCGAGCCTGGCGAATATGAGCCTGACCTGGGGGGCGGCGTCGAGCAAACGTGCCATTCCATAGCCACAAATTCCAATGATTAGCGATCTGGCTACAGATTTAACCTCTGATTGGCGTTCCGCCACGATCCCGACAAATCGTTCTCTCCATGGTCCCAGAGTTCGTTGGATAGCATTCAGGAACTGCGGGAGATACAGCTTGTTCGATACTTTGCGGGCTATTAAAACGAGAAGGAATGGTATACTAATGGCTAGAGTATTAAATTCGGCACTGTTGTTAGCTAGATAGAAGCCGAATTTTTACGATGGTACGAGCTAGTCTATATGTAACGTACCTTCAGCTCCACTAGAGTGATCTAGACCAAAATTTCCTTCGGAGTTGAGCAGTGGTGCATCGCGTTTTGTATGGGCGGCGATCTCATCGAAGGATTTGCTCAATATACTTTGACAAAGGGTGGTATTTCTAATGGTCTATAGAATAGCGTATATTTTAGTATCTTGTTGTCACAGGATACAACTAAATTTTATTAGACAAAATATCTCACCTCTTTTTCGATGCATTGCTGCCACACTTCTAGATTGTGACTTTGATCGCCCTGTTTAATCTGCTCAACCATTCCAACCAATGTCGCGATGCCGACACTGACGCCAAAAAATATACCTGCATTTGCTAAGGTAAGAGATTTTCTCAAAGGGCTAAGCCATGCTCCAGAACCGGCGACAGCAGATATAGAGGCTGATCGAGTTAGCGGGGAATTCGAAGTCGGCGCAGGCGCAAGTGTCGTAGTTATGCTAGGTATCGCCGTAGTAACGGTCACATGCCCGTCTGGGTTAACTGGGTTTAAAATTGGACTCCGAGCCAAACCAGGGGCCGCCGGTGCTGGAGTGGGAGCGGGTGGTGACGGCGCTCGTGGAAGCAGGCGACTGTTTCGAGATGCTCGTGGGAATGGAGTACCATTTGAAGCTACTGGCGACTTGAGAGAACGTTTTGCACCAGTACGGCGGCCACGTTGAGGCATGGCGCTAGCCACTAGTCAATGATTATTGTTTCCCCAATTTTCAATGATGAGTAGGAGCAAACTAGTCTAGGAGTTCACGAATCCTGAATGCCAAAGGCAAAGGCTACATAAGCTATTTAAATGGCTTTTACATTAGGAATTGATTTACAGTGGTGCTCTTGCATTGAGGGGGAGGGGCTATGTGCATGCAAGCCCTGCTTCACTGGCGACGGAGCTTTTCAGCGGTGAGCGGATGGGGGGTCTCCGTGCCTGCTACTAGTTCGATAGACTTCATAACTCGTGTCAGGATTTATGCAGCCGTCTATGAGGCGTTCGAGCTCAACATGCAACATGCAATACGAACGAAACCATATCCAATGGTATCACAACAGTTCGCCGCGTCAACAATGTTCGGTTTCATGATTGGTAAGCGGGAGGGTATAGCCTTGCGGGTTCTGTGCCGTGTTCGCAGCTAGGAAAACTCAGGACGAAGAGCGCGAGCGGGTGCTGACTTGTTTGCGTTGTGGTGCATGATGGCTTCCCGGAATTTGGGATCCCCTCTAGCCAGGCGTTCTTAGATATTGACCATCACTGGATAATCTAATTCTGTTATATGGTTTTGACGCTTAGTTTGCCAGCATAAATTGCCAATAATGGAATTAATCTTGTATGCGTTTTCGGCGTGGGAACCTTCAGCCTTGTATGTATCTGTATGGTTCGCTGGCATATCTCGCCTAGAGACATCCATCGTGGATGAGATGCTGCTGCAAGCCTACTTTGGCATAACAATCCCAGGCCGACCTAGTTGCGCCCGAGGCTGGCCTAATTGAGGTCCCGCTGGCCGGCCTCTTCTGCTGTCACATGCAATTTTTAGCTTGAGCTGCGAGCTTAGATGGGCTGCTTCCGAGTGACTTGAGACCCTGACGTGGGCACGGATGCTGAAAAGCAGAGTCCTTCATTGTAAGATGACAACGTTATCTGTGGGGAAAGAGAAAGTTTGGGGAGTATCTCGCACTATCTCTCCAGAGCTGCTGCAAAGTTACGTTACATATATTCATTAGTTGGCTCTCGTTTTTGCGTGTGCATCCAGAAGGTCGAATTCGAGCTACGTGATTGGCTCGAATTGATATTTTTTTTGTGTAGCAACAACACCACAAGGGATCCAGCACTGGCATACTCAAAGCCGGACCCGCTTGGATAATTGCTTCCGCCATGGCTTTCTTATCTTAGCGATTCATTGTTATAGCCTGGCTCTCTGGTTGCTCTAACTGCTGGGACCATTTTCTCGGTTCGTGATATCACGTGAGGCGTGTTGTGGAGGCCCGACGTTTCCCTGGTGTCTTCGCGTAAATTGGCTTGTTGTTTTGGTTGTTGACCTAATTTCATTGCTCCATACTTCGTGTTCGCCAAACCCTTTCATGATGGCAATACTCATTTGTCTACAACGACATTACCAAACAATCTATCAACAAATGACGACCTAATGACCGATTGGAGAGTCCTGGGGTATGTCCCGGATAGTGAGAGCGAAGATGACGGGGATACGCTTCTCTCGCCGCCCGGAACGGTTCCTGATGCAGCTACCCAGAAAAAGGAAGAAATCCGAGCGAAGGGGTCGGCAAGTAATACTGCTGGGAAGTCGGAACTCGACGTCTATGATATACCAAGTTCTAGCATTGAGATAGATGACGAAGCAATCATCTCTAAAGATCTTGGAAGGAGTAGGCCGTTACGAAGAGGCCGAGGTGCTAAAAGGCTCAGTGCTGGTGGCAGCAATCGACCAAAAAAGCAAGCCAAGATTGGGGAAGCGAAAGAAGATAACGTACTACACCCAGACCCAACGGCTGGAAATTCGGAAAACACTGTACGCAAAGAGCCTTCGGCATACTCTCGGGTAGTCACTTACCATTGAGAAGATCTATAGTATTATCCTCGGAGAGGACCGTGCAATATCTTCTCGTATCGATGCTTCCGAAAAGGATATCCAAAGCGCTATCACCCCTTCAGGTCTCGGCGCCCAGACTATAGATCTTATGGATGTGAGTTGGATGTTTGTAAAGTGTATTTCCGAGGTACGCCTGCTAATGTAAAATCTTTAGGAGCATGGCCCTTACTCGGATGCAGAGAGTAATATTGTGGAACCAATAGTACCTCCAAGTTCGCCTCCATTACTTTCACGTATGGTTCTTTCGCAGTCTAGCACTAGCTCTCCGATTCTGCCCAACCAGATATCGACAAACAGCTTCCTAGAAGTTGTAATACCAACTCCGACTAAATCCCTTACGGAATCGACGAGAGGCCTTAGAATCCAAACTAGTTCAGCAGCTAATTCTGATATTCCAAATATACCTGTGGATGATTTTACCGCCGGGATTGCTCGCAATCTCCGAGAAAGGAAACCTATTCAACTGAATCCGTACTTGATTGAGGAGCAGCGTTACAATAAGACGCTAAAATCACGGGGAATTCGTCCCATCAAATACGTCTACAATGACCCAATTTTGCCCTCAAATAAGAAACATCAACAAGACGAATCTCAAGAGGATGACTGGGTGGCTCAGAATGATGATCTGGAAACCCAAACTGTGGTTGCTACTCAGAGCTTCCAATCTATAGAGCCTGAAATAGTCAGCATGGGAGCTACACAAGAAGATAGCTTACCCAGACTGGAAAATATATTTGAGACGCATAGGGAAAGGATACCTAGTCCAGAGACACAAACTATGGCCAAAGGAAAGAGGAAGAGAATGACGAAAGATTTATTTACCCTCAGCGCAAAAACTAAGGATATCTTGATACGTGCAAAAGCGTCAGTTGCTAGAGGCCGCCTCCAAGAAACTGACCCCGACGACTCCGGAAATTCGCCAAGGACGCCATCAGGGAAAGCAAACGGGCAGACTGATATCTTCGATATACTCTCTTCTGATCATGATTTAACACCGAGAAAGACACCAAAGTCGGCTGGTAGGAGGAGACCTCTTGTCATTGACTCTGATGACAGCGATATCGAGATTGGTCGGAATGCTCGGGCTGCTTCACCGCTTCCTTCTAATTCGTCAGATTCTTCAGAGACAGACCCCGATGTGCGTGAGAGGGAGATTGAGCGTTTTCAAAAGAGAGTTAGAGGGGTTCTCCCTGCTTCCTATCTGAGGCTGAATAATCCAAACACGCAGAGTGAAGCTCAAAAGCGGGGTGAGGCCCACCGTTCCCCAGGGAAACGACCGGCGGTGCCTGGGATGGCCCAAATTAGGATCCGGAATCGGGCCAGTCCTCCTCCAGGATCCTCAGGTAAACCGCTAAGCTTAAGCTCTAGTGAAAGCTCTGAGGACGAGGGTATCCTGCCTCCTACGGATACCCCTGGCGCGCCATCAATTACACCGCGGGCTCGGCCCCAGATAGATCGAGTGAGTTCAACCGTCGGATCTCGAAGAACGTACTCTTTTGAAGACAATACTATCGATCGAATGCTTGCCCGGGGAAGTGGCTCTCGGCGAAGTGGCGGCTCGAAGAACTCTTCGAAACCCAAGAAGTTTCAGCAGTCAAAGCTCACAAATGGATCTTCTCATACGAGGGGATTTGGACAGTCGCGAGATCGTGGCAGCAAACAAAGGCCAAGGGCGAAGCCTGCAGCTTTAAGTGTGGTTGACGCTTGTAAGAGGTATAGAGAAACTAAAGCTCAAAGCCCTCCGCTGTTTATGCGAATAGCGGAAAGGCGTGCAAGGAGGAAGAAAAATGATGGGCGCCATCTACCAGATGGCAAAGTGATCAAGTTTGATGGCCTTGTGGACGACGAAACCGAAACTGAAGACACGCTAGCCCGGTGGAGGAGGGCAAAATTGGGGCGGGCTTCTTCGGGAGGGGTAATTACTCAAAGGAAAGCAGCCGGCGGCAGCAGTAATAATATACAGCCTAGGTTCGATAAGCACCATTTACCTCTATCAACAGCTCAAAACCTAGTTCAGGCAAAGCTGCCTTATCATAGCGGCGAATCGGATCTAACGGCAAAGCCGAGATTAAAACCTAGAATAAGGTACAAGGCAATGCCGACTAAACCGCTCGCAATCATTGAGAGACGCGGTCACCGCCGCATCGACGATGTGATTAAAAGTCTCTGGCCAAAACTCGACGATCCAATTGAGGATAATACTCCTGAATCGCCCACCCCTCAATCTCCAATCCCCCGTCAACATGAGCTACCTATTATCTTTCGTCCAGAGCCAGAACTATACCAGCGGCTACCCCACTCTCACATTAACAAGCCTCCGCAACAGCTCTTTGTCAATGCCCAGAGTAAAGTCATAAACAAAGAAGGAAAGCATGTTGCACGGCCGACTCGGAGGGCAAGAAAGCATCCACTGCCTAAACAGATAAACCGTAATCGCTCACCTCCGTCGTTCCAACCACCCGAAGTGAGTCTCCAGCAGCCCGAAGCGAATGAAATCGCCCCCGAAGAAGCTGAGACGTTTTCTTTCGAAAATATGCCTCCCCTTGGAACACATTTTTCTCGCAATTTTGATATAAAGCCACCCGAGTCAAGGGCATTATTCCATGTTTCAACCTTTATAGGGAGCGGCTGTCTCTTACAGGCGCTCGAAACCCGGGTTGGTAGCACCTTGCTACAACCTTCACCCATAGAGCCATTGTGCGCTTTTGAAACTCGCATTGATTGGGGCGTATATGATGAATCCGTCGGCTCACAGTTCGAAGAATGCGCGGCTCGTATGCTTCAAACTATTGAGACTGTTACAACTGATTTAGGAACAGTGCAGTCGCCTCAGATAGTTTTAGATCTCAGGAGAGTTCTACACTACGTCGTCCGGTATCTTTCCCGAACAATCTCCTTCTCCGACTCGATTGATATTTCATCGTTTGCGAGTCGGTTCACAGATATACTAGTTGATCTTATTATGAAGACAAATGCTCTGGAGCTTACTGACGGGCATCCTGAGCAACACCAATTACATGGTTTGCTAAAAATCACCCTCCTCTCTTATGCGCTGGTTGTTCTTAACCAGATCGGCAACATTGCCAGCCAAGACCAGGAAACATTGGAGCGAACCCATATTCGAGAGAAACAAATAGAAGTACTAAACGGATTAATAAAAATCCTCATTAATTTTGGTACTTCGAAGCTCGAGCCGACTTTATCGAAAGCGCACCAATTCGACCACTTGCAAGGAAAACCAAATGATCGAGTCCTAGCCTTGGAGGCGTGGGTGATTGCGTATCATATTAGTTCCTGCAGTCAACTGGCTCAGCAAAGATCCCTATTCTGGGATTCTATCAACCAGGCGATTTCATTGAGTGCTCTCAAACAGTCAAGGGATATCGGAATTCTGGAGGCCAGCTGGAGAGCTATATTCCGTCTCCTTCCCGTGACAAACGTCGATGCTCACGGCAAAATCTCGCCGCCCATGAACGACTTTCCCTCATCTAATAACTGGAACTTTGCAAGAGAAGTTGTTACACGTTCGCTCTATATTTATAACAAATCACGATCGAAAGCACAATATTTAGCAAACTCATACATCAAAGCCCTCTACAGCCGATGCCTAGCTCTTATCGAAGACTGGAAATGGTCTAACCCTGATGCGATCGTTACTACTCTCTACGATTTTTTTGCCCGCCGCGGGCTCCACAACCTCACGAATGAGACAGATCGGGGTTCTCCAACATTTCTCCAACACCTAGACTCCCGCGATTTCGAACCTATCAATGGAGAGACCTGCTTCAGCACGCTACTCAAGTGCGTGGCTGTAGGGATGGACCGGACCAAAAAGTTTTCCACAGACAAAGCTGTCGGCGACCTCCTTGTCCGGCTCCTTCCCAACCATGGTCGAACTTTCTTGAAGGAGGAGGAACTTGTACTAGACGACCTCAACAGCTTGCGGAACCACCATGACCTCCTGACCGCGATATATTATGGAATCGGATCCAACCGAAAGAAAAGGATTATAGGAATCACTCATGGGCTAGTAGACCCCTCCAAATCGCATTCAACCGTCTGCTCACTTAGTCTCCGAACATGGGCGAACATTATGAACTTTGAACTCTCGGATGAAAAGTCACCCGCAATACTAGGAGAGTTGATGAATTGGCACTCTCATATCGTCAATAAAACCATTGAAGTCCACAAGGAATTAAATGGGCACATGGAGCACGCTCGGAAGACCACGGTCGACCAACAACACTTAAACGACATCAAGACCAACTTTGAAGCTAACCGGCGATCTCTGGAAGCTATTTTGCTATCCGGCGTGAATTTGCTGAATAACGTTTTAAAGAATCCGGGATGCGACTTTTATTCTGCTCAACTCCTATTAGCATCAGACTCAATGAAGTGTATATTCTCAATGTCGCAGGGACTGCCTCAAAAGCTGGTAGCCGAGGCTGTGAACATAGTATCTTCACACGTACGGCTGTGTCGGAACTTTGGATATTCTGAAGTACAAGACGAAAGCCAAACTTGGGCAGGCTTTGATTCAGTTGAAAGTGATGAAACTCGGAAAGAAGCTGCGGAAGTACGTATCCTCGCCCCTGCTATTTCTTAGTTCCGAGTATTTACATTATTCTGTAGAAACTTCAAAATCAAATCTACGATCCTTTTTTTGATTTGATAAATGGTTACTTTGCAACTGGAGAGCAACATTTGGATCAAGTCTTGATTCCCTGTACGCGAGTATGGGTCGAATTGGGTGGACTGTTGGTGGACTGTGGCCTCAAGGTTAGTGTCTTATCCTTAAGGACATGGCCCAGGGAACTTCTAACAAACTTGCCAGACCTGGGACGAATATTTCAATGCCTACTCAAGGAGCTGGTTCGCAATGATTGATAGTGACACCAAGAAAACATATTCTGTTTATTATGTGACGAGCATTATGAAGATAGAGCCTTCTGTTTACGAGGTTAGTAATAGATTGAAGTCTCTTCATATTATAGCTAACTGACTGTTGGGTATAATAGAAGCATAAGCAGCGAATCCTTGATACTTGGACAGCGTCACTGGTCGAGCGGGATTCAATGCTCAAATTTCAACACGAACTCACAACCGCTGTATTCAACAATGATATCGGGAACATCCTTTTTGCAAACATGCCCTTCGAAGTTGTCCAGGATATCGATGGGTATGACATATCTTTAAGAGATTTCAAAGAGCGGCGGCTATCGTTAATATCAAGTACGACTACATATTCCATCATTGCCGGGAAAATTAACTAACTTTAAGTAGCTCTTCTCGAAAATATGCAAAAGGAGGCTCTTCGAAACACGTTTTCTCAGGCCGTTAAGGCAGAATATGGCTTGATACTTCAGACATTAATGCACGCTATGAAGCAGAACTACATTGTAAGCTCATCACCGATGGTTTGTATTGTTCAAGCTACTCATGGAAATTTATAGGAGATTCAATCGCACGAGAAGATCGCGGATTCCGGTTCTGGTGTTGTTCAAAACTCGTATGTTGCATTCTGCCAACAGATTGTTGAGCTACTGCAGCAATACACAGCCGACATTATACCCATCGACAAATTTTTCACGGACTCTGTCACGTTCCCGCTGCCAAGAAACGACCCAACATATGTCACCAGTAAGCTTAAAGGCTACGCTCTAAAGCTTGGCGATATTAGGGGTATCATCAGGTTCTACACTTTTTTCCAGAATACATGTACTAGAGTAGCTGTGGAGCACCAGCAAGCCTACTTTGTGGATCAAATACTGGCCGCATTCGAAGAACAGAGGGAGAGAGAAGTAATGCAAATTGATAGGAGCGGAAGATCCCTTCGGCAATTCTGCATGTGCGCTATGTTTACGGCCTACATTAAGCGATCGATGGACGGAATGTCGAACATGATACTTGCTGCCCCTATCATCGTGGTGGCAGCAAGAACAATCAGAGGCTTGACTAGAGAGCTTGATGGGCTAGAAGAGGAAACAGATATGGACGAGCACGTGGCAAGATTTGTGGTAGTCACAATGGATGCATCGAGAATCGCCCTGGAGAGTTGTTTAAGAGCGTTGAGCGAGCCTCTAGGGCTATACGTCCTGAACCTACTCGTTCAGCTAGTTGTGGAGTGCGATAAGATAGTCAACCTACTTCACCTCAGAGTAACCGGTGCCTCGGAAAGCGTCTCAGTCTCACATGACCTATTGAAAGTTGTTATTCGAGAACTCTCGAGGCTTAGGGCTTTTTTAAAGAGTGAACCTCTGCCGGAAAGGTTGGATACTCTAATGCTCAACCAACAGCTGCAGCTACCACTAAACGATGAGAGGAGGAAGTTCGAGGTGGAGTATACCAACGAATTAAAGTCTTGGAATGTAGACGCGAGTGGCGAGATCAGATTAGGGAAAACGGGGAGCAGGAGGGTTGTCGGGTGGAGGCATTTGGTGCCTCTACTTACTCCTCAAGAGGTGGGAAGCGAGATGGATATTGGGAGAAGGAGATTGCTGGAACGGCTAGATATGGTGATTGGTGAGGCTAGTAGAGGTATTTGTGAGGAAGTTGTTCGAGAAGTCGATGAGTTGATTTGGGATAAGGCGCGAAGACCGATGGTGGGGGCAATGGATTTACTTTACGGAATCCAGAGGGATATTCAAGACGAGGACACGATATGCATGGAGGTGGATGATTCGGATGCGGATATGGTGTTTGATATGGACGATTAAGCGTATTTTTCGAGTGCAGGAGAAGCGGTATCACATTTTGGGCATTTGCATTACACGGCGTTCAAGGAGTGGGACATGTGTATATTCATATCAGCAACTTTGTATATAACCTTCTAGATCCCATGGACAATCACTGTATATCAATTTCTTCATTTTCAATCACAGAGGTCCCGAGACTACTTTTTTTTTTTTTTTTTT